>BOPP01000022.1:11829401-11879377 GCA_017312745.1 Gryllus bimaculatus
TTTTTCAAATAAATACTTAATAATTTACAAACCGTTCACGCCTGTGATTTATTGCCCCGGCAAAGACGCCACAAAAGAAAGTGTTTCATTATGACTGGGATGTTCCGGCCACATTTCTATCGACTGAGAGGGTCAGGATAACAACTGCTCTCCTGTAGCTTTGACGGCGAAGTCCTAGGTTTCTAGTCTTGATGTTGGTGGATTTTCGCCAGTGGCTACGCAGCTATATCGAATTCAGGTGTTGCTTATTGTAGTGACACATTCCGGCTGGGGCATTGCCCTTTTGGGGGAGTTTCGAGAGAACACCCCGCAGGGCTCTGGATTTCATGTTTCACCCCCAGGGACAAATAATTCACTATATTTACAGCACTAAAGACCATTAGGTCTTGACGCGCACGGAACACCAAAATAATAAGTGAATCATTGTGTTTGTGAGGTCGGTCGTGTTGCCAGCGGAGAGCGACATGGCTGGGCCTGGGCCGTCGTGGCTGTGGCCGGCCCCGCCAGCCTGCCCCCCCGACGGGCCCCCCGACGCCGCCGATTCATTCTTGAGCGCGGCTGCTCCGTTCGCCGACGCCGATTCGTTCTCCTCCAACGCGGCCGCTCCTGGCAGGTGAGGGACGTATAGGCACTCTTCTGCATTTGTTACAAACGCACTACGCGGCATTTCACAGGGATGTCACCAGTGTTTTCTCAGTTTGATGCACAAATGTTATGGATTATGATATATTTTTATTTATTTGTTTGATTCTCTCTTTGTTTGATTCTCTTGTTAATTCGATTGATTCCATATAATAAACATATTTTATAATCCCTAACATGTGACAGACGGTCATACATATTACCTGTTCTAGATGAACATTCATTCCTACGGCAATTTGATGAGAGACACTTGTGTTTCTGCACTAAACTTTTGTTGACGATTTATCGTCTCCTATTCTTGTTCTTATAATGAGCCGAAACTCTGACGAAAATTCTAAGAATTACCGAAAAATCTTCTTTATTCCAATGTATCCGAAGGACAATGCAAATTGGTGATTGGATGGAATGAGGTGGAAATTACGAGAGACCTCCATCGCGCACGACTCTTCGATCCCACCTGCTCTGTGGCCGCCTTCGGACAGCAGCAGCAGGGCCGGCAGCAGTCCGTCAGAATGGCAGTGCATTAGCTGGCAATTCTCAAAACAGTGCTTCGAGTCTTGGAAATGTGTACAGAGTTGCGGTGATGTACAGTTTGATACGATATCGAAACATTACAAAAAACACTTTCTACGACAAGCTGTGCCCCAGGGGCGAAATGGCAGAGTAATATTATGAGGAAAGATAGGTGTGCGTTTACCACCTGAGATGACGCATTCCGATAAACGTTCAGTACTTGATACTCTGTGGCTAGAGTAATGCCTTCGGGAACGGGAATAGACCGAGCCATTTGCGCTAAAACATTAGTTTAAAAAACACGCTAAAATATTTCGTATAACTATATCTCCTCGTAAATAATAGTTTCACGTCACCTTCCTTCTGCTCCGACTTGCATTGACCGTAGGTCGTTCAACTTATTTGTACCCCTTACAACGCCCAGTTGGGTCGTTTCGACCCCAAGACTTCAACTACACTTTTCAAAGAGTGATTTTGCCACAATATTTTAACTTAAGTCATTAGAACACCCATAAGAACAATAATGTATTATATACTTGTATGACACATCTTAAATATATTTTAACCAGTTCTGGCTTGTTGTTCTGCGGATGTAAATGAAAGGAATGCTCAGATAAACGGAAAAAGTACTAAAAAGTATTATTTTAAGCAAGATTAATATTGTTGTGATAGGAATAACATAAAAATGTTATGAAAATATAATACAAAAACATCCTTTTTTATACTTCATTTTATCTACTCCACTGTTTCTCAATAGTCGCATTTTGACATATTTCTTTTAAACATTTTTGTTTAAATCCTCATGAACTCGATAATGTTACATGGCTGAATTGTGAAATAAAAATAATGTTTTAAACGACATTTCTAAGTTCTTGTAGTATTTACTTTTAATATTGATCACATGAATTCACGTATTAAAAACAAAAATATTCAAAACTGTAATAACTTCTATAGACTAGCACAGTTCATAGAAAACTTCGAAGCCATTTGATTAAAGCAGTTTTTCTAGCCTTTGTATGTTGATGCGTGGTGCTACAATTCCCAGGAGTTTCTTCCACTCTACTTCCCCTTTGCCTTTCACTCTACTTCCCTCACAACCCTTTGAAAAACATCGACCCAATAACTTTCGGAGAACCACTGGCAAATATATTTTTAGTGATCATCTTTCACAAACAATTGTATTCTGAATTCGTCCGACTTTCAAGCCATGGATTGTGTTATAACTTCGACTTTAGAAAGTAAAATACTCGTATATGCTTGTCAGCTCTACTCCTCTGACTTATAAAACGACTGCCGATTGTAAATGTAGCTCTTCTAAAACAAAATATTTTTTCTGATTAAAGGTTTTACAGCAGACGATTGATTTCTTCTGAAATAGCAAATGTCTTATCAATTCTGAAACTATGAAACCAGAATGTGACTGAAAAAATACAAATCATCTGGGGTCTGAAAAACCCTATTCTATTAACTAACTTCTGTTCTAAACTCGCCACCTCAAGATCAAGTTACGCTGAGCTACCATAGTCTCACGCGTGAGCACTTGGTTGCGGCCACAACTTGGTTCGCGAACGTTCAACACTAGTGACGAAGCTTCCTATTGAAGACTGCGTTGCCTCTCTCTTTTTCGCACTTGGCCTTGAGAGGCCATTATAAATAATTAGAAGTTCAGAGACATTCAATTACTAAAAGTCAGTGTTATAAGAATTCGAGCTACGGAGGTTCGAGTTAATGATATTCTAGTTATAGAGGTTCGAGTTACAGATGTTAATGCCGATGTATTCATTCGAGTTATAGAAGTTCAAGTTATGAGCTTTGAGTTACGAGGCTCGTTATTCGTTTTCCTTAACATGGTAGTATTGGTTGTTAAAATTCCTCACGGCTCCCTCGGCGTGGGTCGGTGCGCGGCGTGCGCAGGCGCGGGGCGCGGGCGCCGCAGGACGCGGGGCGGGCGCTGCTGCGCGCCGCGCTGGCGGGCCACGCGTCGGGCCGTGCTGCGCGCGCTTCGATGCGGCGCCGACGTCAACTGCACGCGTGGGTCGCGCTGGACGCCGCTGCACCCGCGCGCGTGGGGCGCGCACGCGTGCTGCTGGCGCTGCTGCTGCGGCGCGGGCGCCGACGTGCACGCGCGCACGCGCTAACGGTTTCACAGGCGCTTGCACGTGGCCGCGTCACCGACGCGAGCGGCGTCTGCGCGCTGCTGCTGATGCACGCGGGCGCAGACGCCGATGCCCGCAACCAGCTCGGCTGGACGCCCCTGCACTACGCGGCGGAGAGCGGCAACGCGGAGGCGGCCAAGGTGCTGCTGGCGGCGGGCGCCGACGCGCGGGCTCGCAGCCACTCGGGCACCACGCCCCTCGACGCCGCACGCGACGGACGCGTCAGGCAGCTGCTTGCGCCACGCGGCGACTGACTCAAGCGCAACGCATCACGCGACACTCAGCGCTGACAGTCAGTCGCTGTTCATTGTCTGTCCGAACGTGCCCCACGACAGCAAATGGAGTAGTTCAACGTCCAGGCCCAACGCATCAGACGGCAGCAAATGTGGAACTTCAATAGCTGGCCCATCCGTTAAAAATCCAGGTGAAACGTATCTGACGACAGTAATTGAAGCTGTTGAACATCTATCCTATTCCTTCCTGACGACCTCAAATGCAGCGAAATCTGTGCAAAGCCCGTTCCAAACGCACGAAGTAAGCAAGTGATGAAATTAATATTACATCTGCCTCGCAAACTGGTGATGCTTGCAACCGGGTGAAAAGAATCAAATGCATATGACATAGGAAAATACTAGTTTCCTCGTCTAAGGTTACTAGTGCGGATCAGCGCTTGCTCAGAATTACTGCAGCACGTCGCGTGTGGACACCAGCTTCGTTTTCGGGAGCCGACCAACCCTCAATGAGCCCTTGGAATCAACCCTTTAGAACACTGAAATCTGTGAGAAGAATCTGACCGAAACGAATATCACTCATGCCTACTCTAAAGTGATGACCAGACACACATACTGTACATTCTCTTCATTCTGTACATTTACTGCAGAAAGTTGGAGCGGATTGGGTTTTGATCTATTTGCGAATGTTCTCCCCATTGTATTTTATCATTAACTATAACACTAATCAGCAGTTAAGTAATTATCCCACACAAAAACTACAAAAAATAAATTTTTCAAAAACAGTTTGTTATAATTATTTTAATACAATTAATGAGTACTGTAAATTTTTAAAACTCTTTTCTAATTTGTTGGAACAAGTAGCACACACCGTGTCATTTCTAAGTGTTATGCTTTCAGTGCCCTTTATTGATTGCATTAAAAATGCTCTTGCATTGTTGGCATTGTTAAAATTATAATACACTACATTTTCCTAAGAGTGTTCTGAGATCCATTATTCTATTCTTTGATCCTATTCTAGAACTCCGGTGTTCAAAAACATTCATATCTCTATCAACTGAAAGTATTCCAATTTCGTTAGTGCCTTTATATGTTTACTTTCTCGCCCTTACTTCGTAAGAAGAGTAAAATGAAATGATCCTGCTAACTTCCAGGACGTAGTAAGAACTGTAATCGTGCGTTGGAATATGGCGATTTGTTTACAGAAAACTCTTATTGCCGAGCCTTAGTAACAAAGAAGTTGATCAATCGTGTTTCTTCTACACATATAGAAAATTCCTTCCTCTAACACGTGCAGTCAGAATCCATGTATTGTGGGTTATTAATACTGAAAAACCGATTGAAGGCCAAAGTTCTTTCTGTCTGTTTTTGGTGAAAGCTAGCGACAAAACGTTTGGAGGATCAAGCAGCTTTTCAGCAGCGGACTGTTGGGAGTTCCTGTGGTTTGTTCTCACTCCACTACTTAACTCAATAGCTTATTGAATTCTAAGGATCACCATGTTTGTAACCAACTTGGACTCTTTATGCATGTTGAAAAACACCGGTGTTATTAAATCGAGAATGAATTTAATATGTTATGACTTGACACATATTAAAACATACACTAAGATCATGATAGTCGTAAATGAAGTTAACATGGCATTGTTGAGATCAATTTGTGATGCTCATTAAACACAATTGGAGAGTAACTTGACATATAGAATAAACTGAAACAGGAAGTGAAGAATAACATTGATACATAAGCTTGGGACGGGATTTCATCCCAATCGTCTACATATAAGTTCGCCAGCCAAGGTGGCGGCGGCTGTCAGGCGAGCGCGCTAGGTCCCGACTTCTCGGGAGGCCCGTGAGGTTGCGCGTACGGGAGTTCATCTCGTGACCGGCGTAGACTACTGTAACCACCGACTCACCCGATTACCTGCATCCTTCGGCGATTCAGCTTTGCCCGGCTGCTTCGTCGGCAGACTCCCTAGAGGGAGGCATGCAATCTTGCTAACTACTTCAGAAAAATACTCCCACATTTTCATAAACTACTTTAATAAAATATACACTTAGTATAAGATGTGGTGAGGCCCAGTGACATGAATACACTTTAAAATTAACTTAAATCTAAATCTTACTAACGGCCGGTATGGCAGTTTCAGTTCATTTCCAGGCTTCCGGTGTTTTTGCCCTCCCGGGCGGTCGTGATGCCAGCTCACGGTGCCAGCGTTCGGCATCCCTGCGCTCAGCGGGTCTGGCGGCGGCGGCTACGGCGTTGCTTGCACCAGGTTCCTTTGTGGCGGTCCCTTGCAGTCACGGCGGCGGCCCCGGATTAGGCCAGCGGCGGGCGTCCGCCGGCGGTTCCTCAGCGTGCTCGGCGCGGGCGGCGGTGGGAACGCGCCCGGGCGATGACGGGTCGTTTCGCGGTATTGTTTTCCACGTCCCCGGCTCGCACTCACAGGGCCCTCTCGGTCAGGCACTCATTAGTAGTGTCCCGTCCCGTCGGCCGGCTGTCGTCCCACGAGTTGGGCTGCGATGTGGCGAGGCGGCGTGGCATTCGGGCGGCCAGGCACCAATTAAGTGGCCTCGCTACTGCCTCTGATACAAGTCTTCTCCTCGCTACCTCTGATACAAGTCTCCTCGCGACCTCCGATAGAAGTGATCGATCTGTACCTCTGCGGTCCCACAGGAAGGCTCGCGTACCACGTGATTCATCCCCCGCATTGTCTATTTCTATTGGATGTCGCGCCACCTGTAACCCATCCTCCTATCACGGCGCCAGCGGTGAAGCCGCCCCCCCCAGCAACCTCCCACGATACTTCGGATTCCCCCGATATCCCGATACCTACGTCACCTAAATTCCCGGAAAGAGGCGCGGTTAATTCCGTTGCTCGGTGAAAGGGGTGTGGGTGGAGTACTTCCCCACATGTCATACGGGTGCGCCCGGCTTTCTCGGCTGAACAAAAGAGGCGCCTACTTCCTCGTTTCCCCCGGCGCGCTAATCGGCTCTTCAGGTTAAGCAGGAAGTGGCGTTTCCGGCTGCTCGTAACGGCGGCGCGGTTCTTAATTAAATAAAATAAATCTACGGCTCGTGTCGTCATCCTCGATGTGCGACTGTCCCATTACACTACAGAAGAGAGCGTGAAGATTCACGAAGATTCGTGATTAACGAGCGTGAAGTTCTGATAATATACGCCTCGTGAGAGAATCATTTCCCCTCTTATTTCAGTTCGTTATCGTGGCTGGTGGGAGGCAAGCATTTGATGCTTGGGAGAGACGAGAAACAATGAGTGGTCAGCTTCAGTTGTATTTTCAAGGCATTAAGTTATACTGAGTTACAATTAAAGACGAGATGCATGAACACAAAGTGTGACAAACTAAAAATTGCTAATTTTGGTGAGGTTTGCAAATCTAATATATTAGGCTGTTCGTATTAGACATCAGTTCCCAGAATTGTGAACGTGCCGTTGTAAGAGATGAACGAGGGCTGAAGTTCTTGGATCCTCAGCCGAATGAATGATTAACCATGACAATTCAATTGGCATTATAAATTGCACAAAATTGGATTGCTGTTACATAACTAGACGAGCATGTTGATAACTCGCGTCTTACACAGTAAGTATTAGACTTGCTCCAATAACGTTTCTGCCTATTTTCTTCTAAATTCATCTTCCCCGTCAATTTAAAGGAACTCTAAGAGTTTGAAACATTTTCATTTAGGGATCCTACACATAAAGCGTCAACATTTCAAAATTTTCTTAAAAATGACTCCCAATGTTTTTATTAAACTTTGTCCTTAGATAGCGTAATGGTCACTTAGAAATATGTTGTAGGAGTCATTTTCGCTGAATTCCCTGATTTTTCGAAAATTGCAAAAGATCAATTTCTTCGGAGTCTTCCTACAATTATAATATTGAAAATAAGAGATTTTTCGTTGAATGAAATCTGTTCTTTAAAGACAGATCTTTAAATTCTGTACAATTTAAAAATACTAGATTTCATGTAATTTTGTTTGATATACAAGCAATTGTAAAAAAAGTAAAGACATTTTGTCAAAGACAGCTCCCAATTTTAGAAATTCAAAAATTTCAAGAAGTAATTTCAATACTACAAATTTGAATATAGAGATTTTACCTTACACAAAACTTGTTACAAAAGGCAGCTCTTTAATAAATGTCATCTTTTTTTAAAAAAAAGAGTAGTTTTCACATACTATTTGCACGCAATTACTGAAATTGATAAAAAAACGCATTTTCTGAAACACCGCTTCAATTTTTCCCCATTTTGTTCGACGGGTAAAACAAGGGAAGATTAAAAGAATGGCACATGTCTTATTTTCGTTGAAATATCTGAATTTTAGAAAGTTGCAAATTTAGAAACAATACAAAAAAGTATGTGCTGTTGTAGCACTACTAGTTTCTATAATTACATCAAAATTGTAATAACAACAGTAAGTGTAATAAAATTGTACGTATCTGCGGTTTGGTGCTAGTCTCATTTTATTTCAGTTTTTTGCAAACTTATGAAGTTAATTGGATTGTTGGTGCAGAACATTGCTTTCGGCCTAGAAGTTGCAAGGTATGTACGATCCAGTTTGCTTACGCATCTTGTATACAATAACCAACCTGTTAATATTTCACATTGTATATTTGTATTGTTTTTAGCTCTGAGGATGATCGCTACGCGATCGAAATGATCATTAGTTGAATTAAAATATTGATACCTGACAATATCTCTATTTATTTATCAAAACTTATGAAGATGAGTAATAAGATAATAGTAAATGCATTTTAAACCATATTGTATACAAATGAAAATAATAAAATATTATTTGAAGGTGTAGTCATTTTATTTCTTAAATATAAAAAGAATTCTCTTGGTTTTATTACAGATCAGTTTGAAATATCGAAGGTGCAGATTCTGTAATGGCTCGAGTACTCCATGTGGCAGCTTCGGGAGCAACGGCAACCGGACGGGAATATACCACAATTAGTTTATATCACGCGACTATATAATCATGTATGCTCCAAAATAGACGCGGGAGCGATGAAAAATTCCAAAGAACGTGCACAAATTAATAATACAATAGGATCATCAAGTTGGTCGTAGTTTATAATTACAACGCCAAACTGCGACTGGCGCATGCTGATGACTTTCTGCACCTGTTTGATAATATTTATTCAGAGTAATACTGGCAGATGTAGTTCAATGTTCCATTCAGACCATGGTATACGTACACAGGAACGATTTCTGTCAGTTTTCACTGCTTCTTAGTCTTTCAATATTCCGTAAAACTAAGGCTTAAAGGAGATAGTTGGATGTTCTGCCAAGCCATATGCACGCCGGGATGTCAGAGTGTAGTCGGGCTTTGTCGCAGCTTTTTTCCCTTACATCAGGAAAGCGGAGTTTACACAAAGACGAAGACATATATTCGGGGTCAGAAACTTGACTTCAGAGCACAGTACCAGTACGTACGCAGATACAACTTGACGTCGTCTATCCCTTGTGTGATATAAGGTTTTCAGCACTTAATAACAAAAGTTTGTGGTAGGAGTGTTCAGCTCGACGTACGTGCAGCATGTGTGTCTTCAGAAGGAAGGCCTTGATGACGTCACTGTGCGTCAATTCAGCGTCGCTCTAGTGTCATCCTTTTTCTTGCAAGATGAACATAGATGTTTAGTCTTACGAGCAGAGCGAAAGAGCGTTCGAAGTGGCTCTTGTTTGAATCTAATATTTTCTAAGACCAAGGAGTGAGGAGGACGACGTAGATACATGATGTAGTCATCCCTGGGGAGGTGAAAGGGACGTCCGAAACTGGTCGTTCTAAAGCTTGTCGTTCGCGAGACCCTCGGCGCGCTAGACGTCAAACTTGAAGCTTTCCTTTCCACCCGCGTCGTAAGTCCGAAGGTGTCGCATTCAGAGCAGCGTGTAGGTGCGCAGGTACGCCTTGATATGCTCCTCCCTGGCGAGGTCCAGGGGCGTGTGGCCCTCGTCGTCCTTGAGCTTCTTGGCGGCGCCGGAGCGCACCAGCACGAGCAGCGCGGGCTCGTTGGCGGCCTCGGCGGCGTAGTGCAGCGGCGCGCGGCCGAACTGGTTGCGTGCGTTGAGGTCGCAGCCGGCGTCGACGAGCAGTGCGGCGCAGCGGCCGGAGCGGTCGTTGTAGGCGGCGAGGTGCAGCGCCGTGAAGCCGTAGGCGGTGCGCGCGTTGGCGTCGGCGCCGCGCTCCAGCAGCTGCGCCAGCGCCGCCGGGTGCGCCTTGAGCGCCGCCTTGTGCAGCGCCGTCCAGCGCGACCCGTTGCGGTGGTTCACGTCCGCGCCGCGCGCCAGCAGGCGCTTCACCTACACACGCGACGCTTCCTGCATTCATTCATTCATTCATTCATTCCTGATTATGGCCGCATCAACTGCCAAGGTCTTTACTTCCGGAAGTGTAGAACATGTTTTCCCCGAGAGAGAGAGAGCGGTGATCTTCCCCCGATAGATGGTGAGATTCAGCGTCGGCCTACTTGACGATTGCGGTCTTTTCTGCAACCAGGTATCCCTCACCAGAGGGCACCGGACCAACTTGGACAAGCTCAAAGCTCCCGAGCGCGTTCCCGGCATGTGTGGCAGTGTATTTCATACACGTGTGTGTACAAGCAAGTGGTGGAGATAGAAAAACGAAGAGGAAGAAAAGATTACGGATGGTTTGTGGTCCGCTTGTTAGGGCACTACTGCGCTATTCGCCTGGTGTTGATCTAAGAAACCACTGAAAAATACCGAATAGACCAGCCGGCCGCTAGAATGCGCCTCCAGACAGCAATTCAATTTGACCTACCTATGTGGCTAGCGTTAAAAATCCTGCCACCGTCGAGTGTCGAACCTAGGACCCCCCGGTCAATGACTTAGTGTCTAGAGGCGGTCCTAAATTCAGGTGGCCAACATACGGGCCGAGGTTACAGCGACCGTGTCACGTTCGAGTTGTCGAGTTGCCGCGGAATATGACTTCACCTCACAATCACAAGACGGACCTTTATCAAGAACCCGGGATAGTACCAATTCCACTACACTCTTAGATCAGTAATATTTCGCTTCGAAAATGCCGAAAATGGTCCGAAAAGTTGGTGTTGGACAATCCTGCCTACTGATTGCACTGTCTAACAAGGTTTTTCTAAGCTATGTGCTCTATACCAATCGATTAAGATTAAAGAATTAAAGCCGAATACGCGTTGAAAAGTGTCCCCAAACCAAAGCGATAATTGCGATGCTCATATGAAAAAGAATAAAAATGCAGTAGATTCTGAAAAAAATAAGCCTTCTAGGGCAATCTGTTGCAGAGATACGAGAAAAGTGTTTTCAGGTTTTATTTTTTCTCGTATTTTATTGCATGTATCAGGCTGAGAAAATAAAACAGACGGAGAAAAATGGTTGAATTTAAAGGTATTTTTGTCAACCAATTTGAAGTCAAATTCAAATTTAAAAAATAATACATTTTGATTTTAATGTGTTTAATTTGGAGTATTGCTTTAGTTTTTTTCCTAGAATGTGCCTCATAACATTGTAACATATGAATCGGTGCAATCAAAAAAGGTTCGATGTCAAATTTGGCGGTTTTGAATTAACGGTGGGAAACTGATCTTAAAACATTAATTAAACACTCTATGCATAAAAGTTCGTTGACCGTGAACTGTGTGAAGTCTGTAGTGTCCTTCAACTATTAATGTTAAGAAACTAGTGGTGCTAATAAAGACATACTTTCTCGCACCTTAGTAACGAATATGTAATAATATTACATCGCATTTCTGTCTATATCAACACATCTCAATCGATAAGCGCTGACAACAAAGCGCGCATGAAGCGATGGAGTATTTTCGTATCAATTCTTGCAAAAACGCCATTCTTCCCATAAATAGAAATGTTTCTCAGTTTGTATTCTTGTGCTTTTATGAAAGTTCATCTAAGGCGTTCTTTATGAAACAGTATTGCTTGTTTGAAATACATATCAACGTTTCATCATTGCTGACTAGTTCGTACGTTAGTTAAAAAAAAGTAAACGAACGAAAACTATTATAAACATTTTTATTTCCAGCACATCATACAGACAAGCAAGAATAATTTCACAAATAAATGGAACATCCAGAAATAAATGCCATCCAGTATATCCCATTATGAATGCATTCCAAACGAATTCATTTCCTTATATCACTATTTTATTTTCTCATCGCTTCAAACAATTAATTTTTAAATATGATGTAAATGTTAACCTATACTATTCGTAAAAAGGTAGTATCAGACAAATAATATCTTGTTCCTGGAGCATTACATTCTTTAAATACAAAAATAATTAAATACTCGGAAAAGGTTCAGACATAACAACATTACGAATGTCACTAGCTTCAATTCCTTCGCAATTTCTAATTAATCATTAATTCCAAATATTTCGTTCAAAGCGACAGAAAAATTTGAGTTTTTAAGTGCAGTACTGAGGTGCCATATTAGGCGAAATTACTACAAGTGGGTCGAAGTGTGGTGACCATGGAATCCAAAATCCATTTTTCATGTGACGTGTTTCTGATTTAATCTATACAATGATTGTCTTTTATTATAAGATATGAAAAATAAATAACTAAATAGACCATCAATAAACATTCAGAAGTTATAAGGCCCATTTTTGTTTTGCATATTATAATTAAAATAAAAAACAGCAACACCGCGCGCGTACCCATCAACTAAATCTTAGGAATTAGAATGGTCTCGAGGCCCTGAAAGAAACTCTCAAATTAATAAATGTTTCAAATTAATCACCTGGGTATTATTTCTGGAATTATTTTTTGTATCATTAATTCAATTTTCTTCGTGGCCCGTAGTTGATGAGAAACCTGTATAGATTTCATTGATTTCAACCAGAAATAACGCAAAAACTACTCGTTAAAACACATTTTATATAACTTTTTTAAATATCTAATTTGTACAACAGGCTTTTCCTGAAGCAAACATCTCAATCTTCAGTTTAATAGTTTTGCATGTTTTTTGCAATTTTCGAAAACAACGAGCAATACCCGAAAATGAGAATAGCGCTATATTTTTTACCGTTTCTTATTACATAGGTGGAGAAAATTTAACGAAAAAAATTGGAGTGGATATTGAGAAAATGTTTTTTGTAAATTTCTATCGCATAATACTAAAAAACTACTCCTTTTTTCAAAAAATTGTTCATTGTTTTTTTGAAGAGCTAATTTTGTTCAACAGACTGTCAGAAACAAAAATCTCTATTTCCAATTTTGAAGATTTAAAAAGTTCTTTTTTCAATTTTCAAAAAATCGGTAATGATACCGAAAATGAGATCTAAATCTCTTCAACGTCCTTTGCACTATTCAAAAACAAAATTTAATGAACAAATTTGGAGCCAGTTTTATGAAAATTTTGAAAATGTCCTAGGGCATGTAAAGTACCTCCGAAAATTAAAATTTCGGTTTCAAATTCCAGGGTCCTCGACATCAGCTAGAACGATTGGGGAATATCAATTTTGGAGGAATTCGGCTGAACAGTTTATGCGTAGCGACGGACAGACCGACAGACAGATGTTTTGCATCGATTTTTCGGTATCAAGGCCCCTCCAAACAAGGATTCCGTCTACACCACGTCTTAAGAGGATTTTTTGTCTATATTTAGCAACTAGATTCATCCACATTTTCCTTACCGGCCCTGTTTTTTTTGTGACGAAAATTCATTGTCCGGCGCACGGTTTGCCGGAATATTGTCCTCTTACGTTTGTAAGAACGAGAAAATAAAAATGATCGATGTCCGGAACTTAGAACCTATGTACATGCTCTTTAAAATTGATGCTCCTGGACTTGGAACATTTTTCTTTTTCCGATTCATATTTTCGTCAGATTTCTGAATGATGTGGACGATAGTGAAAAAATGAAAACAAGTTTATTAATTTAAAAAAATGAAATTCGTACCAAGATATGATTGGTAAAAATGTCACCAGCGTTGACACAATTGATATATATATTCTTTGCACATCGGACTTACCAGCATGATTTACAACTTTTTGCTGACAAATGTTTGTTTTTGGGTGGAAAGTATTTATATAATTGTAATAAAATCAATAAAACCCTTTTGTTTTTGGATTAATGTATTATTACTTATATAAATCAAATTACTCAGTTGTAGATTTATTAATCATTGACAATTAGGCTACCAAAGTCACTGTCTTCTTCAATAACTGGGTTCTTTCATTCGTTTATAATCAGTCTACTCGTTCTGAATATTTTCACCGAGCAACGATCGTGTTCCAAAGAATAAATGATCGCAGCTTTGCGGGAGCAGCATTCCAGGATGTAACTTCCGTCTGCACGTTCACAATAAATTCGTTTCACTCCCGATATTCCCATGGGATCCTCAGCGTGAATATATTAGGGGAAACTCAAACAGGTGGGTTTTAGGCGAAGCTATAATTTTTGATATTGATGTTTTTGACTTCTTGGCTGTCCCGGTGACGCCGCGTCGTTGGTTGAGAGGCCGACGTTTCGCTTGTCATATCGCAGGCTTCTTCAGGGTAGTGAGTTGGAAAATTCCAAGATGTCGAAGGGAATATAGCGCTTTCGTGAATTATAAAGAAGGAGTTTACACATTTTACTTTTGTTTTTTCTTCAATAACTCTTGAATATTATTATATAACTACGACGGATCCCTTTTATTTAGTTCCTTTCAAGCTTTTAATTTCTCTCCGTCTCCAGCCGCTGCGAAGGACTGGGTCCAGCAGGTGTGAAAGAGGTACGGATTGTCACAGCTCGATTGATTGCTCGTATTGTCACAGCCGTTGCCTCTCTGAGGCGGGCACCAACAAATAGGCGTCATCGTCCTTCACAGCCTATCCTCAAGTTCAAAAATATTTTTCATACCCGCAGTATTACGCTTCTGCTATAGTAAGAAAAAATGTCGCAATATTATGAACGCGTCCTCCGAGATTCGGACTAGGAAGAAAGCGAAGACAACGATGCCCAAGGTTTGTAAAAACAAACATCAAAATCCACGTACGCTTCCGCGGCTCGAGTTCATGACGTCTTGGCTGTCCGGGTGTCGCCGCATAGTAGTATGAAAGGCCGACGTTTCATCTGTCATCATAAGGCTTCGTCAAGGTAGTGGTACCTCACTACCCAGAAGAAGTAAAATGTGTATACTCGTTCTTTATAATTCACGAAAGTGCTATCTTCCCTTCGACATCTTGAAATAATAAAAATATAATAATAATTGTAAAAGTTCATCTCTTTATCTGAGGCTGGAAATGTTAATTTATTTCTGCGTTTCTGGTTCAATCTGTTCATTCTCAAATCATGGTGTAGCTTGTTATTCCGTGATACCTACATGCAACGGGAATCCCTTTACCGTCATCCGCCGCAATGAGCTGGAGACAAAAAAGGCCATGGGAACGAGAACCTGGATTTCCAAATTCGATACAGGTCTGCGGTTTGCAAATAGACACCTTTGCGAATGCACAAAATAAATTCACTAAGTCCACATTGTCTCACTTGCTGGCTGCCCTTCTCCGCTTTGTACTTCACGCTCCATCTTCGCTTTCCGTGCTGCCGTTATAGTGTGTCACATCCTTTCTCTTATTACATCCTTTATCACATCCTTTATCTTATATTATTAGCGTCAAAAATACATATTTTTACGGTTTTTCAATTTTCCGTTCTCTAATAGAAAATTAAAATATTAATAAGCAAATAACTAAGTTTGAGATTTTTTAAACTGCCTATTTCTCTCACAATTGCCGAAATTTACTAATATTTTCAAAAAATGTATATTGCAGTAATAAAAGAACAAATTGTGGAGAACAAATTACAATGGAAGGAATAATCTGCTTTCCATAATTTAGTTTCACGAGAGGGTCCAAAAAAATTCAAATTCTTCTAAAATTCAGATATAATAGTGAAATACGAACATATGTCATATTCATAACTGCACTTCACTGTATGGTTATATTTTAAAGAAAAGCTTCAGAGTCATTTTGAGAAATGTTATTTTGACAATGTCCCAGAGGCTTCTTTTGAAGAAACTGCAAATATTTTGTGAAGTTCTTTCAAAATTGCGAGACTTTGATTCGAGCCACATGAGGAATATTAATTGGGGAATTGGGCGATTGGGGAATATTAATTTAAAAAAAACATTACTAATAATTTACGCCCTTATGTTGTTCACAGATGGACTTGAACTTTGGACTCTGAAATCGACTTTGAAAAAAACGCGTAGATTTAATAAAATATGAAAATATAATTCCCTCATCTTATGCATTTTTCCAAACATCGTTTATAACATACGAGAAAATAAACTGGTAGTAATACGACTTTCTCGTACCAGTTACTTTCCTAATCATCTCGTTTCGTCTAGCTTGTCTGTTTTGCTCCCACCCTTTTCCCAGTTACCTCCCATCGGTGTCAAAAATATTTTTTTCATTTTCTCAATTTTTCGGTAAACTAATAATAAATTAGAAATGATGGTGCTGAGAAGCACGTTCTTTTGCAAATTACTTTTAACCGTTGCATTTTTCGAAATTTCTGAGACTTAAACAAATTGGAAGCTCCACCATTTTAAGTCTTCAAATAATTCAAAGAAAACGTGTATTGCGCCATTGCGCTATATTTTCTTGAAATTTTTCTCCAACAGAACCAAGAAATGTTCTATCGGAGAAAAAAATGTTAAGATAATATTTATACCGAAGATAAAATAGTTACATATTGACTTTTAATCAGGCAAAAATTACACGAAAACTAATTTTTCAAACAATTGTACATTACTTTATTTCTGGAACTATTTTACTTTCTCTCTACCGCTACAGCGGTATAGAGAAGATTATGTAATACTGCGCGAAAAAAACGGTGAATGTTCGTCAGAAAAACTCTTCTTACAGGACCCGGAAACGAAAAAATGGATAAATCCAGTTGTTAAAATTAGAAAAAAACTTCTAACACGTGGTGTATCGATAATTCATGTTTTGTGGATCCTTGATACCGAAAAATAGATTGACGGTAAAACGTCTCTCTGTCGGTGCGTCTGTGAACAACGCTAGCAGCTAAACCGTTCAGCCGATTTGCTCCAAAATTGATACTCTCCAATTGATCTGGCTGGTGATGCGGTCCCTTGAATTTGAAACCGACATTTTATGTTTTTTTTTACTTTGGGAGTCAGCTAGTGGACCGCCTCCTCGTGGTGACTCCTGGGTAATGCTAAAGGTCCATAAAACTATTGTAGCACTCCTTATCCACTACTTATCTTACATTCTTAATATGTTCTATTTGGTCTCTCTTGATCCCCTTGTTATATCTTCGGACACAGACCCGCTCTTAGGTTGCTTTCGAGGCTAGGGTGTTCCTTCATTCTTAATCTACTCTTTTCTTGACTTTTAATTCTTTTTCTTCTCCTCTTCTCTACAATTTACTGTTTCTTCTCCTTCATTCTCTTTGGGATATATCCCTACCAGCAACATTGTTATGTGTATACAGTTATTGATGCCACATAAGTGTTCCAAGAGATGCGAAAGAAAACCATCTAAACCCGAAACCAGAATAGAAATATTTAAGTTCACATTTTACAATTATTATAGCCATAAGACTGTTTATACCAGAGTGAACTTCAACGAGAAAAATCTTATTAACCCTGTAAGTAACAATATAAATGAAGAATCGGCCAAACATTAAAAAAAATATAACACCAGCAGCAGCAGAAGCAAATAGTCAAGAGAAAGAGAAACTCCTCCAAACGAGGGCTAAGGTTTTGAATGATATCGAACAACTAATAAAGAAAAAAAGAAAGCTATTAATTAAAGACTTCATCTCAATACTTCTGGGAATACGAAATCATAGAAGGAATATAAAAGAAAATCTTGCTTAGTTAAAAGAGAAGCTCCGTAAGTATTAAACGAGTAAGTTCGAAAAGATTTATGTTAGCCGAAATTGAACATTGGCCTTATTTGGAAACCAGAAGAAAAGCATATAAAATTATAATAATATTTAAATAATCAAGAAGAGATTAAAGTTTCAATTAAATATAATTTCCAAAACCTAAATGGTTAAATTACTTTAAAGCGGCATGGACCTCTGAAGCATGAAGATGGAAAGAGAATTAAAATTGATATATGTAATTCTTTTGATCTGAGCCTGATGAGTTGAAAGCCAGCCATTTAACACACAACCAAAAAATAAAAAAAAAAACAATCACCTGGACTGATAATATAAACATGGGAATTGATTAATATTGTCATCAAATTCAATTACGCAGAGACTTCTTAAAACTTTAATTTAAATATTGCTGGTCCACTGGATAGGACCAGAGAAATGGAATGAAGCCCTGATTACCACTAATATACAAAAAAGGAGACAAATCTGAATGTCAAAATTATAGAGGCTATAAGTCTTCTAAATTCCTGTTATAAAATTCTATGCAAAACTAATCAATCAAAATACGTGCCTATTGTTGAAACTCCAATATCTGGAACACAAAATGGTTTCAGAAAAGATAGATCATGGCTCAGACTGTATTTTTTGTACTGACACATTTTGTTAATATATATATATATATATATATATATATTATATATATATATATATATTGAAAACGAAGAACGTTTCCCGCATGATAACAAGCAAAATGATTACTATTCTAATGTAAAAATAACACTAATCATCAGACGTAGTAACGCCGCCGCCGCTGCCACCAACGGTCAAACCGCGGGGCAGACGTGCGAGGCGATGACCGTTGAGCCACACAGTAAACGCAGGAGCCGCGAGCGCCCGGGTGAGAGTATCGCGGAGAGCCGCTGATCGCAACACGATGGCTGTGCTGCCCCAAGGCAAGTTTTGTAGTGAAATTACCAATAGTGTGGAACTGTCATTTTACCATTGAGTGGGGATGATAGAGGTTGACCTAAAATAATTATCAGCATGATTAGGAGAAATGGAAGTAAGCGCACAGGACCGGATCGGTGAAAACATTAATTTTGGAGTTTGAAGGTGATCGATCAAGACTACGCGTTCCATGCCGCCCGGTGTGGATGCAACAGCGGCCGCCACCGTGGAAACAGTCGAGTGGGATTGAGAAGACGGTTGTGATCGCGAGCTGGCCCGACGGGACGCCATTGCGCTTTGTGCAAGTTAGTATATGTGGACATGCTTGCATTGGGCTGGGGGGGTGCGATCCCGCGCGATTCGCTTGGCCCGTTGCTTTCGGAGTCGCGAGCGACCGCCGGGGAGATCGGTTTTCCGACAAGCCTTCGGGGCGGACCGAAGTTTGCCGAAAACACGCCGCCGCCGTTGCCACGGCGGCCACGCTCGCCTCCAGTCAGCCGGTGGACATCGGAAGCTTCAAGGTAGGTTACTCGTGCACGAATTATTAAAAGGCTTGCCACTGCGTATTGTAAAAGATATTTATGTATATAGTGTGTCAATCATTAAAACTTTCAAATTGCACAAAAGAGTTTCCTCATCATTCTTCTAAATGCCAGCCAGTCAATTCCCCCTGGAAAGCCCATTCACGAGAATGTACCCGTCCCTTTATATTATTTTATTTGTCGTGAGAGTACGTTCCCAGGTACGTCACAAGTATAATATATATGTATATATATATACTATATACACAATATATATAATATATATATATATATATATATATATATATATATATATATGGCTGTATCATTAACAATGGTTAAAAGATCAATTAAATGATGTTTTTAGATTAAATTAAATGTCGAAAATCCCAACATTACTTTTTGCCGACGACCCAGCTTATCATAGGAAAATCTGAATAATGAAAATTCAAAATAGCAGTCCACAAGTTAATCAGGTTGCCTAATGAGTTATGTATGAAAAATCTCACCAAGTAAAACAAAAAGTGATGGCATTTATAAAGACTTGAACCTATAGAGCAAATATAGTTATATATGACCAAATAGTTTGAAACAAGTCAAGAATTAAATATCTTGATATCATTTTTAATTAATAAAATAAGGGATATGGAAATAAAGCTGAACAACTTCACATATTTGTGGAACGTTACAGCGAACTCAACAGCATAATGCCGCAAAAAAGAAACTTTTCTCAGATTTTACAAGTTACCACTTTGTTACCCTATTACTTTACCATTACTACTTATATGGAAGTAGAGATGGACATTAAATCTGATCAGCTGCGCCGAACTGAATCTGAAAGAAATGAGATTTCTTAGTTTGTGCAGGATTATCACTATAGACCCACAAAAAAAGTGTAATATCAGGAAAAACTAAATATTAGCCTATTATAGACTACTATAAAGAAAATCGAAGAAAACTGAAGAAAGGTCATGTCCTTTAGAAGCCAGAAAATAGAATAAGTAAAAAATATATTCTTCAAATAACCTAAAGAAAAAGAAGTGTAGGACGTCCCTTAAAGAGATGGCATGAACAATTCTGAGATAGAACAGACTAAGCGGTCTAATTCTTGTTGTCGATGATGATGATGATGATGATGATGATATTTTAATTTTGGGTGGTACTTTACATAAAGCTCCCGGGATATTTTCGAAATAATGGCGCATTCGATTTTGATTAGATTTTGTTGTTGGATTATCGGAAGGACTTATGGGTTCGTAGGCTTCGCAGCAGTATAGCTCTGAAGAAGGCCACCGCAAGATGGCCGAAACGTCAGTACAATTGAACGAGACGCGGCTCATCCCGGATAGCCAAAAATACATAGTCTGAAGGACGTTTAAGAGAATGGCGCTGGTTTCATGTTGGTTAAAAATCCCAATTTTTCGAAGTTTGAAAAAATTAACTTTTTTCGTGGACTTACCACAACTAAAATATTAAATATAGAATTTTTTCCGTTCATAATAACTTCCTTAAAGGTATATTTTGAAATAAAATCAGATACTTTTTTTCGAAAATTTGAGTAATTTCGCGTAATTTTGTGTAAAATATACGTTATTTTAAAAATTTGTTTAAACAATTTTTGCTCAAAAGGGGCTTTATCGATTTTCATTGAATTTTGTTGGATAGTGTGAAGAACGTGCAAGGAAATTTTGAAGGTCTCATGTTGGCGGATAACTCCAATTTTTCGAAAATTGAACAAATTCAAAATTTGTTCGGTGTCTTCAACAACAGCAATTATGAATATAATTGTATTATATAAAATGTGTTTATGAAAATCGGACCTTTAAATAAGGTCATATTAGATTTTTCAAAACAAATTAGTATTTTTTGCGATATTTTGAGGCAATTTTCTACGGTTTCAGAAGGCCCTATCACTCCCATGGTAATTTAACATATTTCACTTTTCTTTTTAGAAGAAACTAGTCATGCATAAAAATTGCTTTAAAAAATTGAAGTTAAACTTTAAACCTTTGTTCATATTTTAACACGAGGATTCTTAAACATTCTACTTAATATTCAATACTATTTAATTTTTCACTCTTATTAAATACCACTTGTGCTTTGGAAATTCTCAGATGAATCCCCTCCTCGCTTCGCGAGTCGGCAATTTATCGACAGTTTCCAAAGCACTCGTGGTATTGCCTATGATAAAGATGTCACCGCTGACTGTCGTCAAAGTTCCGTGAAGATGGCCACGCCCAGTCCACTTCAAAAGTTACTTTATAAGTTAGTGAATGAAACGTATATCAAATTAAAGATGAGATTTCAAATATTCAAATGCAAACAAAAAACGATAATTGAAAAGTTGATAATTTTTCGCCTTTTCAGAGCTCCTTAAACAGGTTTTCTTTAAAAAGTCAAAATACTTATTTATTATATTAGGACCTTGTATAGGATAAAAGGCGGTTAAGAGAATGGTTCAGGTCTCATATTCGTTGAAATGTCTGATTTCATGATATTAAAAAAAAAAAAAATTCGGCATTTTCGTACAACTACAATTGTGAAGATTCATTTTTTTCTGAATGAAATGTGTTCATAAAAAACAGATCTTCAAATAACGTCATGTTGAATTTTTTGAAAATATGATTATTTTTTGGGTAAGTGGCTATAAAGTCGCCCGGTCCAAATGAAACTTTATTCAGAAAGATACTTTCATTTAAAGGATTGAATAAAATATCTATTGCTTAAAACTATTTAATTTTCGCATCAAATATTCTAAGATTTCAAATACGTTTTACAAAAAATGATGACTAAGACCATTACTAAAGGCGAGAAAGTACGTGCTGTTTTAGCACCACTAGTTTTAGAACTGAAAAATAAGTGGGTAATCGTTTTAGAATAGAAAAGGAAGTGAGTTACCAAATTGTCAAGTTGCTTTATGTGTCACATTTCATGTATTTGCTATCTTGGCACTTAAGAGATTCAGGAAATAGTTTCGGAAGAGGAGCATAGGTTATTAAAAAAATGCTCATTTAGCCTACTATTAATTTTTAAAATAATGTATGTTAATGTAAATGAAGACAATATATTATTTATAACGCAGAGGACATTGTTTTGGTTCATAATGAGCAATAATAAACAAAGATTTACCATTTTTTAAAAATATTTTGACAATGTATTCAAAATTCGCTATGATATGTTCTTAACTTCTCATACGACTTAATTCGAATACGAATTAATTATCCTATGCTCTTTGTAAAAATTTCGAGATATTTTATTATGTTATTGTGTTTTACTGCATGATAACTCAACTAATGTGAAAAAAATCACGTGTTAGTTCTCAAATTTTGATATTTTCTGAGGCACACAAATAGACCATTCAAAACAATGAAAGTACCTTCACTAATCAGAAACTTTTAGCAACGAACGATTTAAAACGAGGAACGCAAAATTTAGTTTCATCATTCATAGTGAGCCCTCACCTCTTAGCGGTTTATCTGTAAAAAGTTTAAATGTTGTCGTAGGTATGAGACTTATTGCAATATTTTATATTGCAACAACAACATCATACGAACCCATTTCAGGTATAACACGATTCAAATTAATTCACATGAAGTATAATTACTACTTTAGTAGTAATCTACGAGTACAAATATACCATACCATGTAATTCTTTCTTTAGTACACAACTGAATCACTTTATTCACTAGACTCAGAATATGCAACTTGATCATCAACGGCATATATTGTTATATTTGATCTCCTTAAAATAAACACATTGTTGATGCAAAATTTCTGCAGTGATAATCGATTTTTATGCAGCCCCCTTACCAATTCGTAGGGGCGTGAAGACATAAAATGACACATTTTCGTTAATATTTACAAACATTTTACGAACATTTTACATGTTTTAAAATAAAATATTGCCCTTTACTTTGATCGCGGATTATTTTGACAAGTGGGATCATTTCTTTGATAAGTTCTCTTATTCCCTTGACAAGTCATTTGACGAAACTAAGCACTGCTCATTGCCTCAAACCGCGCATTCTTTTTACCAGGGAGACCCTTATTTTAACAAGCTTGGTAATTCTTTTGAGAAGTCTCATAATTGCCGATTGCGAAACGTTCAGTCATTGTCGTGACAAGGCTGACCATATCTTTGACGCATTGCTTTAAATAATGTGACCATTCCCTTCACAAATGCACCCCCTGCCGTGACGAACCTTCGGAGCGCGCGCACGTACCTCGCCGGCGTGTCCGTCCTGTGCGGCGGCGAGCAGAGCGCGGCCGAGCACGCGGCTGCGGGGCGGGCCAGACGAGGACGGCCACCCCTGGGCGGCGCGGGCGCGCGAAGGCGGCTGCCGCGGGGCGGGCGGCGCGCGCCGGCTGGCCGGGCGTCGCCACGCGTCCTCCGACAGTGACAGAGGCGCAGACTTAGGACAGGGCACGCGCACCCCACGGCGTTTCACTCCTCCGCCAGCACTGCTTTGGTCTTAGACAAAGTCTGTTCAAAAAAACAAGCTCTTTAAAACACGTCACGTATGATTTTTTTTAAAAAAGGAGTAGATTTATGAAGTTTGTGTTCAAAATTAATGTAATTTCTAAAACATTTTTTCTAAAACCTTTGCAATTTTTTTCATTAAATGTTCTGCTCGTATGTAACAAAGGACGGTAAAATAAGGTACTACTACAAATTTCGGCGAACTCTCTGCAGTTCCGAAAATTGCAAAAACTGCAAAAAAGCACAAGTCCTTCAAAACTTCAAGTCCGAATTTGGACATCATTGTACATCATCATTCGGTAGCGTTGATGTTGGAATCGACAAGTAAACTTCGAGGACCTGGGTTCAATTCTCGGTGTGGAAAAATAATTTCTTGTTGAAAACATTTGCAAGTTTATGTACTTGTGTAATACGTAATATTGCGGAGCAGTTAGAAGTAATGCGAAAAGGAATGTTCTCTTGTTGCACCAATATTTTTTATTGATGTCACCTGAAGCACCGTAGCTCTTCCTTAAAACCACTGGTTGCGATGGCACAAGGGCGTGCGCGCGCGGGCCCGCACCTGGTATGCGTGTCGGGCGTCGTCTTCGAGCGAGGCCTGCACCCCGCTCTCCGCGGTGTCGTCCGGCGCAGCGCCCTCGCCCTCCAGCCCGGCCCCCTCCGCCTCCGTCGCCACCTCCGGCTCTGCGTCGCGGCCGCGGATGTGGTCCTCCACCGCGCCCAGCCGGTCCTACCCACGGGCCATTTCCCTCTCAATTAGCGTTTTGGACACCTCCCACGGCTTACCTGCTTGTAACATTTGATGTGCGACACTCTGTATGCGTTTGACCAGGCTGATCCATCCCGTACGTTCGCGCGAGCGAGTGAGCGCCATGCTCATCACGAGTAGTTCCTAGGCGACCTCTGGCGAAATCTAAAGCCGCCTTCGCATCAAATCACTGCACTACGTGTGTGAAAACCTCCATTGAAATCAATTCCTTGCTAGCAAAAGCGCCTCTCAGCAGCGCTGCCTGTAACTCATTCGATTAATGCATTGCCGTATATTACGATAATGCCTTTATGGCGCTATATCCCGGCGAATCTTTGTAAGATGTACTAGACACTTTAAATATCGTGTTTTGGAGCGGTTTTAAAGCACACAGCATGGTACATCCCTATGTATTAATATATTGCCGTTTTCACACACCATTAATCGTTGCAACTTGATTCATGCGAATAATCATAATAATTATAATACTACTACTAATAATAAACGCTAACCTACAAAGCCTACGAAACAAACTTATTTTAAAGAAATTAATTGACTTAACACTAAGTAACTTGAAGTTACTTTCAGCAAGAAGTTAAATACATTAAACACGCATTTTTAACAAAAATATTCTTCTGAAGTGCCACACTAAGTTATTACAACATATAATTATGAACGTGAGATTTTAATCATTGATTGATTTATTAGTGTTTACGAGTGCGACAACTAATAAATTCACTAGTCCCATAAGTATAGTGCATGCTTGTTGTCGCGGGAGGGGGGCAATTTTTCCTTCGTAGGGTGACGAGATCAGGTGCCTACCAACACGTTAGCTCCCAATGGTCGACGTCATGCCCGTTTCTTCCGCACGTCTCGCTCTTTTCGCTTACTGTGCTTCACCCATTCCTTGCTGTCCTTCCGCGCCTCTCGCCCCCCCTCGGCTTTGCCCGCTCCATCCGGCCCTGCTCGCTCGGCCCCACCCCGCGTCACACGCCAACGCCCAGCTCACATGAAGCAAGGATGGATTGGGGATTGCCATTAACAGAATGTGCACCCCAAATTTAGGAGCAATCATTCTAAGAGAGGTTCTAAAGTTTTGGTGGTGCATAGAAACATATGCACGCATATTTATTGCTCTGGCATAGCCATGACATTACAAATGGGTCCGCGGCAGCGGCCCAGCGGCGCGCCGGAGTGTCACTGGAGAGGCCGGTGGTACATCAGCACCGACCGGCAGGGCGGCGGGCCCAGTAATGGACTGGGAGGCGCCGCCTGGTGGCAGGGCAGCAACGACGGCCCGTGAAACGGAGCGGTGCGGAAGCTTTCCTTCCTTCCGGAAATCACCGGACAAGTTTAAGAGGAAAAGAGACTCCCTCTCAGGCTCGGGACTATTAAAGCGGCCGGCCGCGGGCCGAAGACATCAAGAGTGAGTCCCCAATGTTGAAGTAGTCGTCGAGGTGTAATAGAAGTGCCAAGTGGTAGTAAAACTTATTTTCTGGTTTGATTAGGCTTGGTTAAAAGATACATAACTGAAAACGGAAAACTGGCTTCTTACTTGCATTATTCTTTGCTCGGATAAAAACTACCATGTTATTAGGAATCATATTTCTTAAATGTCCTGTGATACAACAATATGTCACAGCGGCACAACAATGCGCGAAAGGTCGGAACCGGTTACGGTATCACGGTAAAACAAAAAACTAATTGTCCCATAAATGTTTACATTCCATGTATTAAGTATTCTTGACAAATCATACGTTCAGAGAAACTGCCCGACAATTAATTTCACGTGAGATTCTTTTTAGTTATAAATAAACAAATGAAAAATATTGTAACGTTTCTTTGGTGAATAAAAGACACAGGTAAAATTTAAAGAAGTCCTTTTATTTGTTTCTTACTGATACACGAAAATATGTTTTATTTAGATAGGTACTCAGTCCTTTTTCACTTGTTTCTTATTCTTACACACAACTCTTTTCTCTGTTATTATTACACTGTTCACTTCTTCTATATTTACTTACATTCGCACTTCTGATTATCGCACAGTCCGATGCACAGTCACGTTTACTGGCCTGACCACAAATTCCCTCCAGAACAATCACGGCTGATCAGGATCACTGAACTACTATTCACCCGGATGCACACTTCACATCTGAAGCTTTTCCTCTTCAGCTGCTTTTACCTACTGCACACTGTTCCCGCAATGCATACTCAACAGCTCAGCTCCACTTCCAGACTGACTTAGTGCTCATACTCACTGACTACATACTCACCAATGAGCTGCTTCCGACAGAATCGCCCCCGCGGCAGCGGCGAATTTATATCCGGCTGGCCCATCGCGGCTCGATCCATTCGGAACTTGCGCCACATTTCTACGCGACTCGCGACTAACCCGGAATCGTCCAGTCGCCGTGGGGCCTGGCAGAAGAGACAATCCAGCCAGTGAATCCCGCAGATGAGTAATATTCGTACATCCTACATAGATGCGATTCATCCAGGAGGCGTTAATGAATCGTGCATATATTGCAGCTAGAGCTTCTATTGCACTTTTTGGAAGTTCACAGAATGACAGTTTATTGGCTTTTCAAGATATGCTAATATTCCTTGGTGGTAGCTGCAGACTTAAGATTTTACCCCAGTATATCGAAAGAGTACTTCCAACATGCTTCTCACTACTCTCCAGTCCAGTCCTTCATCCCTGTTTGGATTTGACAAGCATCTGGACGTTGTCTTGCAGTACTTGTTGGCGTAATTCAATCAGTTTCCCAGATATTCTGATAGGACGCCTTTTGATGAGACTTCCTTTTTGTGATGACATAATACACATTTACTCACGTCACGGTGAAGCAGATCCGTCTCAATACATGGTTGCTGGTTCTCTAATTCTTATATTCTCCTGTATTTTCTCTTTAATTCAGCAGCAACACCTCTAGTCATATCTAGATCCTGGGCGACAATGCGCTAATGAATATTCCTGGAGTACTGCAAACATCCTGTTGCACTTTCATTGTCACACCATTACACGCTATATCATTTCCGCCATGATGAGACATAAACGCGTTAAAAGTAAACTCTTTCATTTGCAACTCACAAGTTCGTGCAGTGTTTTGTACATTATTTTCATTACTTACTGCATACGGTACTAACCAATTGGAATGGACGACTTGCGGTATTCCATTCTGCAACATTTTAATTCGGTAGACAACATCATTTATCCTCTTCCAAGAGCCATCTTCATTTTCCACGACTCGTTTAAAAACATCTTCTTCAGTGATTGAGTCTTACCGCGCCCAATAAGATTTTACTGCTGAGGAACAGGGCGCTACTTTTTCCAACTCGATCTCCCTGCCGTCATTTTCCATTTTTCATGTTTCAATTCTGAGTAGTCTTTCTGATCTCTCTGACGTTCTTTGGGTGGCCATCGGTCGTTAATCACAGTGGCCCTTCCGGTAGGAGACATCATCTTCTCTTCAAATGTTTCCTCACTCTTCAGAAATTTCTCTTCCATTTTCTCAACTTTTTCTTCGGTCTTCGAAATTTTCTCCTCTATTTTTTCCTCGTTCTTCAAAATTATTTCCTCGATTTCTTCTCGAACCAATGTATTATCTTTTTTTCCAGGTTCTCTAACAACTTTTCTTCCGAAAGTCTGGTATTTTCTGTCAATTTTCCTTCTAAAGTGGTATATTTTTCTCTCGGTTTTTCTAAAATTCTGGATTTTTTAAAATTTTCGTTCTAACTTTCTGAAATGTTCTGTTAGTTTTTCTTTTAACATTTGTATAGTTCCGAAACGTCAATTCACCAGACATTATACTGATTTTACACCAGACGTGACACCAATTGTAACGTTTCTTTGTGGTGAATTAAAACACTTAGGTAATATACCGGTTCCGGGTTATTAAGTTAACAAAGATGTTTATTTTGTTTGATACACTAAAATTGAAATTTGAATGATACACTAAAATTACAGATAGATTCAATTTACGTATAGATTACACAGTCCTTGTGTTTTTCACTTGGTTATTTGCTTACGATTCGGCTCTCTTGATTATTTATTTACACAGTTCACTTCTTATACACTAATTATTTACACTGTTCTCTGCAATCTACACTATCGCACAGTCCGATGGACTGCTCAAGGTGCTAACCACAATTCACTGCGACTTGCGGCTGCCGGCATCGGCGAATATATACCTTAAGGGTAATTAAGTCAACATACATTTGTAATGATTTGGCCGACTGTTTAGTAATTGCAAAACAGTTAGCATGCGATCGCAAGGGTAAAGAAAGAAAAATTAAAGGTAATCATAATAGTTAGGTGTAATCACCCGTAAGGTTATTAGTCAGTGCAATTTGAGTAATAAATGTTTTTCTGTTCTTATCCTTTAAAGGGGTGTTCCTTTTCTTTTTTAAATGCATAACAAGTGCATGCGGCCAACAAGAACCCTCCCTCTGAAACGCATTCCATGTCCTATCTTAATATATTTCACCTATCTGATGAAATAATGTGTGATCATCGATTCACATACGTGCTGACAGACCACGTCGAAGGAGGATCTAGGGTGAGTACGGTCACCATAATTCAATTTCGATTCCTGGGGAATAATTATTAAACTTTATTATAATTTGTATTTCTATTAAGTTAATTTGGGGGAGCGTTCCGAGACCTAAAATTGTATAAACCATAATTTTATATATATATATATATATATATATATATATATATATATATATATATATATATATATATATACCTCTCTGTTTCTGTGTCACGTCTCTGTCTCTGCCTCTGTCTACCTCTGCCTCTCTCTGCCTCGTTTGCCCCGATCCGCTTCTGTCGGCCTGTCTACCTCTGTATGTCTCTGCCTGTCTCAGTCTGTCTCTAATTCTGTGTCTCGGTCTATCTCTCGGTCTCTATATTTGTTTCTTTTTGTCTCTTTTGTCTGTCTGCCTCTTGTGTCTCTCTATCTCTGTCTCTTTCTGTCACTTTTGCCTTTTTCGGTCTCCCTCACTCTCTCTTACTTACTTTTCCGACAGATGTAAATAGCGGGGTAGTGTTCAGCCAGTGTTTGGAGGAGAATTCTAATCTAGACTTCAACCGACTGCTCTGATGGGAGTGTTTCCGTCGTTTTGACGATCAATAAAGGCGACTGCCGCAACAGTGCCCAAAAACGGAACACAGCCGGCCCGTAGATAGAAGCCGGATCTCACCACCCAGAAGGGAAGGAATGACGCTATTCCGCGGACGAAAACTTTCTCTACAGTAACGAGTCTAATGCGAAGTTTTCTTTCCCCGATATATCAGTCAACCAACCACGTATCTGATCTGTCTCCTCTACCGGGAAACGTTCTCGTTAGGTATCCCAGGTAGTAAGTTGCGTTGAGTGTCTCTTTAGATGTGTGGTAGTGTTGTTCTTGTGTACGTGTGCAAGTAAGGGGAGGTGATAGGACAAGAAGTGGAAGGAAAGGTCGCCCTTTGTTAGGAAACTGCTTCGGCATTCGCGTGGTAGTGATCGGAGAAACCACGGAAAACTACCGCTCAGAGCAGCCGGTCGCTAGAATTCTTCTCCGGTCGGCGGCTTAATTGGATCCAGCAATCAGCAATGTAGGCAGTGTCTAAAAGCTGTTACCGTGGGGACAAGAACTGCGGAGGCGAGTAGGGGTGGGGGGAGCGCACCTCGACGCCGCGCAGCTTCCGGTTCTGCATCTTCATGGTCTCGGCCACCGCGTGCACCGCCTCGTCAGTGCGCTCCGTCTTGAGGTTGATGGACACCATAGCCTCCTGCATCTGCAGCAGCACCTGCGCCGGTGGACAATTCTTTCATTGCATGACAGCATGGCCACCTTGATCAACTTTCGGAGAAGAGGATGAACAAGCGAGGGGAAAAATAGGAAACGTTTTCACATGGAAAATGGCGGTGAGAAGGTAAGGGAAGAAAGTGAGCTACTCGATCCACCCACTTACTCCCACTGGAAGGGGGGGGTATGAAAGGGAGGATGTGTAGGTTAGGACAGCGAGCAGCGCCCCTTTGTAGATAGAGGAAACATGGCTAATTGACGGGCCTCCGTCTGGGAACTGCGGGCGATGGGGTCGCCAATGTTTCAAATCTTGAGGATGCGTGGAGTCTCGTTTTCTCTCTTTGTCGCCAAGGCCAGGGAAGGCAGGTTGGGATGTTGCCTGTGTAACTAGTGTTACAAAATAGGTAGGGAATGTTTCTGACCACATATGAATTCAAATGTTGATCATTTGTTTACTTCTATTATTTACCTAGTGAAAGAGAACATAAAATTACAAAATTGAAAATGTATGTTAAAGAAGAAAATGACGTTTGTTAAAATAAGGTGTAAGGTCTTACTTCCAGGCTCTAGGTAGTTTAAACAACTCTAGTAGTTTAAACAACTCTTGCCATTTTGAAAATTAGCAAAATTATAGAGTAAAATGTGCCTAAGTGGCTTTTTTAGGATCAAACATTTAAAATTTGTGTTAGGTTATCCTTAAAAACACAAATTAATGTTTTTATAATTGACTAAAACGTTTAGTTTACTGTGCACCGTTCTCGTGCAACTTTGAGCATCAAGTTCTCTCTATACTCTTTGTAACCGTATGGAAACATTTTATAAAAATAAACTAGAAGGAAAAAAGTCATCTGATGTTTCTCTTTAGCAATTTTATTCTTTAAATAGTTTTTCGGTCGACCATAAATAATTTGAGATTGGAAGGGCGGGCAGGCGATTCCGCGTAACCACACGGCAACTTTTTCAGACACATTACTAGCGTGCTGCCTGAGTTAATTGTAAAGTAAACAAGCAGAGAAAGCGATCATAATTATTTACCAAGTATTTAGTGTTCTGAATTTAAACCAATATGAGCGTGATTTTTAATTTTTTTTATTTAAATCTCTTTGATATAATATTACGGCTTATGAAGTGGACTTCTAGGATCCGGCCTGGATGCCGAGGCGGCTAGGAGTGTGCCAACTCGCGCCTCGGTTTCAAAGGTTCGAGTCCCACCATGGGCATGATGTTTGCCCTTTGTCTTTCATGTATGTTGTCGCGGAAGGCGTTGTGAGCCTACTGACCACAGAACGAAGGGCCCGCAAGTGTGTCTTGTGTAAAATGGTTCATATGTGTCCTCATGAGAACATATGAGGGGACCTTCACAGTCGAAAAAGGCCTAGGAAGTAGAAAAGTGAACTTCTAGGAGCACGTTTTTTTTCATTTACGATGTAGATCTTAATGTACGTACTCTTGGTAGACTTGGATATTTCTTTTCCCCACAGCAGCGAGTTTAACTTTCTAATAGCTTGCCGTCCTAATTTTTAAAGCAATATCTTTTCTGGAGTCTCCTTCGCTAATAATTTCACCAAAATATTCTTGACATGTTTCTATCTGATCTCCATTTATTGGTACATATTTTTTCTTCTCTCCCACTACCATGTATATTGTTTTGAGGAAATTGATCTTTAATCCTGATTTTTTGTATGTTTCTGCAAGCTTTCGCATCATATACTCCATGTCAAACTCATCATTGGACAAAATCACCTGATCAACAGAGAATAATAGTGTATGAGAGTAATCTTCATCAATGTATATTCCCATACCTCGGCACATATTTTGCCATCCTTTTAGACACTCTTGGAGGTAAATCTTAAACAAAGAGGGTGATAAACAACACCCTTGTCTCAGATCCTTTGTTTGTCCAAATGACTGTGAAACTTCATTCTTACTTCTTGCTTCAAACTTTATTCTTGTTTTTTGATTCTCATACCAATCTTAGTAATATTTAACCCATTCGTCCATTTTTATAATTTGTAAATTAGATTGTGTTCCATTGTCTTGTCTTAAATATTTTGTCTCCATGATTCTTTGCTTTGTGTCCCACCTATGTTCTCTTCCACTTCTAAGCATTTTTATTCCACCATTCATCTTTTGAGTTTTTTGCCATTTTTTCACCCCTCTATTCAAACTCGTGTATTCTTCCCTGTTGTCCAGATTTTGGGTTGCAAGCCATTTTTCATAATATCTTTTTTCTCCTTTATCTTAGTTTCTACTTCATTATTCCATCAATATTGCCTAGGTTTTTCTTTACTCTCTTCCCCTAGAGCTTCAAACGCTGCTTCATGTATTGCTGGTTTTTCCGAAAATATCATCAGCTTTCCCTTCAGGTTGTTCTCGCTAATGATCATATTCAAAAATAAAGCTTTTACTAATTTTTTTCCACCAGTTCAATAATGTCAGCTTGGCGGCTTAGCTCATTGATCAGCATACTCGCTTTCCATGATGCGATCTCGGCTTCGATTCCCGGTGACGTAAGATTATAGTGTGCATTTTCTTTGCAGTGCCCCAGTATATGTTTCTGTGTGACGATGAGAACATTAACTTCTCAGGTACAGGAAACCTGAATACAGCATGGGGATGTTTTTGTGCTAACCACACGTACCCCCTTAACACATGACAGCGGCGATGGGCGTCGCTGGCAGGTCTTGGTCCACACACGGGTCGACGCGCCAAGTAAAAGGAAGAAGGAAAGTGATGTCAAGGTCTGCAACTAGCGGCAGTGGCTCGCTTCGTGGCACCGTGGCATGCCGCGAGCTACTGAGCGTAACAAGCGAAGGGGAAAAACCATCAATAGTAATCCTTTCGTTTTACGATAGTGTTGGCGTTGATGGAACCTGCAGCAGGGTGTTCCAGGGATTTAAAATGTTTTGATCCAAATTGGAAGGAAGCGTTCCTGTGTGAAAATATTGGTACACAAGCAAAATGTTTAGTGTGTAACAAATTACTTCAAATAAACAAGAAACACTATGGAATGAAATATAAGATTGAATATGAAAACGTGGTTGATAAAGGAAGATATAATTTACGACAGCGTTTGAGGTAACAATGTTCAAATCTAAGTAAAATATAAATAAAAATAAAAACAAACGTCCTTACATTTATTTATCTAAATTCCGCATAAACGTATTTCATATGTAAAGCGTAAAAAGCGTTCAGGGTGACTTTGACTACCTACTGCTCTCGTGGGGCGAGGTGATCCAACTGCGCGGAGGGGTGATTTAGTCGTGCTACCCGCGCCGCGGTCCGGGGTACGGTGCTGGTGACATCCACCTGGACATCACTGTTCTATACTAACGAAAGTCGCCCATATATCTATTGTTAACGTTAAAAATATCAAGTATACGTCGACAAAAATGTACGTTTATTATATATTCCACATAAATAACAAAATATTTATAAGTAAACATAAAGTCAATTGGTTACCCTACTTGTATCCCCCTCCCCCGAGAAAAACCCTCAGAGCCTCTGAATAACAGTAATGTAAGTGTAGATAAAGAGAGTAAAACGTGGAAATAGTATAAATTGTATAAGAAAATTATCGTAAATGAAAAAATGTAAAGAAACAATAAAATGCGTGGTAACGGCCTGCCCGGCCAGTGGGCGAGGGAGGAACCTGCGACATGAGGTTGAAGGCGTCCCGCAGGGCGAGGGCTGGGGAGGTGCTGAGGACGCCGTCGCCGCTGCCGTCCCCGCACTCCTCCGACGGCGCCGGGTCGGCCATGCTGACGAGGGGGGCGCAGCGCCTGCGAGGGGAGCCACTGTCATCTCACAGAGGTCAGAGGTTAGAGCTAACACGTTAGTTTTCTTACTCAAGTTTGCATAAGCCAGGCTTTGAATGATTAGTCTGTTTCCTGTGCAGTACATCTTAATGTCTGTGAGTGGGGAGTAGAAGAGGGGTCAAGATTGAGGAAGGAAAGGTAGCGCGCGGTTTGCCAGCCTTTTGCTCCAGCATTCTCCGTTCACATCGGTGAAACATCGCAAAACTACCCACAAGAGTGGCCTGCCTCCAGAATTCTTATTGACATGAGTTACTTTGACGTAACTAGTGCCAAAAAAATGCAATTCGCGGATTGATTGATATGTTGATAAGTATATCCGGACGCGTCAATTGATAAGGTCGTTACTCCGTTAATGTAGTGCACGTTTTTATCATAGGATGTCGCGTTGATCTTTCACCGACGGATGTGATCCGGCACCAGAACCTACATGTCGGCTTGCGGGATTTTCCCAAACAGGAATGGGGAATCACCCAGCCGGGACAATCATTAAGCTTCCCACTGGTCTCCCAACATGTGGTGGTGTAGTGCATCCGTGCATAATATAAGGCGTCAAGATATGATAAGGATAAGGAAGAAAAGATCGCGCGCGGTCCGTGGCCAGTTTTGTTATTGTACTGCACCACGGATCCGTTCCAGTCACTAGAATTCTTCAGTCAGCGCCTGAATTCAATCTGCTTCTCAAGCGTGTGTCGAAAAAAGCGCCAACGTCAGGATTCAAAGGACCTCCCGGTCAGAGGTATCGAATTGACATCAATTGATACTCTAAGCCACCTAAATCGATGTCGATGTCAGAGATATTACAAAAAATGCATTTGTGTAATTTTTAAAAAACTAAGTATTACAGTAGTATTGAACTTATGTCATCTTTTGCGGCACATCCCTTCAAAAAGTTAAAAAAAAGCAATTTGGAACAGTTTTCGAGAAATTTGTTTTTGATGTTTTTAATATTTCCTATATTTTAGGCTATATTATGCAAAAACTACTAAACGTTTCAAGAAAATGTACATAACATAAATGAAATTACCAATTATAAGGAAACATTTCATTTGAAGGTAAAAACTCTATCTTCAAGTTTGTAATAGTAGAAATACGCCGAAAACTTTTCAAGCGTTTGTCATTTTTGTAAATTCATAGTTAACTGTAAAAATTGGATAATGGCATCTTTATAAGTGTATTTTATTCTACTCTTAGAAGAAATTCAAAGAAATATTTAGTCATTTTTGCGAAAATTTTGAAAATATCCGAGGAGCTTCAAATCAAATCTCCCGAAAATTAAAGAACGTTTTTCAAAATCTCAGCGCCTTAACTCGGGTCAGATTGAAAGGGGAAAATTCATTTTCAAAAAACTCGAATGGTTTACATTTCAGTAGTGTTCATAGACAGTAAGACGAACGGAGAGTGTGGACTCTGTGTGGCCTCCTAGTCGACACAATTTCTTGTTCTACTAAGGGGCACAGTGCCCTCGGTGGTTCGTTGGTTAGCGTGTTCGCTTTCCACTGCGCAACCCTGGTCGGGCAAAAATTAATTGTGCGCTTTCCTTGCAATGCCCCAGTATCTGTTGCTGTGTGACGATGAGAAAGCTCACTTCTAAGGTTGAAAATGCCAGAAATACAGCATAGGGATGGCTATGTGCTGACCACACTAACCATTAAGCCATGACCTCAAGCACGCGACTTTACTCATATGGCTTAGTTCGTAAAGATGTTGTGCCAAAGGACATTCTAAGGGCACAGGTACGCACCGAAACTTTTTGCCTTTCGCCCCGCAGGCGCTCAGTACGCTGTCGGGCTGGTATCCAGAGCACGCCGGGATGCTTGTTTGCCCTGACGGGAACCTCCCGATTCAACACCTGAGTTGGGGCCGCCCTGCCAGTTGAGAGCTTTCCTGGCTAGTGCCGGCATGGGGCCCCTTCCCGTCTCCTCACTGCCGACGCTTCTAAGCTTGTGATGTGAATACTGTCGGAACCTAGGCAACCAGCCGGAGGCCCCATATCTGATCTCCGTTGAACTTCTATATGTGGCATCCGGAGTATTATGAAGAACGTCCTTCTCCCAATCCTGCCCGAAGGTCGACGCGCTAGGGGCCCAACTGGTGGGTTACCGGCAACTCGGAGCTTAGCATCGCCTCCTCACCGTCACCACCTTCAAGCTAACAGCGCGAGCGTCGCCGCGAAATCAGGGTCCGGATGGTCGTCTGCAACTCTCCACCAGAAATCATGCTCTCCTACGCAGACGCGATTCTCCCCTGGGACGGACAGACGATTTGAAAAAAGGTGGTAACGGGGGTCTCCGGGTGTATTTTTGTTAATATGTCGAAATTGATTTTCCATAGCATTGCATTACGTTCTATATACTTCGTAAAAATCTCCGCATAGACGTACTAATACGAAAAAGTAAGTAGTAATGCTACAGAATGGCACAGACTCTTGTACTTGTTAGTTTCCTTTCCTCCTCGGTCTAGGCTAACTTTTCGGTTTTGCCACGCCGTCTTCTCGGCTGCCATTTATTGCCGCCTTAAGTCATTTTTTTCGCGTATTTGTAATTTTTAGGATCCTTAATAGTAGGCTTGAGATGTGACTTAAAGAACAATACAGAAGGATCTTACGCCAATTTTTATTAAAATTTAGAGCCGTTTTTATGAAAATTCCGTTGGAACGTATCCAAAAATGCACATTTTGAAATTCACTTTCAGCCAAAACTTTTGAGTTTCCGTGCTTTAAAAAAAATCAAATAAGTATTTGGATCCGTTTTTTAGAAAATGACTTAAAACGTTTCTGAAAATGGAAAGTTCGAGCTCATTTTCATCGGAAAGTCACGAGTTTCGAGAAACTTCATATGTCATAAATTCAGTCTCTTGCTCTCAAATATACAGTAATGTATACAAATAAATTGCTAGTAATGTAAATATTAATTATCTGAGAGATATGAAAAATTACATTTGGGTACTTTTTGTAAAAACAAAATAATATGGCAAAATGGGCCGACAACAAGAGTTTTTGTGTCGAAAATTCGCGTTTTCGGGTGCACCATTACAATAGTTTCTCTTCTTACGTTTGTAAATATAAGATTATAAAAATGATATCATTATTAATTCTATAAATCATTTTATAACTTTCCGACCATTATATTTTGCAATACTTAAATACAGTTTACAAAAATTGCAATTGCTTTGCAGAACGTACCTCACCAACTTAGAAGCAAGTACGAACTCTTTCCTGATATCATGATCCTTATCCAGAAGTGCAGAAGTTTAAATTACATCCATATTCACCTGCTAATGGGTTATATTATGATGGACGTTCCACTTTCTGAGCTTTCATGAGCAGAAAGCTTTACATACATTTTCAACGAAAACACATTTAATAAATCAATATTCGATGTTCTTCTGTAACACCAAAGTTAAAATTTTACGCCTACATTTTGTCTCTGGATTTTAAATTAAGCCTGGATTGAAGAGTTTTGAACAATCGCCATCACTGTTGCTGATTTCGGTAAATAAATAATTTCATTCCTAAAATGACGAATTTGGCGATTTTAGCAGCACATATCACGAATGTAGAAAGAGGTTATTCAATGTTTTGAGTCGTGCACTGGAAACAGAACTACAATTAATCACGGCCCTCTTGTTTTTCCCACTCCCTCAGACGTAACTTGTCATAATTGCCGATTCTGAAGGTGAATTCAATACCACCCATAGATTAGTTATATAGAGGGATCTATGAATATAGGGAGATGGCGTGATGGCTCAAACTTGAAGCCATCTCCGCCATATTGGTAAGTCCAGACAATACCTTCTATTACTACGCCTGGCGCCTAACAACTACATCTGTGGCGTCACCACCTCTAGGTCTTTCGTTGCGCCACTTGATCGATTCAAACACACGGTGTTTTGGCCAGAAACCCATTTTACAAGTAATTATATATATATTTTTTTTAAATAGATAACCCGCAAGATTGATTTAAGGACATGTCTTATGAAATAATTTTTAAGATGGCATTGAAGTATTGCATACTCTTTAATACATTAGATTCTCTAGACTTTAAATGAAAATACATTATTTCAACTGGGCTCTTAAGTGCAAGTGAAAAATAGCTTAAACTAAATATCAATAATAATAAATTTAATTTCAAAAACAATTATAAACATTGTAATTTATGTTTCACCGAAACTAAGTTTTATCTGAAGTCTCGATGTCTTTTTAAAAGAAAATTAAACTTATATGATTTTAATTCAAGCTCTACATTTAATTTATCAATTATGTAAATATAGCAAGTTCATTACTTATTAAAATTATTATTACTTACCTACAAATTCCAACATTACGAAAGTTCATCTGATTTATATCTCTTTCTCAATGTAATATAAATATGCAAATGTGTGGAATGAGAAAGAGATAAGAAAATATATTAAGGAATAAACTACAACACAAACATAGTTTCACCAGATTCTTGTATATTTAAAACAAACTAATACAAATCAATAATTTATTGAACAAAATTTATTTTTCTTGTAACAGCGAACGCAAGAACAAATTTTGTCTTGAACATTTTCAGATTGTGATTATCGAACAAGTCAGAGTGTTTCCTTGTAACAATTCATTGTATTGGAGAAGAGTAAAGAGCCAAATTTGAGAGAAAGAGAGAAGTGCAATGGCAGTGGTGGAAGTCGTTCAGAAGAGTGCAGGTTTCACAGCGTGTCTGGTGGCAAGTGAACCAGGCGGCCCCCAGGACGGACCTCGTCTCCTGGCCCCCTCCGAAGCCCCCGTGGGAGAGGGTGTATCCAGATTTCGTGGGCCCATTCTAAGGCTCCGTGTGCTTGCTGGTGGTGGCTGCCTTTTCTCATTTTCCGTTTGCAGTAGAGAAGCGGTCCACCTCGGTGGCGGCAACCCTCGGTGCACTGGTGCACTCGGTCTTCGTGGCGGATGGAGTGCCGGAGACGTTGATGACAGGCAATGGCGCGCAGTTCACGGTAAGACAATTCAAGAAGTTCTGCAAGACCAACGCAGTAAATCTCATCTGCGCGCTGAAATTTTATCCTCATTCAAATGGAGAAGCGGAGAGAGGCGGCGAGGGCGGCTGGCTCCACGAGGGACCGGTCCTTGCTGAAGGTGCTGGCGTCGTACAGGGCCGGGATGGTAAGAATCCGGCAGAGTTATTGCATGGGCCCCAGACGCGAACGTATCTCCCTGCTGCAGCCGGAGGAGGAGTGTACATCTCAGGGATCTCCCCAAAGTTCAGAGAGGGAGAGAATAAGTGGCTGCTAAGCCGTAGCTACGTCCACCGCCACTTTCGCCCTCGACGACTCGGCGAAACGGCTCGGCCAGGGATCGCCGGAGCGGCGGCAGCGGCTGGAGCAGAGGGGCAGCCTGCGCCCCTTCACTCAACATGCGACGGCAGCGGCAGCGGCCGGGCGGGCCCCGTGGATTGCGTGCTGCATATAAACTGTATCTTGACCCTGCTGTACTCACGTGTTTCTCTCCCGGACTCTAGTGTAAACCCTGCTTCGTTTTTTTTACATCTTCTGGCTATCTACGATCTGTCTTGTAACTGTACGATTTTGGACATTGCATGTAATAAATAAATTTAACTATGAGTTTATCAGCCTGTCCCGGTCACATCAGGTAACATTTCGCATTTTTAGCATTTGCTAAAATCGACCATTTGTACTCAAAGCCAATTAGCTCTCAATGCCTGCCGTCGTAATGGATACGTGCGGACATCGTCATAATTCTAAACTAGATTTCTCGCAGTGTAGATATGCAGTACTGTATCCGTTCTTTGAGTGGCTCGTAACAGCAATGTCTTCTCATCACGTACTCTGTGATTGTGAACATTTCGTGATTTCAGTGGAATAGAAAATATTTTAAAACATTTTGTTTGTTCAACTGGTCAAATTTCAATGTATGAAATTAATTTAACAGTAAAAAATAATCAAATATTAAAGTTAAACTATTGGTGCTGGCAGAGACTTTCTCATACTAGTTAGTTTTCTAATTTCTTTTCGGTCTTGCCCCATCCTCTTGCCAGATACCATTATCGTCACGTATATATTTTCTCAATTCTCTGGTTTTCTAATGATAGATTCGAAATATTGCTTAGGAATATAACAGAAGAGTAAAACATCATTATAAATGAAAATTTTCGTGGGAGTGGGAAAACAGCACCGGTTAGCTTGAGCGGAGCCTAGACTGGAGAGAAATAAATAAGTCAATAAGCTAACAATATGTAAGTTAATCAGTAATTTTATGTTAAGTAAGTAAACAGTTAAGAAATAAGTCATAAGTCATAGTTAATTGGTAAGTAAAATGTTAATATAATAAATAAAATAAAACTGTAATAGTAATAATCACATTAGGGGGGGAGGTAAGGGGGGATCGAAAAAAAAAATATAAGGGCAGAGGCGTTGGTGCGGACGATCTTCTGTGGCGCTGTTTGATTTCAGGTGCTGAGGAGGCCAAGCACTGGAAGGAGACGGCGGGACGCCCACGCCAGAAAATAAAATAGCTAAAATAAACGTCGGATAGATTAGAATGTACTCGGCTTCTGACGGCAGGTTTTTCCCCCTTCAGGGGTTTTTTCCTGAGCCGTACCTTATAGTCTCTTTTCCGCGGCTTTGATGCGATGGAGAGACCATTTGGGGTGAATACCAGAATTCGAAAGATTAGAACGCGAAAGGATGTAGGTATTGTAATGGCTTAAAGGCCTTCGGCCTAGCCACATAGGATCAAGTTAACTAATTTTGTCTGTAATAATTACCTATTAAATAAAAAATAAATAAAATTTTCGTTGAAAAAATTGGAGTTGTTTTTTAAGAAAATATCCTTTAAGTGTCACTGAAAATGCAAAATATCAAGCTCTTTTTCATTGAAAACTTTGGTGTTTTCAAGGAACTTCAATGGAAGTCACTTGAACCACTTATAATTACAAATACAATAACGTATACAAATCGCTGGACATGTATATATTAGCTGCGTGAGAGATTTAAAAAAATGCGTTTTTAATTAAAATATTTTTTTAAAACAAACAAAAGTATACAGCAATATTTTGTGCCATCTTATACATTGCATTTAAGGACTAACGTACAAAAGTTTGAAGAAAAAATTGGAGCCATTTTTCACAAAATGGAATTTCAACATTTCTGCAAATGTTGAATTTTGATCTCATTCTCACTCAAAAATTTTGAGTTATCGAGAAACGTAATAAGATATTATTTAAAGCACATGTACTCCTAAATGCAATAAAGGGAACAAATCGCCTCTAAAGTAAATATTAACGATGTGAGATACAAGTCAAAAGAATTACATTTGTGTATTATTGTAAAATTTCAAACTTTTAAATTTTTAAAAAAATCAAAAAGAACCTTGAAAATTGGATATTTAGCGTCATTATAAGTGTATTTTGCTTTATTCTTGCAAAAAAATTTAAAGAAAAAATTTTTCAATCATGTTTGAGAAAATTTTGAAACTGTCCAAACCTCAAAATGAAAACAATGTTTTTCAAAATCGCAAAGCCTCGAGTGGAGCCCCATGAATCGGCGGACATCCATTTTGGAAATAATCATATGATTAGTTGGGACGGACGAACAGACAGAGAGACAGACAGACGGACCGACGAAAATCGATTCAGTTGAAATCTTGAATTTGATTTTCCGCAGCATTACATAACTTCCTCCAAACTGCGTATGTTACTCCTCACATTAATACATATACAAAAAGTAACTAGTGGTGCTATAGAATGGCACAGTCTTTGAACTTAGTTTTGACAGTACAATTAAGTTTTCTAATGTCTTTGCTCTGGGTTAACTTTGCGTTTTTGCTCCACCCTCTGTCGCGCTCCCACCTATCGCCGCCCAAAGTACATTTCTTCGCATTTTCTCAATTTTCGGTCTCTTTATATAACTGAAACCTGATTTTAAGAATATTATAGAAGAATAGAAGCTCGTCCTATATGGTAATTTTCGTTGAAAATTGTGGAGTATTTTTAAAGAAAATGTCAGTTGAGCGTTTCTGAAAGTCCCCAAGTTAAAGCTAACACTCACCCAAACACAACCTCAAAAGCTTTCGAATAACGTCATACGAAATTATTTCAAGCAATTGCACTAGCAAATGTTGTAATGTGTATAAATTGCTCGTAATGTGAATACTATCGGAGTGAAAGATATTTAAAAAACATTACATTTCTTTATTTTTTGAAAAAACAAAAGTATACATCCAAGTGGATATATTGTGACCGATCACGTATTTTTGTATGCGAAGAATTTCACTGCTCACCCGAACGGAGCTATTGTTCTCGTCCCTTAAAGTACGGGCTAAAATGCAAGTTATGAAAAATGTTACTGCCGCATGGACATATGAAATGAAAAGTTACATAGGGTATTTTCAGTTCTTGTGTAAGCAATTGTTGTTGCCAACATTACCAGAACTACCAGATATTGTAAAAATGCAAATAGTGAATTATTATTAATTTATGTTTGCAAAAAAATTACTTCCGGAGATTCCGTCAACATTTCAACCATGGAGCTAAGCTCATAGCTCCATGATTTCGATACTATCTACATTGTGATCATTTGCTATTATTTCGCCTTATTATATTCAAATACACGCCTAAAAAAAGAGTTGAAGTTGATTTTCTGAGTTCTAATTATTTAAATCAATGTATTTACTACATGGTTGGAGCCACAGTTGTGAATAGAAATGTTACCATAAAAACCTTTTTATTAAACGACCTTTTTATGAGGACTACTATAAGTCTCCATATAACATATCAATACATTTATATTAATCGAAATAAGACCACTAGAGGAAGTATTTGTCAGGTAAGGATGAACTACTAATTGAGTAATATTAGTAATTACGTTTTAATATATAATTACTCATTATATCTCTTAGCTAATATTGTTCATTTTATTAAAATCCTTCCACTATTTTGTTTTTGATACTTTCAAACGTTAACGCGACAAATACTAATACATTGCTAGTACTTGCAATTTAAATGTGTAATTGCACAGCAGTTTGTGGAAGTTCACTTTTAAGGTTATATTTTTATTCACACAAAACACACGTCAGATCCATTACTCGAAAACACTGATGTCTTCTTTCGCGGAGTTGAACACTGAGTTCACGCTCGTGTACGGATGAGATGTTTCACTCTAACGAACGGTTCTTACAAACACAAAGAAGACGTTCACGGCAGAGCCTAACCTACGACTTTCACTATTAGGAAGACGAAAAAGTGGGAATTTATAGAAAGTGTACTTTGGGCTGTAAAGGATGGCAACTGGAAAGACTATTTATGGCAAGTCCGAAAAGCTAGACTCTTTCTGAGCCTCGGCGCGGAGCCAGAATCCATGAGTTGAGGGTCTTTGATATAAAAAAATCGACTGACGGCAAACCGTCTGTCTGTGAACGCCAGCGCCTAAACCGTTCAGCCGATTTTCTTCTAAGTTGATATTCCCCAGTTCATCTCAATGTACTCGAGGTTTTGGGAGTTTCAAACGTATATTTTAAAAACGTATATTTTGAATAAACTTTACATGAAGCCTCCAAAACATTTTCAAAATTTTCTTAAAAATTGCTCCAAATTTGTTATCAACATTTGTCTTTGGATAGTGTAAAGGACGCGTAAGAGAAAGGTGTACATCTAATGAGTGTTCAAACTCAATTTTTTGAAAATTGGAAAAATTCAAATTTTTTGAGCCTCTATAAACAATAATAAATATCTCTATATACCTCTATTTACAACAATAAAATTAAAGAATAAGATTTGTTCCTTATCAGATTTGTTCCATAAACATGGATCTTTAAATAAGTTTTCAATGTAATACATTTTTTGAAAAGATGAGTAGTTTTCGTGTAATTTGGTGCAAAAATTCTTCCATTCGGCAAATATGAAAAAACCACCTTCACGCTCGTACTTGCTTTTTAATAAGATTCTGCCAATGCTCGTACTCTCAAAACTAGCTGAGCACTGTAGTTTATACCTAGAACCGCTGAAGAAAGCTATTTCTGTCAACAAAATATTCGTCGAGTGTCCACTATTATCTTCCATACTATTTCGTACATTATCGTAATGGAGCTGTTGGAATAATGCGAGAAAGTATGTGGTGTAATGGAAGCAGTTGATTCATACTCTACGATAACACAAAAACTCATATGATCTTTGGAAATCAACGTCTGAACCACGTGCACTCTACGCATAAAATTATTTAAGTAATGTTTGAATACAGACTTTTATTAAACTTACATTTCATGCATTTACATTAGATGTTTACGTCTTATTATGTGTACGGTTTTGAATTTTGGAAATTACATTTCCGACATTCAATGGAGCTGCAACTCCCAGCCGACATTGATTTTGTCCTGTTGAAATGCTAGTAAGATGATGAGCAAAACCGCTACATAACATTTATTCATAGATTGAAACAACTACTATTTTCAAGCTGGATAATATATTTGTACCTCCTTACAATTCTACAGATCTTATATTTTTATGGAGTACATCTAGATAGCAAAACAAAATGATGGAGGGGACATTGTGGGTTAGGTTGATCCTCGTCATCATTCACATTTTCGTGATAGTTTGGAGACGGCGTGAGCTTGAATGCCAGATCATCCGTTGACATTGAGGGAACTTTGGGTATTGAGTGTGGTTTCAAAAACGATAGATCCTTTTTCTGGACAAAGTGCACTCTTTTAATCGTAGACTGGACGCCAGTTACTTCGAATACATTTAGAGAACTTTAGGTATTGAGGGTGGTTTCATCAACGACAGATCCTTTTTCAAAGAGTGCACCCTTGAATTTGCTTGTAAGTCGTCTTTTCTCTCCGGAAACTTCACGACACAGCACCGCCGGCCATAGCGCTTTTTCTGCATGTGCGTGAGCAAATGTTTCATGAAGTCTTTGCGCTGCCTGGACGCGTAAGCGCACTCCGGGCACTGATACAGAGTCTTCCCAGCAATGCTGTGCTTCTTCTTTTTCTTCTTCTGCTGCTGCTGCTGCTGCTTGGGGTCGCAGTGGGCCGCGTTGATGTGCCTGAGCAACGCCGCCTTGGTCGCGAACTCCTCGGGGCAGTCGGGGCACTTGAAGGGCGCCTGCTTCATGTGCGTGACGGAGTGCTTGGCCAGCGTGCACTTCCGCGTCGTGGTGAAGTGGCACTCTCTGCACTTGAAGAACTTCTTGCCCTCGTGTGTCCGCAGGTGGCGCTTGAGGTGGCCCAGCCAGAGGAAGCTGCGCTGGCACAGGGGGCAGGTGTAGCGCTGCTTGTGCTTGGCCAGCGCGTCCTCGCTGTCGTCTTGGACCCCTTTCGCTTGCGCCCCCGACGCCGCCCCCGCCGCCGCCAGGTTGCCGGGCGACGCCTTGCGACAATCCATTCATTATTTCGTGTGGCCAGGCGCGTCAACTGCTACGACCATTAGTCCCCTAAGTGTATTACTAGAGATGACGGAGTTGAAAATGGATTGTAAAATTCGGCGCCGACCCACACGTCGGTTTGCGGGGGCGGAGGTCCCCGTCCGGGTATCTCCCATCAGCGAGGCGCCGCGTCAGCCGGGATAAGCTCGACGTCCCCTACCGGTCTACCTGTTTCGGAGTGTAGTGCCTGTTAGTGTATGTAAGGTGTGAGGACAGAACGAGGAAGGCATCACGCGCGTCTGTAGCGCGTTCGTTATGGTGCTGCTCCGGCAGTCGGCAGGTGTTTATCGGAGAAAAAACGGATTCCTACCGGCCAGAGAAGCCAGAGCGCTGAAATTCTCCTCCAGGCAGTGGCTGAATTCGGTATATCTATGTACTTAGTGTTGAAAATCCTGTCACTGTCGGGACTCGAACCACAGCACCCCCCGGTCAGGGCCTTGGGACGAGAAAACAGTTTTTCATTCATATCGAAATACGCACTATTATACTGTTCCCTTTCTTAGGATAAATAGTCGAATTTATGCGAAAATTATTGTACGTAAGAATTTTAACAATCGAGAACAGACGTGCAATATACATAGTTTCATCTTATGAAGATTATTTCGTAAATAATATTAACGCCTGTTTATAATTTTAACAATATAAGTAAATATTAACGAACTACAGACTTCCATTAATTCTATTTTCTATTCGCACACATTAAGGACTTTTCGACTTATTACTCATTAGTTCTTTGGCCACAACGGTTTACATTAGTCTTATGAGAACACGAACATGAAATCAATATAAATGAAAAGAAAGTGAGTCCTCGTAACAAACCAAGAGCCGAAAGGAAAGATAGTTTGCGAAAAATCGATGTACCATAATAGTAATTCGATGTAAGTACATTCACCAAATCTATACTTCGTATTCATAAGAGAGTGACTGTTAACAGCGCATAATTGTAGCAGTGATTCTTGTTCGCAATATGAATAACGCCATAAATATGTCTCCTGGAGAGCATGGTCGAAGCGCGTGCATGATCTGAAAACTAGGCAAAAAACTAGTAGTGATACAGAATGGCACTGACTTTCTTGTATTCGTTTTCAATCTCCTTTGGTCTCGACTAGCTATTTGAACTTGATACATACTCTTGCCAGCTGCCGCCCAAAGCATAGTTTTTACATTTTTTCAATTTTTCGGTTTCCTAATAATAGAACGGAAAGATTATTTTCAGAATATTAAAGAACCTCGTTCTAAACAGCAATTGTCTTTGAAAAATTTGGAGCCATTTTTAAAAGGTCTTGAAGAAAATATGTGGATCCGTTTTTGAGAAAATGACGTTAGAGCGTTTCTGAAGATGCGGAATTTTGAGCTAATTTTCACAGAAAACTATTGAGTTTTCGGGAACTTTTATATGAAATTATTTAAATCAAATGTACTCATAAATTCATTAATGTAAACAGATTGGCGGTAATGGAAATATTAACGACGTGAGAGACAACTCAAAACATTAAATTTTTGTAATTAAAAACCAAAAGAATAGAGCGGAGTTGGAGTTTATGTCATCTAGTAGAGGTATTAAGTACTATCTCAACCAAAAGTTTAAAGAAAAAAATTAGAGCCGTTTATGAGAAAATGTTTTTGTAATATTTTAAAATTGCATATATTGCATGCAATATTGCTCAAAACCTTCCAAAATTTTCAAAAAAATGTGCATGACTTTCATAAAAGAACCAACTATTGAGAACAAATTTTATTTCAAGGGAAAACCTCCATCTTCAATTTTCTAGTTTCAGGAAGACGCGAACAAATTTACAATTTTCGAACATTTAGAGTTAAAGGAGGAAATCAGACCTATGCCACGTTTATAAGTGTATTTCAGTCTATTCTTACAATAAATTTAAAGAAAACATTTGAAGCGGTTTTTGAGAAAAATTTGGAAATTTTTTGAAAAATTTGGGCTTCACGTAAAGTACCGCCAAATTTTGAAGAAAGTTTTCCAAATCGCGGCGGCTCGAGTGAATCCGATGGACGGGAGAATATGCATTTTGGAAAAAAAGCATACGCATGGGTTAGCCGCTAGAAATAGAAAAATAATACGGGAAAGTTGACGCCAATCTGTAGCATCACTAGTTAGAATGTGTGTTACGGGAACTGCAATATCATGAAACAAAGTTTCTCTTTTTAGAAAAATTAAGATTATCTTAATTTACTACAACAGTAAATTATAAATAACAAGTGTACAGATAAGAAACTATAGAGATCGCCCAAGTGTCCTCATCGAAAAGAAGCATTCCAGTGCCAATTACTAAGATTTGTTCTGAGTAAGATGACTTACCTCCTATGTACCACCCGCCAGACTTATTACATTGGCCCTAACATTTAAAGAACTGAGTGCAAGAATCAGATAATAACCAAAAGTAATGTTTCTAGAAAAAATCTAGTTGTTGTCTTGTTCTAATTGTTGTCAAAAGGGCTGAATTATCGAACAAATGGGTGTAGAAACAGCCTTTATTAATGGTAAGGTTTCATCAGAAATCTATGTATAACAAGCGAAAGGTTACGAAGACGGCACGGATAAAGGTTGTAAATTAGATAAAGCGTTGTACGGTTTGAGAGAAAGTCCACGTGCGTGGTATGATTGTTATGATATTTTTTTGGATAAGATAGGCTTTCAAAGAAGTAATTATGATGATTGTATGTTAAGAGATATGCCGACGTTATTATTTATTTGATTATGTTTGTCGACGATTTGTTAGTTTCTAGCAAAAACAGAACTAAAATTAAGACAATCAAAAGTCTTAACTTTAGTAAAAACGGTTTAAAATGAAAGATTTAGGTGAAGTCAAGAATTATCTTGGGATTACTATTAATTATGATTATGGAAAAAATGTAATGAATCTCAAACAAGAAGCTAATATTGAATATTTAGCTCAAAAATATAACTTCACTTATCCGGTTACATTTTAACATTTTTCGAATTTTCACGAAATTAACTTCTCTTAACGATTTAGTAAAAATGCCTGCTACATTATTATTCGAATCTACTTTGAGTACATCTGTAATTCCTTCCATATAACATTAATTTACATAATAACATTAATAATAGAAGGTATCTACCTCGCCAGCGATCTAATTAATATATAGGATTCTGTGTAACTAGTGACTGTATATATATATATATATATATATATATATATATATATATATATATATATATTTAAGTGTACGCACGATGCGCATTCGTTCATTCTTGTCCTGAAGATTGGGCTGTACGGATGGAGCCCGCACACACATCAATACACAGGGTGTGTAGGTCCATGAGTTCCTGTTTTATTTAACACTTTCCCAACTATCTGAAAAAGTATATACTTCTGAAGCACAAGTAATTAAAATGTTAATGGGATAGATGTTGCAATATTATAATACTACGAAAACGTTCTCAACAATAATAGAAAGTGTGGCTGTTGAACCACCTTTGATTTCTAGTGGTAACTGAAGGATTAGTAGTAAATAAATTGCAGTATTGTAGTAACAAGCCGCAGTCATTGCTTTCAAAAATACGAGAAAGAGAGTGGCGTTGAAATTGCACTAATTTTGAAGTGGTGACTGAAGTGTGAGAAGGATGCAAGTGCTAATATGGTCATCCTCCGCAGCCGACCACAGGTGCAAGCGGGTGGCGCAGAAGCGCACCTTACGCTTGGCGCCGTGTGCGGGCGGGGGCGGGGGCGACCGCGTCCTCCAGCGCATGGCGCTCGGGGCGGCGACGGAGCGGCGGCGTGGGTCGGAGGCCGTGCTGCGGGTGGACGTAGACGAGATGGACGAGACGAGCATCGTGGACGAGGCCTTGGGCGAGGCGGAGAGGCTGCAGGACGTGGTGTGATCCTCGCTCGCGGCCCCCGCCCCCGACACCACCACCGACGACGACGTCGCCATGTGCACCTCCAGGCTCCGCAGCACGCTCTTCAGCTGCAGCAGCAGCACTTCGTCCGGCTCGTCGTCCAGCCACGGGGCGGCGTCCAAGGCGGGGGCATCGCGGCAGCCTGCGGTGGCAGGACACCAGACACAGGAAATGTTTCGCAAAACTCAATAACTCAGCCAGGCTTTAGTCAGTATCTCTGACTACACATGTCTACTTCATGCAATGATCTTGGGAGAGTTACGAATTAATTTAGCTTAGACTCATCATTGCTTTTGGCTCTGCGCCGACTCTTCACGGGAGGTCATTGACCTCCTGCGGTGGATTTTTGCACCTAGCTACATAGCGGGGTCGAATTCAATTGCTGTCAGGAGGAGAATTTTATTGGCCGGTTAATCAGATGCATAGTTTTCCACACTTTCTCTGATCATTACCAGGAGAATGCTGGAGTAGCACCCTTTACAAACGAGCCACGGATCGCGCGAGATTTTCCTTTCCCCTTCCTTGTTCTATCCTCACCGTTTACTTTCACACACACACACACTAGCATGCAATACACATTTCGGGAGTCCAGGCTTAGAGCTTGTCCCAACTGGGGCGGTGGCGTTGGGGGGAAATCTTTCGCCGTGGAGTAGTTCCGCGAAGGGTCTCGCCTGCCAGAGAGGGAGGAACCACCGCCACCCCCACATTCACTAAACCACACAAGATGACGTGCTCCGAAAAGCTAGTCAATCTCGAAGGAGTATAAATTAGTTTACTTAAAATATAAACATTTATGATAAATTAAAAATCCTTTTGACTAGTGTTGCCCTTCAAGTATCTTAATGTGTTAATGCAGGCTGACTTAAAATAAATGTAACATATAGAAGAATTTTCTTAACGATGGGATGATTTGACAGCTAGTGCTGGCAACACAATTGACGATTCTGTGGTCGTTGTGTCCTTGAAC
>BOPP01000022.1:11900896-11911540 GCA_017312745.1 Gryllus bimaculatus
CCGCCGCGCGCAGCAAGCGCCTGGCCGCTCTGGGCAAGCGGCTGCTTCGAGCGGCGCAGCGGGGCCGCGCCGAGCGCGCGCGGCGCCTGCTCAAAGTGAGACTAAAGCACTGTCAGCCAATCGAGCGCTTCAATACACGCCGTAACGAAGCTTGCGATTCGATGGCAGGGCCCCCTTTTGCGGCCAGCTCGTCACCTTGAAACGAAATCCCGTTTTAATCGAAGCGTAGGCAGGTAACATTGACGGCTATGTTAGCGATTAATGTGCGTGGACACATCAACTGTTGTGAGTGTTAGTACGCTTTGTGAATTTTCATCCCGGGAGGCGGCTGTAATTCCTTGTCTGCTAGATGGTGAGATCCGGCTCCTATCTACACCTCAGCTTGCCCTCTCCAAATATCTGCTCCCACCGGCGCCCCGCCACAAAAGGAACAAGATCTAAAGTCCCAACTTGTCCCCGTCATTACTGGCAGTGCATTGAATAGTGTGTGTTTGTCAAATGGAGAGGATGTGGCGTGGAAGGGAATAAAAAGGATACGTGGCCTATTTGCTAGCGTACTGCTCATTTATTCGATTTTTGTTGGTTGATAACCTATAATTCCCCTCCCCGACCTAGCAATCTAGCTAGTGTCGAAAATTCGTTTCCGTTGGGAGTCGAACCCTATGACCTCTCGGCTAGAGTCAATGTTGGGGACGGAGACAATACTAGCTCTGAGTCCCATCCAGTCGATCGATGATTTCGAAACAACTATGTGTTGTTAAAAACTTCGATATATTTATCATTGATTAATTGAAATCGATATTGTTTTAACAGCGATATTGTAGTTTTGAAAGAAGCCGTAAAAGGTATGTATACTACTGAAATAGTAAATTCAGTAATATAAATACCTTATACGGCTCTCACACGCAAAAAAAAAAAAAAAAAAAAAAAAAAAAAAAAAAAAAAAAAAACCTCTAAAAAATGAGGTCTCTAAAAAAAGGATCTAAAAGATGAGGTCTAAAAAACTCTAAAATATGAGGTTTCTAAACAAAAGATAATTGCATGGAGACATGATGAACTGCACTTAGACTTGGATGGTTTTGTTGAAAGACATATTCAAGTCAAATCTAACCCTAACATTCTGCCCAATTGTCAAAATCTATATAGTTAAATAACTCCTAAACGAAGATTTCTATGGCCTTAAAATCTAGAATTTTGAGGTTAATGGCCTCAAAGAAACGTATCCCATGCTGTAATCTACACAATGAGATTATTAGATTACTATTTTCATGGTCCCAAACTTATCGATACTGGCCAATACCATCTATATAAGGCGTTGGCGCTCGATACTGTCTTTGTTTGTGACGTGAGAATTACTACTTTTGGATTGTTTACTCTGATAATAAACAAAACAAGAATTCGCAAAAGTACATTGAAACATGAACACCAAACTAATTGTTTAATTAGATATCGATTTGTAGTTATCGCTTCATGCTCGCTTGCTTCTAGCGTACTTGAGAACTAAATAGAGTTTTTGAAACGCTTCCTAGGAAGTTGGAAATTTTCACTGTTTCCTTCCTCGTGTAACTCATCCACTTCTACATGGTCGCCATGTAGCCATGTCGCCATGGTCGTCAACTTATGGTCGCCATGTTGCATCATTTCGCCCAAAAATTGTTGTATTCTAATTATCGCGATTGTTTCGAAAATATGATTTTTCTTTGTAGAAGTACTCGTTAGTCTCCAAACCACAGGCCGGATGAGATGGCTCAGAGCATTAACTTATCTCGCTACGGCCCCTCTGCGCAGGAGGACCTAGGCTCGAGTCCCGAAGGTAGCAGGATTTTCGACACTAGCTTGTCAGCGAGGTCGAATTCAGCCGCTGCCTGGACGAGAATTCTAGCTCTCGACTGCTCTTATCTATAGTTTTCCGTGTTTTTTTTCGCTCAGTGCCAGGCGAATGCTGGAGCAGTAACCTAACAAACGGGCCACGGACCGCGGGCGATCATTGCCTCCTCTTCCTTGACCTATTTTCACCCATTAAACACACTTTTAACACTAACATGCACCTCACTACTACATATGTCAGGAGACCGGTCGGGAGCTGAGACCTTGTCCCGACCAGGGCGGTGCCCTGCTGGTTGGAGATACCTGTTTCGGGAAAGCCCCGCAAGCCAACAGTAGGTCGGCGCCGGATCTCGCCATACAACGGGAGAAATCCACCGCTACCTCCCGAACAAAAGCACATGCACTACACTTACTTGACTAATGACCTGCGTAGTTGACGTACCAGGAATCACAATCAATCAATCAATCTAATCCACAGTTATAAGAAAAAGTTAGCTTTTGCAACAACACACAAAACTCGGGAAAAATCCTGTCCACAAATAAATATTACCAGTTGCATGCGGTAAGAGTTCGTTGCAGTGGCGGATTTTCAGAGGAGGTAAGAGAGGCCTGGTCTCCTCACAAAATTGATTAACAACACTAAAAGATATATCTTTTATAAAAATTTATAAAAATTGCTAAAATTAACTATGTCAAAAATTGACATAAATGTTTATGGGTACCGAGTAAATATTTAAAATAAGTTGTTCCTCATGACGCAAACATTGCGTTACATTTCAAGATGGAGCCAAGCAGTTCTATACGTTACACGTAGGTAGCATCACTAAGAACTAACACTGCTTTTGCCTGCTAGATACCCCATGCTGACGCGCGCTTCTCCAGTGAAGGCATGTTGCGGTCATGCAGTGGGTACTCTGTGGTTGCATGCGTCCATTGTATGGCAGACCCAGTATTTCATTGGACACAATAACCTTTATTATTGGAAATACCTTTCTCGTGGAGAAGTGATCCTTAAAGAAGAGAAGTATTAAATGTAATTATTTTATTTAGAATGTCGCCAATAACGGTTTACCAATAAACCAAAGGTCATTGATTTTCAATTTCACAATATGATCCGTCTGAATTTGTCTGGGCCTCCCCAAGTTTTGAACTCGCTCCGTCACTGGTTCTTTGTCAGTACTGACCACCCAGGTCTCGTAAATCCCGATCTGGATCACGGCAATTGGAAAACCTACGTGCGCATTCGCGTGTAGTGCGATGTGTATCAAGAGGTTCTCCGCCCCAGCCTACTAGGAAGTTCATAGTCATGGCACGAGACCACTGGATTTCCCAGTCCTTCTACTGAAAGAAGAATAGGCGCTCATACACACCAATGAGAAGTTAGAGAAGCAACAATCAACGTCGCACACTGCACTTGGCGAGAATTCAATGTCCTCGGTAACGAAGCGAAGCCGACGAGGAGATGTTTCTCGTCTGTCACATCCACGGAGGTGACAGTCGCCTAGCGGGAAGCGCATGGGGAAAAAAGGAAGGTGCAAACGGAGCAGAGGAATAGAAAAATATGTTTAACAAAAGTATTAAAAGTTCCGAAACCGTGGGGATGCGATACATCAATCGCTGTAACCGAATATGCTTAATCTGGCTATATTTTCGGTTTTGTGTCACCCTTTTCCCAAAGGGCGTTCTAATGCCCCGTAAAGGAATTTTTTTCACATTTTCTCTATTTTTAGTTTTTTAAAGGTTAGAATTGACATATCACTTTAAAAATATTAAAGAAAAGTAAAACCTGGTTCTTTACGCATATTTTAGTCGAAAAAAGTGTGGTTTCCGAAAAAAAGAAATTAAGATCTCATGTGCACAAAAATATTTTGAGTTTTGGAGAAACGTCCTTAGAAATAATTTGATGTACCTTTTACAAACGCAACAACGTATAAAAAAGTCCTAATATAAATTTTAATGACATGACGTATATTTTAAAAAATACATTTAATGAATTATGAAAAATCCATAAGAATAAATTCAAATGACGATAATGTCATGTTATTCAGTGATTCTAGAACTTTCTGTACAAAATCTTTCATGAAAAAAGTTGAAGTCCTTTTTGAGAAAATGTTCGAGCTTTTCTAAAAACGCGGAATTTCGAGTTCATTTTCACATAAAAGTTTTGAGTTTTCGAGAAACTTTATCAGAAATCATTTGAACCACTTGCACTTACAAATGCAGTAATGTACACAAATTGTCGTTAATATAAATATAAGTAAAATATATTTCGATAATTATTGAATTACAAAATAATTCAGAAAAAATGTGTTTCTCATCTTACACAGTGCATTTAGATTAGATGCAGTTTAAAAAAATGTTTTTATCTCTTCCTACAACTATAAAATTCTAGATAGAGATTTTTAAAAATACAATTTTTCCTTCAATTTATTCTTTAATAAATGCCATATACAATTTTTAATACGTTTAGTTTGATTTATTTTCAGTGAAAGTTGGGGAATATTAAAAAAATATTAGACAGATTTTCTCAAAAATGGGACCATTTTTTCTTCAATTTTATTATAAGATTTCACTGGAAAACAATTATACAGATCGTATTGGTACGATTTTCTCTGATAATTTTGGTAAGTTTCAATTTGTTTTCAAGTATTACACCAATGTATTATTTAGTCATCCACTAGAAAACGAGGTTCATCGAGGGCATACGTAGAGACCCTAAAAGTTTCATTTTTAGCACTAGTGTGAAAGGTGAGGCGATACTCAAGTCTTCAAATAATCTGTGTAGATGAATCAGTAAGTGTTTGTTACCTGAAAAAGGTCAGACATTTTTTTCTTTGAATGTAGTATATACGCAGGCAGTAGTTAAAACAGCAGATAGGCAATTTTACTCTTGCTGGTTGCATTACACAGTTGAATGCTATGACTAGATAAAATATTTCTTCAAATGAAATAATAAAGTTTGCGTGCGCAGTGTGAACGCGTGTGTGTGTGAACGTGAACAGCGTAGGCTGGTTGTTTCCCAGTTGCGGTAGGTTGGACATTCCTAACCGTCGTGCATCACTCCTCCCACATCCCTTCGTTCCTGCCCGTTTGACCTTCTGTGGCTTCGTACGTACTCCGTGGCGTAGGAGCATGCGTTAAACTCGAACTGCGTTTGCACGAAAGAACTAATGAGTTAATATAGCATGTTCGGTCTATCGACCACGGTTCACATTCTGTCGATTTTCGACAGAAACACTCTTAGTAAATACCATTTGTAAAGTGTGTTCTCTGATCATTAAAATATTTAGATGTGCAAAAGAATCTATAACGATTATCTTGCTGCGCCAAATTCCTGGAGACCCATTCGCGAAAATGTAAGCTGTCCCTTGCATAATTTATTAATGCGTGAAGTTACTCTTCCGAGGTACGGTCACAATATATATATATATATATATATATATATATATATATATATATATATATATATATATACAGATAAGAATTATCCACTCCTCCACTCCTTCCTCTAACACGTTGTGTAGTCAGAATACATGTCTTGTGGGTCCTTGATACCGAAAAATTGATTATTGCCAAAACGTCCGTCTGTCTATGAACAACATTAGCGCCTAATTCGTTCAGCCTATTTTCTCCAAAATTAATATTCCAGAATAGGTGTGTTTAGAATTGAAATCATCTCATAATAAATGATATAATGGCGTTACCAAAAGAAATTTATAGCAGTATGTTCAATACAACATAGTCGAAAATGCTAAAAGAGAAACTCTAATATTGATGGAGTTGTGAGCACGGGGTTCACTTGCGTGTTAAACACGCAAACATCGGAAGAGGTTGTGATGACGCCAGGCGTGAAAGTCGGACCTATACCATTTTTATAAGTGTATGTTACTCTATTCTTACAAGAAATTTGAAGAAAAAATTTGGAGCCGTTTTTGAGAAAATGTTGAATATGTCCTGAGGTCTTCATGTAAAGTATCCACAAATTTTAAAGAATGTTTTTCAAAACTTCAAAGTTTTGACTCGAGCAAGAAGAACAGGGGTTTCTTCAATTTGAAAAAAAAATGGTATGGACGCTTGCAGTATTCACAGACGGACGGACGGTCAGACGAAAGTTTTGCTTTCAGTTGATTTGTCAGTATCAAGGACCTACAAAACAGGGATTCTAGCTACAACACGTGTTAGAGATTTTTACTCTTAATTTAGCAACTGGATTTATCCACTTGCTCAGGGCCTGGCATTGATTTTTTTCTGCAGGAAATCCGCCGTTTTTTAGCGCACCATTACATAACGTTTCCTTTACATGGTATATTACTCCGTATATACGTACGTATACGGGAAAGTAAAAAAAGTACTTTGGGCTGCGATAGATGGCAACTGGCAATAGAATGGGGCAAGTCAGAATAGCTAGCCAAGACCAATGAAAATAGAAAACTAATATTAGAAAGTCTGTACCATTAGTTCTTAAAATAGATCTTTAAAAAAGAGAAAGAAAAAACAGTCAACAATATAAAAATTGTATTTTTTGCAATCCAAGTATCAATCTTACAAATTTGTCTACTTCAATCCCAAAATGTGCAATTTTCAGGCATCATGACCTAAAACGTGCAATATGGTGGATTAACTCCCAAAACGTGCAATTTCATGAAGAATAAAACCTATAAAGTATTAAAATAATGTCCGTTTCATGATTTCTCGGATTTAATGGTTTCTCGTACCGTGACACTGCTGCTCGAACGGGGCACGCTGTTACGACAGTGATGCGTCTGTGGAACACGTGAATAGAAGGGGCGTACACAGCTACGAGCGGGTACTAAACCACACAAAGTGACCACAGCGGGAGATGACCGCCATTTTGACCGCATGGCCGTAACCGACAAAACGGCGTCGTCCACAGTGCTCGCTCAACTTTGGAGCACTGAAACGGGTGAGGTCATGTGTGCGTCGACGGTTCGACGCCGCCAGCTGAGGATTGGATTGGTGGCAAGCATGCCAAAACGGATTCCGTTGACAAGAAACCACCAAGACTAAGTGGCAAAATGTAGTGTTTTGAGACGAATACTGTTTCCATTTGTACTACAGCGATGATCGCATACCGCGCTAACAAACGCCAAGTATGATGGTTTGGGACACCAATATGTGATCTCGCCTCCTACGTATCGAGGAAATGAAAAGCAACCGCTACATCAGGAAGGTTTTAGAGCCCGAGGCACTGCCCCTCCAGCAAGCAGCTACACATGCCTTATTTCAGCAGGCAAATGCCCGACCTCACGTTGTGAAGAATGGGCAAGCTTTCTGCGAAGAACGACAGGTACCACTGCTTCCATGGCCTGCACGTTCGCCTAACATGTGGCGCATCGACACATCTCTGTGATATGGTCGATCGGCGACGTGTTCGTTCTGCTCCTTCTGCAGCCACTGTAGATACTTTGTGGTCTCGTATAGCAACCGCGTAGCAGCATATTCCCTAGCAGCATTACCAGGCTCTCTTTGAATCCCTGCCACGACGTCTAGAGGCTTAGATGGCAGCGCGTGGCGCCTTAACACGGTACTAATTTGTCAATGTCAAAATGGAGGCACAGTTCTGTAATTCTAATCATTTGAATATTGTGAAATTTCATTGCAATAGTATGTCTCCATGGTGTAGTATTTTTTTCAAACACGAGTGTATTTAAGTCCTATTATGGAAGAAAAATGGAGAAAATATGAAAAAATGTTCTTTGGTTGGCTTTAGATGGCAATTGAGAAGAGGGTGAGGCTAAAACGAAAAACTAGCCGAGCTCAAAGAAATAAGAAAACTATTGCGATATAGTACGTGCAATTTTGTAGTACCACAACTACTTTTATTCCATTCATACAATTGTTTTTGGAAACAGAGGATACTAGATGTAACATTTCTCACCAGACATTCCGAGCAAGAATTGATTAAAAACTGATGCTATAATCATCGCAATCGAAAGTACTGGCTCGCGGAGTATAAGCAAACCGTGCACTATTTTTCTTCAGGTACGACTTAAAACGAAGCTCACATAAGATTTTGTATTGTACACAATCACAAACTATTTAGATTAGATTTATTTAGTCAAAATATAGTAAAAACTGTATGTGACGTTTGGGGGAGAATATAATCTGCGCACGTGATGATAATTCATTGTGTAGGTGAATATTGTGGACTGATATTAAAGGCAGAAAGAAAAGTGCGCAAGCCAAAGTCAACCAAATTTGTATTACATATTGCCAACTTATGAAATGAAAATCATTAGAGACTAAATTAAAAACAATGTTTTTGTAGAGCAACAATTTAAGACTTCCTTTATAACTATTTACAAATAATTACTATATAAATACTCCAGTCACATTTACAAGCTGCTGCTGTTGTGAATCTATAGATGTAATAAAAGTCTGGGTATTTGACTAGCTACTGGCACGAACACCACCACCAGATACACATGCAACTTTGTCGGAGTAACTAGAGGCATTTTCGAACAAAAATGTTGCTCAACGAAATCTCACAAAATGGATTCCAAAACGTAGCTCGCACATTGCCCAAGAACAAGAAATAAAAAAAATCTCGTGTAATACTTCATACAATTAAATATTTTCAGACATTAGTCTTCGCAAAAAATGTAATAACAGCACAGTACTGCAAAAGTTCCGTACATTCGAAGTGTCCTGAGAGTGGCTGCGTAATTGTCACGACAGATACAGGCGAACGGGCCATCAGCGTTCGGGAGTATGACCGTAAAGTTAGCATATCCCCTTATCACAATATTGAAAAACAGTATCCCAGTGTTTGGTTCTAACTAAGAACTAATTTATACCCAAATTTTAAAAAAAATACCGATGCACAACATCAAAATATTCAACACTAAAGGTGGGTATGCTAATTTAACGTTACGTTGGCACACCCACGCATGAAAAACGCATGAAACTAAAAAAACTTAATATACCAGAATTTTGTTCTAATTATGAACTAATTTATATCCAAATTTAAAAATTTTGAAACAATGCACAACATCACAATATTCAACACTATAGAGTGGGTATGCTAACTTTCCGTGTACATCGTGGGTTGCGCAGACTAACATTTATTTGCATAATTATTTATTCAAGATACGCTCTCGCAGCAACTAGAAGTATTATTAATAGCTGCTTGATCCCAATGAAGATTGTTCCTTATTCGTGTAGTGGAAACTTTCATTTATCGTTTTGTCGAGGTCTACAAGTGCTATGTGTGTAATAGTGGAGGGATGTGGGTGTACAGTGAAGAATGACATGTCGTGTTAGGTTTGGTTTGTGCTTTACCTCTACTACGAGTAGTATATTTGTTGTCAGCAGTAATTTGGTGAACCTTTCAAGTCAGCGTGTTCACTCACGTATCTCTCTCAAGAGTGAAAATATTTATTAATATTTTTGTGACTATCTCGAAAAGCTAACTGTCAAATAACATTGAATAATTACTTTAAATATTTTCAAGGAAGTGTGAATTGATCCAAGAAATCTCCCGATAATACTGATAAAATATTTATTGTAAATTTCTTTTCAACATCAATCGCTGAGTTTTTACTCTCTCGTGTACATACGTACATACGGAGTAATATACGTAGTGTATGGACAGTTATTTAATGCGGCGCGAAACTAGTAGTGCTAAACAGCACATACTTTCACGCATTTTGTGATAGTTATAAAAAACTTTTTATACTAGTTATGTAATACAATTTTAGAAATAAATCATAAAAATGAAATTATTGTCATTTTAGCTAATCCTTTCCCTTTACTTGAAGTCCCTGAGACATTCTAAAAAAAAAAAAAAAAGTTATGGCTTCGTTTGTTACACTTGTACTACCTGAGTAGTATATTTCGTTGTTCAGCAGTAATATTAGGTGGAAGGCCTTTTCGAGTCATGGCGTGTTCTACTATCAACGTATCTCTCTCTAATGAGTGAAAATATTTAATTAATATTTTTGTGACTATTCGAAAAGCCTTCCACGTCAATAAACATTGACTAATTACTTTAAATATTTGCAAAGGAAGTGTGAATTGATCCAAAGAAACACTGCAACCGATATACTAGCATGAAAATCACTTTATTGTAAATTTCTTTCTCCACACTCTATCTAAACTGCTTGAGTTCTTCTATCTAACGCGAGGACCATGTTGAGGTCGAGGTCGAGTTAAACAGAACGATAGACAAATCCTTCGTTGTACAACGTACATACGGGAAGTTAATATAGCGTCAGTGTAATGGGACCAGTTTAATTTAAAGTGCGGGCGCGAAACTAGCATAGTGGGCAAACAGGCACAATAACTTTGTCACAGCACAATTTATTTAGTGAATAAGTTATAAAAAACTGTTTTATACTAGTTATTCAGTACACATTTATATAGAGAACACTAAATCATAAATATAGAGATTAGTTGGGTCAGTTTTATTTAGCTTATAATCTTTCCCTTTTAACTTGGAAAGGTCACCCTGAACAATTCGCAAAAAAAAAAAAAAAAAAAAAATCAAAGCTCCTACGTTGATTAAATTTTATTGTTTGATAGTCAATATTTTGTGGGTACAAAAGGTCCTGTAACAGATTTCTGACGGAAAATGCGGGCGTTTATTTTTTCGCCAAATACGGATATAATATATCTCAAACAGCGATAAGTGATAACGAGAAAGATAGCTAGTGTTGCCTACGAATGGCGCAGACTTCCCGTATTAGTTTTATAGCTGAATCCTCTCGGCTAGTGCTCTGCGCAGCTGCACGACTCTTAGCCAGCTGCCATAGCTAATTCATTCCAAAAAAAAGGCAACAAAAGAATATGCTTTAT
>BOPP01000022.1:11911565-11930421 GCA_017312745.1 Gryllus bimaculatus
TTTGTAGTTGTAGGAAGTCACCGAAAAAATATACTTTTGAAATTTTCGAAAATTTTGAGTTAAATTCATGAAAATCGTATCTATGCCACGTTCATAAGTGTATGTTACTCTATTTTTACAGTAAATTTAAAGAAAAAAATTGGAGCTGTTTATGAGAAAATTTTGAAATGTTTAAAATGATGAAATTTTGAAATTGAGAAAATTTTTGTTTCTTGCGTTTTTCTTGTGTGGGTACGCTAACTTAACGTTAAGTTAGCATGCCCACTCTTTAGCGTTGAATATTTTGATATTGTGCATCGTTTCAAAATTTTTAAATTTTAGTATAAATTAGTTCATAAATAGAACAAATTTCTGGTATATTCAGTTTTTTAGTTTCATGCGTTTTTCTTGTGAGAGTGTGCTAAAGTAATGTTAAGTTAGTATACCCACCTTTAGTGTTGAATATTTTCATGTTGTGCGTAGGTAGAAAATTTTAAAAATTTGGGTATAAATTAGTTCTTAATTAGAACAAACTTATGGGATACTCTTTTTTCAATTTTGTCATAAGGGGGCGTAATCTAACTTTACGTGCATTTCGGGAGCGCGGTAAGACCACTCACGGCAAACAATGCAGGCGTTGCCACACTTCAGTTCGCTCTTGGCCGACATCTCGTTAACAATCATTCTTATCCAAATACATCAAGAATATCAAATATGTCACAGCATAACGCGTCACGAGTTTAACAGATATATAATGTCTCCTTCTTGGAGCATTGCTGTCCTATTAAGTTCGCGTATGCCTGCGATATGAGCAGTGGCACACAGAGCATGAGAATTCCGTAAGTATGTGCTGTATGAGTAGGCAAAATATCGCAATCAAATATTTGTAGAAAGCGAAACTGTTTCATTGTTTTGATTTTTCTGAGTTCCTGGGTATGTAAAAATCCACGAGCACATTGTCGGGGGCAGCTCAGTTTTCTTTCAGTATCTACGAGCATCATAGAATAGCAGTATACAAGTATCCCAGAAAAAAATGTTACAAACTTCTCAAGCACGAGGATGAGTGGAAAAGAATCATTTTTACCAAGGAACATGTAGTCGGAAATTTCATTTAACGAATTTACATATTTCTCGTTGACTGTGGGAGAACATGACTATCCAATCAACAATGCACGATGAGTTGTCTCCTATTCAGAGTGAAATTAACATGCTTTGTGTGGCGGAGGCGGGGGCGGAGGTGAACTTCGCGGGGGCGGGCGGGCGCTGGACGGCGCTGCACCGCGCGGCGGCCGAGGGCCACGCGCCCGTGGTGCAGCTGCTGCTCAAGGCCGGCGCCAACGCCAACGCGCGCACCGCCTACGGCTTCTCGCCGCTGCACCTGAGCGCCTTCAACGACCTCTCCGGCCGCTGCGTCGCGCTGCTCGTTCGGGCAGGTCAGCTCGCGCCTACACCCTGCGCTCGATCTGCCACTACAATTAATATTCCACGATCGTTCTGGTAGCTGTCGCAGCGTGGAGTTTAAAACACGTTTTGATTTTTTGGTGTATTTTACATGGAGCCTGAGCGATATTTACCGCAATTTCTGAAAAAGTCTTCAATTCTTTTCCTTTAATTTCTTTCTCGGATAGAGCAAAAGGGACGTTAAGAAATGCAAGAAGTCTCATTTTCGTTGAACTCTCCGAATTTTTGAAAACTGCAAAAGTTACGATGAATGTGATGAAAGCGTGGGCTAACGTATCACCACTGACTCGTAAACTGTTCCCTTTCTTCAGGTTAACGCAACCAAACAGAAAAGTCACTCTCGTCCCGTCCCGTAAAGTCCCGTGACAATTACCGTCACATGGCCTGATGCCAAAATTTAAACCGGTCGCCGTCTGGCGGACCGCGTGCTGAAAGCACCCGAGATCGTCTGTCCTTTGCACTCCGGACATCTCGGCCACACTCCTACGCTCCTTGTACCTACGCGTACTACACTCTCCGATGCAAACTGAATGAGAACGCGGGCGCAAATGGCGCCGCGTTAAATAGTTGAGGGCTACACCCCCACCTCACAAATTCCCTAGATAGGCTCGCCTGCTGTCGGTAAGCGAGGGCTCGTTGGTCAGCATCTTAGGAGGGACTACACTCCTACCACACAAGATTCCCAGAGAGGCTCGCCTGCTGTCGGCAAGCGAGGCTCGCTAGCCGGCTTCCTAGGACAACCTAAGGTTGATTTTGGTTCTGCCACGCTGTCTGCGTCAACTGCCAGATCGCAAAATCCCGGAAGTTCAGGCTCAACCCCTTCCTCCTCCGCAGCGCACTTTCACCGACATAACGGTTCTGACCCTCGTGTTAACGACGCCACAATATCTACAATTTCTGCATATCAAATGTCGAAAATAAACAATATGAAAACAATATGAACAAATATTCAACGCAGAAAGAAAGAAAAGAACGGGTGTCGAAGTCAACATAACCTATATTAAGTATCGCCAACTTGTGAAAATAAAAAGACATGCGAGAGACTAAATTTATTAGTAAACATTATTTTTCTTAACTATTCAATACTTCTCATTGAACTATTTACAAATAATTGCTTAAATACACCTTTCACGTTTACAAGCAGCTGTTGTTAATCTGTAATCTGTAAATGGCCGATTGTTTAACTAGCGACTGGCATAAACATTCCACCTTAAATGTGCAAACAATGCCAACATAGTTGAAATTGAGATACACATCAACATACAGCAGTAAATGCGGTACTGCGTTCTGACATAATAATAATAATAATATAAATAATAATAATAATAATAATAATAATAATAATCCCAATAGTAATCACAGCAACTAGTTTGGTCAACAAAAAATTAAAGAGATACTTGGAAACTGTTGGCCTAAACCCTAATATCGTAATCTCTAAAGCCCAAAAATCCGTGATTCTGGAAACATGAAGAAGTGTTCGCACTGTGTTATATCAACACCAGATTGGTTGAGATACGTCTGTATGGCCTCTCAAAGAGTAAACACCACAGATAAACTCTGATACAAAGAACAAATAATTATAATTATATTTTATTCCATCTTGTTTTACAGAGGTAATGTACATTGTAGTTAATTGGAATTACTAACCATCGATAACCAGCTGTGATGGTTCGCAATACTGGTTTTATAATTTAATATCTGTCTACTTCTACTTAGCATTTTTTTGTGTGGCATGATTTATTAATAATATAACCTTACCTTACTATTGGTTCCTTATGGTCTCTTTTCCGCGGCTTTGATGCGATGGAGAGACCATTTGGGGTGAATACCAGAATTCGAAAGATTAGAACGCGAAAGGATGTAGGTATTGTAATGGCTTAAAAGCCTTCTGCCTAGCCACATAGGATCAAGTAAGCGAATTTGTTTGTAATAATTACCTATTAAATAAATAAATAATTAAATAAATAAATAAATAAATAATATTTTTTTAAAATTTACAATCCAAGGTTTTGTGAACATACAAAAAATAAAAACCTGTGACAAAATAATTAGCTTTAAATCATAAAATAAGTGAAAATTTACAGAGACGCAATAGGTATATTTCCATAGACCAAATATTAACTTCGTGAATACATTCATGCTTAAATTTGCACAGCAAACAGTTTTCAGGCAATACTTCAGTTAACTTGTTTATATCACTATCATGTTTTAAAGTCCAAATATTTATCTTGTGTTTAAAAAAAAACAAGGGCTTACTATTTTTCAATGTTTTGGATAATTGATTATATACACACTGGAAAAATATGTCCAAGCGCCAAATGTTAAAATATGTACGTAAATATGTAATGAAAACAGTAGGAATATGTAAAAAATATGTAAAATCGGATATAATATGTACTATTAAAATACACTAATTATAAAACATATTTACGTACTACGAAATTGCATTTTTTAAATTCCCTAAACCAGGGGTTTTCAAATTTTTTTCGTTCACGTCTCCCTTGACCTATATGAAAATTCCCGCGACTCGTCAATTTACAATGCGTTTCAAGTGTAAGGGTTAATATAGGCCTATTTAAGGGTCACCACATTTTCGATCGATTTCGATCGCTTGATTTCATTCAAATTCGATCGTAACCAAACACAGATTGGATACAGCTCGTGTAGATACGAAGACCTTGATCAGCATGGGTAGAAAGATTAAATATCTCCAGTCACGACGTGCGCTAGGGATGTACTTCGACGCTAAAGCACGTACAGAAGCTTATTGGTAAATGACTAGGCAGGTTCAATTATCCCCAATTAATTAGTAAAATAAATTATATATTGCAAATAACATTGTAAAAAGTACAAAATTATTTTGTCACAAGAATTCAAATAAATTGAACCTAAAGATCATTTTTAATAAATCGCGACGTCCCTGAGAGCTACGACGCACAATTTGAAACATCCTACCCATAAACCAATTTTTAAAATAATCAAAAGGTTTTCAAAATAATTTGAGGACCATAAGTTGATACACACTTTGCCCCCAACAACTTTCCCGTTAGTAGCAAAACATTCATCTATTGCTAACCAGTCCTGTAGTTTTGCAGAAAGACTTCACGTAATAGAAGACATCGTACAAACTGTCGATATCTGCGACCAGCAATCACTGCATCGTTCAGCGCTCTCATCGAAGCGTTACACATTGGCGTTCTCCAAAGTTTCTCAAAAATTAAGGTGAAAGATCGTGAAATTGCGTGCGTCAGTAATACTTTTCACACCTAAAAGTGGGCAATCGCTGATGCGCACTTCCCGCTACTATATCTGAAATTGACGCACCGGTCTGTGAGCACATCGCACGTCTTCACCAGGGGTAGTCAGCATGTAATAATAATAAAGGACAAAATTCTGATTATTTTAAAATACTTTTTTCATAAAAAAATATGTAATAAAATGGAAAGAATAACATATTTTCTGAAAATAGCTAACTATGTATAATATGTAACATACTAAATATGTAACGAATAAATTGAATATTGTGTTAGGACAGCGACGTTTCGCCAAGTCTACAAATTTCAGAACGCTAAATAGAAGAAAACAAAAAATATGTAAATATATAAAAATCCGGTGTCTAATTATACATATGAGGCCCAATGATGACCAAGGATCTTGATATTAGAGATTTATCAATTTTGTTTTACATTTTTAAATTTGATTATTGGCTTTTCTACGCGCACTGTGCTTTCGCTTTCCACTACGCGGCCCCGGGTTCGATTCCCGGTTGAGCAAAGAATATGGTGTGCGTTTCTTGCAATTCCCAGCATATGTTGCTGTGTGACGATGAGAAAATTCACTTCTCAAATCGAGAAGATCTGAATTTGACGTGGGGATATCTCCGTGCTAACAACACGTACCCCCTTAACCGCGAGGCAGGGACTTCGCTGGTAGGTCTGAGCCCCTTTCACGGACTTTCCCGTCAATTACATACATGCATGTACTGAAATATTTTATCAGATTATTTCCGCTTTTGGCATAGAATACTTGAAATACTTTATATACAAAGAGATGTAATGGTACAATGTTTAATTGTTTCTAAAGAGAAAGTGAAGAAACAGTCTTATTTTGTTTAGATAATGCGAGTTGTTTTGAGTTATTCTTAGTTTCTTATTATACGTCTTGCATGTACTTCTCCATATTTGAATTCCATATTGGAGTTTCGAATTTATTAGTGCGTAATGCAGAATTTTAAGTGTACGAATATCGCAAAAATGTACTACCCCTTAAATATTTTTCTATACTCGTATGATTTTTCCAAGTCATTTAGAATAGTATTTGAAATACTTGACTTTCTCAATTGTTTCACATTTGCGTGTCAGCGTTTGAATTTTAAAATAATGGAACTTAATACTATATTTCAAATTAAAATCAACAAATCCCATATTCATATATTTGTTTTTTTTTACATTAACACTCATTTTGTTATTGCTGCACCAGTTATTTAGAATCATAAGACTGTCTCCAATATCATTTCAAAGTTGTTGTTCGTCATTGCGAGAAAAGGTAAAAGCAATGTCGTCATCGAAAGCTATTAGTTTTCCTGGGATCTGAGTTTTTAAGGGGTCTTTAATAAAAATGAGAAAAAGGAACATTGATAACACAGATCCTCGCGATACGCCTGTTTCGACTATGCCTGAATGACTGTATCAGTTACCTAATTTGGCAAATTGTTCCCGGGCAGAGAGGAACTGATTTAATCATTCTAATCCACACCTCTTATTTCTATATTCTCCATTTTCGAGAGAAGAATTTTGTGATCGACCATGCCAAAAGCTTTTCTAAAATCTACATACACGTTTGTTCATTTCCCCACATTATGTATTATATACATACATATATATATATACATATATATATATATATATATATATATATATATATATATATATATTTAAACAAAATTACAAAATAAATTACGAAACATTCGTTTGGATTTACAAAAGGTAAATCCACAGAAAAATAACTTAATACTTTTCTAGAATATATATAATATTTTGCTGAAGAAATTAATTTCGTTTAAGTAATATAAAAGTCCCTTTTTTCTTTTCTTTTTTTTTTTTTGATTATTTAAAACACTGGTCATAGACTTATTGGGATAAGGTCACATATTTGACGCTCATGAAAATGACACCGGTGTGACTCACCGCAGAGTGTAAGCAAAGTGTGCTTGTGTCCCTACCTCCCAAATCTTAGTCTGAGAAGAGGATGTAATCGTCTTTTCTGGCACGTAACCCCGTCAAGATCTGTATGTTCATCTTCTTCGTGATTCCTGTTAATTTGCACACTGTCAGTCTTACTCTATGGGTACAAGAAAACATAATTTCAATCATACCTTCTACGAAATAAGGTAAAGTTCCCTTTGAGTATCATGGAGATGATATCATGGAATTTTGATTAAAAAAACAGCAAACTGGTACCTCCAACGTCTGCAACGAAAAGATGTTGCAGATGCAGGTCACTAGCCGAATCTCAGCAATTGAGTTCCCGGCGAGATATTTATTCTGTGAATATCTCGTCCGTGCATGTGCCATTGAAAACCATATGCCCTGTGATGCTACCTACTCTGCCCATTGCACATGCACACGCGACAGTGTTTCCAGTCGAGTCAAGAACTTCGCAACGCGAAAGCATACATGTACTCTGCCGGACAAAGGTGTTGTGCCCAGAAGAAGAGGTCCCATTGCGGCATACATGCACACCATTAATATGTGAGTACATTATTAGATTCACGCGTGCCTTTAATTTGTAGAACGCCCACCAGTGTGCTTTAGTGATGTTACCGCCATGTTGTTGCGCAGTTGTTATCAGTCAACTGCTTTCAGGCAGACGGCGAAGAACTACGTTTATAGTTCGGTAGTTAGCGCAGACGCGATGGACAGCCTACTCACCTATTGACTGCACTTGTGACAGAGCATATTGTGGGGCTTCATTAGGGGGGTTAGTCGACTCGTGCGAAGCTCGTGGATCATTAACATGTCGCAATGGCCCGATGTTGGAATCGATGGGTACAAGAGGGCACCCACGGTTGTCGTGCAGACTCGGGTCGACCAAGAAACACCACCCCGAGGAAGGGCCGTCGTGCGCCAAGCAGGGCGAAATCCCATGACGTCGGCAGTCGCCAACAGCGAACTTATACTGGCGACTATAAAACAGCCTGTGAGTTCCTACAATGGCTTGACGACTCGCATCCGCCGGATTGAGATCCTACCGCCCTATGCATCGGTTGCTACTGACACGAGAGTTAGGATTCGTGCCGTGACCGGGAGGCATAGACAGAGGACTGATGACGTCTTAAGATGTTCAGTAATTAGTCTCTGCCATAACCTCTGACGACCATTGTGTTTGAGTGTGGAGGCGTGAAGGGCAGAGGGCACATCCTGCCCACATTGTGGAGAGACACACATGCGGTACCCCGGGCATCTTAGTGTGGGGAGCCATCGGATATGCGTTCAAATCACCTCTAATAGTGCTTCGGTAGACTGACGGCACAGCGACACGTCACAGACATTCTGCATCCGCACATCGTACTCCTTATAGCACAGCACCCTGGGGCAGTGTTCCTACAAGTTAATGTACGCCCACACACAACACGTGTGTCTAAGGGCCTTGGCCAGCAAGGTCCCCGGACATGCGTTATTGAACACTCGCGGAATAATATTGGAAGAGGGCTCCGTGGTAATACTAACCTGCAGGATCTGGAGGAATAGCTGCAACAGCTGCAGCCAAACTTGCCTCAAAGGCTGTTTGATACCATTCCGAACCGCTCAAGGGCATGCATTGCAGCCCGAGGAGGTGCGATACCCTACTGACCTGGTGCCCACTTTGAGCATGTAACGGCCAACGGCCTTGTCCCATTCATCCCGTACTATAATCAGGTCAATAAATTCACATGGTCTTTCAGCGTATGTAGTTTCATTCAATTCCAACCACTCCTTCTGGGTGCTTCACTTCTTTTGTTAGGCAGAGTATGTCATTTTCCTACATATTTCGATTTTAACACTCGCCCGTGAAACTAGACATTTTACTGAATATGAAAACGTATGTAAAATTGTGCTAAAAGATAACAATTAATCTAAAAATTACAAAAAATCCTGTTTTCAAACCAAATTCCCGTTTTTTCCGGTTTCACCAGGTTATTTCAAATTCATATTTTCCGGTTTTTAAAGACTCCAGGTTTGCTCGCCACCTAAACATTAAGTATGCGATTTTAAAACCTAATAGAGTTGCCTTTGTAACTGATGATGTGAGTGGTTTTTGCAATTTTGCGTACTCGTCGTTGCTGAGAACTTCTTATGCTCATACAGTGTCTGCGTCGGCAGCCATTAAATTTTACACCACGTAGAAGTTGTTCCACAGATAGGCTCGTCTTCCATGCGTTGCAGACGGAGAGAGATTCCCGTGCAGGAGGAAACGATGCGAAAAGTGACCATGGCCGATTGCGGATCTTCCTCTCGCTTAGCAGCACGGGCTGAGGAAGTCCAGGGCTTCATACAATCCTTAATCGCTCTTGATTTGAAAGTGGGATTGTGCCCCTCTGTCTGCCATGTTCTCAAAATGGGCAGATTTAGATATGCCTTTAAATTGGATAATGAGGCAATGGGAATATCAAAGCCAGACTTCCCAGTCACGTATTTTGCAGCCTGGTCAGCTAACTCATTGCCAGCAATTCCCACACGCGTAGAACCAAAGAGTAAACTCAGTAAAAGAGCCCTGAGCAAGGCAGGATGCAAGGTGCGGGTGAACACCAGCCTCGGAGGGACGCGTTTTGGAGGTATGGCGGTTCAAAATGATTTCATATACAACTATATAGAGATGTCGAAAATGACGTCACAACTTTTGGCGGGAAAATGTTGGGTAGCAAGCTTTGGTGTGCACGTAAGCGTTTTCTAGAGGATTAGTAAGATTTTGACTGTATTACGCGTTTGCCGAGGTTTGTGTTTCTTATCACACTTGTTATTTATAAAGATTGCTTTATTTTGGTTTGGTTAGGTTCTGGCTGTGCATCTCGCTCCCAAACTTGATTTAAAGAAGCACTATTCTATCAAACCACATCACGTACCTTTTCATTTTGAACACGGTTCGAAACAAATATAGACTTTATACGTGAAAATTACCTCTTTAAGCTGGAAATCCCTCTAATACAGAAACGGAATGATGTTTAAATGTCATGTAGATATATTTAGTAGTTTTTAGTTAAATCGGTTCCTTCAGACGGACAGACATAATTTCACGAGAGATTCGTTTTAGTAACCTAATAAAGTTGAAAAGTTGAAACTGAAAATTCCAGACATCATATTTATTCATCTTTATTAAAAAAAGTTAATGGGTTAAATTTTAGTGTTTATTCCACTCGTGAAATTACAACCAATAGTGTTTATCTGTACATAAAAATCAAGGCGGTAATCTCAAAAAGTTCATCGTTTTTTCTATCCGATTTTTCTTGTCGCTTCTACCTACTGATGAATCGTAAACTGTGGCTCATCTATCTTAGGAGGCGGTATACATCGACCGTTATGTCGATGTCCAATAAATAACGAAGGTACTATAACATAACCTCTAATTTTAGCATACGTTTTCAGTTATTTTCAATATTTGGCGCATTTTGGATCTCTGTTGGACATAATTTGACTCGTGAAATGGTCCAATTAAATACCACTCGTGCTTTGGAATTCTCGCTTCATGAATCGGGAATTTATCGCCAATTTCCAAAGCACTCGGGGTATTATCTAAGAAGATCAGTCTATCCGTTCATTTTTTCTTACTACGTTTAAGTGTTATTGCCTTATTGTCCAGATACACAAGATTAGAAAATTTCGACATTTCAGTTATCTGTAAAATGCGGTATTTGTTGCGCTGTAGTATTCATCGAAATGAACTTTCACGTTCACCATCTCAATTTCTCATCTCACTCATTGAACATAAATACGCCAATGATATATTACGAAGCCCCGGAGTTCCTTTCAAAATTTACCGGGGGAGCCAAGGCCCCCTTGCCTGTGCGCTTTCTGCCACGATTACGTGCTTAGGCGCCGACCTGGACGTGTGGAACCGATCGGGGCGCACGCCACTGCACCACGCGGCCGAGGCCGGCAACACAGCGGCGGTGCGCGTGCTGGTGGCGGCCGGCGCGAGCAAGTACGTCAAGAACAACGACGGCCGCACGCCCTTCGACGTGGCCCGGTCGGTGCGCGTGCGCAGGCATCTGCTCGCCCGCGCTCCCCGACACCGCGCGCTCTCCTGCGGCGCGCGCAGGAACTAGCCTCTCTTGCGTCTCACACTCGCACTTGAACGCGCGCACTTCTGCAGCGCATGCAATGTCACGCCCCCGCGAACTAGCGCACCAGCAAACTTTGTTTTCTTCGCAAATTGCGAATGAGGTTTTCAAATAAATTCTCTCCAAATAATTACCGTTGCGTTGATTATTCAGCACGTAAAGCTATATACTCTCTGGTGTACACACTTGAGTGCCGCATGTATACAACCATATAACAAAATTATTAGCACAATTACTGAAAGATCATTCAAAACTTAAAACTATTTTACTCTGACATTGATACTACTTTAAAAAATATTATCACAAATATTATACTGGCTTTGGTTTTAGATTTTACAAAAATATCACATATAATTGAAATGTCATTTGTATCTAAACGTTTTAGACATTCGAAAATATTTTGGGATTAGATTAAGATGATTTAGTTTTACCTTCATAATATTTCTGAAATTGTCAAATAATATTCTAATGCAGTTGCACTGGACAGCGTAACGTTGGAATCTGGCTGGACTGTTCCATTCAAAAAAAAACAGCAATAACCTAGCTACATTCTCAAAAGAAAAGCGATCATTCCAGTCCTCACATATCTTCTACGTGAAAAATTGTAGTTCATACTATTTATGTTTTCCATCGTTTGATAAGACTCATTTAAATGCAAAGAATGAGTAATTGGAATTGAAAGAAGTTTGTTACCATTATATAATAGTTTTCAAACTTACTTTTGACGCAGCTATGAAGAGTCACATTTATTCGCATTGGACATTAGTCCAAGGGTTTGCATTAAGTGATTGCAGTATGTGATGCTTTGTTTACATGAAAAATACTGAATGCACTTATCTTCACCACGTCAAATTGAATCCTTGGTCAGTAATTAAAATTGCTGTTATCGTGCTGATCCAAACAGTTTCAATTACTTTTGAGATAGAATACAAGGTTTGTTGATGTTAGAAACATCGAAATCATCATCGTCTTTTAAACGTACTTCTTGGCCTTCTTCTACATGCCCTAAAACGTAAACTCTGTGCGGTCAGGATAAGGACGATCTGAACCATGAGTAACAGGTCGCATTGCTGATGGTAAATTGGCTTACACAGTTGCTTTCTAGCTCTTTGCTGAGAAATGCACTATTTTGGTGACACAAATACTCTAGTCATTTAAGTGGTCCTGTTGCTCTCCTCAACCCACTAGTGCAGCAAAAGGATGACCGAGTGCCGTTATCTATTTCCAGCAAAATGAAGTACCAATTTATTGTACTGGTCGCACCCAAAATAAGGTGGAAGCTGTATTTATGAGATGTAATGAGTTTCCTCTGAGTGAATTCTCCATATATGTAATAGAAATTGTATAGCCCATTAGTACATTTTTATAGATTTGTCTATTCAGAAAATACATGCTCCTCACAATAAAATACAGGTGACATGTACGGTGAACACATCTAAAAGACATTGCAAACCATGTACATGGAATTCACTTTCCAAGAATAGAAGACCTTCCAACAATGAGACACGACGGTTACAGAGTTTATTTTTCATTGTTAAGATGTTTTTAACGATAACTTATTTACGGGAAGAATCACGAGTTAATCAATTTACGAAAAGACGGAAGAGGTAGTCGTTTTCACAAAGAATCTTATACTCAACTAGAATTTCAAATATTTCTCCAAACCTTACGTGAGAGCCCAAAACATGTTTAAGTTCTGGATTTAACATGAAAATGCTTCTAGACCACGTTCTCCGCGCGTGGGAATCAAAACCCTTGTTGACCAGTGTTATCAGCGTCGTTTCAGATCTCATTTGCAGAAAAAACGTAGAGCAATGGACTCTTCTTCATCCTGATTACTTTGCAAATTTAAGGTAAACCGTGTATTGGGCGTGATGAACTATAGATATGCGCTCTACTAGATCCATAGGACAAATCCCTTGAACGCCAAACTACGTAATACAGAATGCTGAGCCGTACCCACACCAAAGGTATCGTAAAACAATTGTGCAGGTCTCAGATTCGTTGTACTCTGAATTTTCGAATATTGCAAATATAGAAATAATGCAAGAAAGTGTCTGCTGTTATAGCACCACTAGTTTGTTGTAGTTTGCATTTTTCAAAAATACAGAGAGTTCGCCGAAAATAAGACCAGCTTTTTCATCGTTTTTTATTATACACAAGAAAAAAATTAATGAAAAAAATTGGAGCCGCTTTTGAGAAAATAATTGTTTAAAATTTGCTTGTTTCACCCCAAACCTTACGAAAAATTGTACATGACTTTTTTTTGAAGTTTTATTTTTGAAGAACATGAACTTTTCTTGTTCATCATTCGTAATTTTTTTCTCGAAAACAGGGTAATCAAAATGAATTTTTTTGTGAGCTACTGGAAAAGTTTTTCGGCATGATTCCTTTCCATAGGCAACACCACCACCTAAACTGTTTGCAGGATTCTGAACAAGACAAAAGAAAAGAAGTTCCAAAATCATTTTTGAAAATTTGGCGAAAAATTGCCTCAAATTGTTTTGCTTCAATATAGGAACGGAGGCTACAATTATAAAAGTAATGGAGTAGGCCCTATTTGAATTAATAATACACAATTTTTAAAATTGAAAACTTTTTTCCCTCATACTGCAGTAGTAATAATGTAAGTTTCTTAATCCATATATTGCCATTGTCCCAAAAAAGGGGCAGCGTATTTTTCTGTTAATAGTTTATCACTTGGAACAAATCTGTAACTTACATTTGAAATATATTCTAAATACAAAATATAATAGCTTGTATTTTAATGGCTTATGGCAATAAAACCATGACGCCTCCTTAGAGGGGTAATGGGAACAAGAGAGTAGAGGTTTTTTTATGCATTTTTAGCAACTTGTATATTTCTGACATTTGAGTAAATACCCATATTGCAGGATGTGATTAGATATTATTCGAATGTTTAAATACTTTTTCCTATGCATTTCTTTGGATTGTCGTTATTTATTTCAGAATATCCGTAAACGAAATAATACGATTACTATACTGCGATGATTTCACAGAGACAAGTTTATATACCTGCTCCTGAGAATCATCTTCGAGATGTAAATAGAGTCGAAGATAGGACAAATACCCCGACGATAGTGATGCAAACCATCTTACTGGAAATCAGCTACGAGACCAATGAGAATTGCGAGCGATAAAGATTACTTCCCCGGGAATAAATGAAATTATTCTACCATCTGACGAATTAACACTTGATATGAATAAGGGGATCGCGTCTGAATTGAGCTCAGGTGAAAGAAACAGTGTTTGAAACTGAGTGAGGGCTTAGCACCTCTTGCAGAATGTCTTGGAAAGTACCAAATTGGCTACAAAGAGAATGGTTTACTGTTGACTTTTTGAATTATTTTACGATAGTGAAGTTTTTGATATTCTAGTTGAAATAAATGAGCAAGAAATACGCATTTTTCAAAGAAAATGGAATGAAAACTTTTATTGCTGAAAAATGTTGTTGTTGCGGCAATGCTAGGTATGTGGATACTGAGATACTGGAATTAACTCTTATCACTCAGGAGTAGCAAGAACAATATCAAGAAATAGATTTGAAGAATTTCTAAGATGTAATGTATCTGATAACAGCAATCTAATTAAAGGGGTAAATTCTCGAAAGTTCGACCTTAGTGGGAAATGATATAGTTCACTTCTTTCCCTAAGATTGGAACTTGTACTTAAATGAATCTAGGGTTCCATACTATTATCGCCATTCCACAAAACACCTGTATGGAAAACCAATAGGTTTATGGTTCAAAATGTGGGCACTATGCATTCAATTAGACTACCTCGTTCAAGAGGTACCGGATTAGGAAGCTGGTTCCTTATCCTAACTGATCCATAAACTTGTTATCCTTTATTGATTCCTGACGCAATGGAACTGCTGATAGGAAATGAGTGCGCTCGTACTTTTGGAAGCTTTATTAAAATTCAAGAATAGAGAAAAAGGTGATCTAGTAAGCAGGTGTAATTGTCGGTTGCGTGATAGAAGAAACGTTTTTGGATTACAAACGTTGAAGATCCCGTTAAAAAGATCCGTGTAAACGATTAATGCGCAGAAGCACTGATAATAGTGAGAATCATGAAAGCTAAATTCCTGGAGAATGCGCAGGGTCGTGTAGGAGTATAAGGAAGGCTGGTGGCCTGAGGAAGAATACAAATGGTGCCCGAAGAAGAAAATTTCGAGCGGCGTGGAGGCGAGAGGTCACGCCGGGGGGATTAAATGCAGCTAAGCTGGGTTGGTTCATTGGCAATATCGAGTTCCTCGCGAGCAGGGGATGTCAGCAGAACGTAAGGTATTCTAAAATTTTCTGCACCGCGTCACGGTGAAAGTTTTTAAAATTGGTAGAATCAGAATTGTCAGTGAGGGAGTACGGTGACATTGCAATTGAAATAATTCACCCAAGGAACCTCAATTTTTTGACGGTCAGAGTACCTAACTGAAAGACCATCAGTAAGAATAATGATCATGTGCTTTGGAAAGACAAAGGATTTGTAAAGAGTACATAAGATTTTCTTTTGGTGGGGAAGTACGGGTAAATTTAACGTCAATGAGGAAATTATGTTGAAGACAAGGTGTATTTAAGTTTTATTTGAGTTTTCCTTTACACGAACAAATTTTCTTTTTCGTGAAAATAGAATAAATTCATATAAATCAGACCAAAACAAACAAACAAAAAGGTAAACTAACGTCAGCATAAAATTACAAAAAATAAAAAGTGGGGATGCAAAGTGATCTTCAAAACTATTTAATTAATTTCGTGTAGACTTTCCCAAAGAGTGAATAGTTTTGCGAAATTTTGAAAACCAACAATTTGAAGAGACGCGTGGGTGTAGAAGAGTTTTTTGAAAGAGGAAAATTTTATTACGGATTGAAGACAATGCACCACCATTTTGATTAAAACATTTAGTTTTTAAAACGTTAGACAGATGATTTTTTTCTCGAATGTCTGTCACTTCGAAAATATTAACAAACGTATTAAATATTTTTGTGAGCACAAATACATTTACTGATGCTCTTATGAAGTTCCTCGATATCTTTAAATTTTTCTTGTGTAACTCAATCAGGAAACCTTCAGAAAACTCCCTTTAACAATGAATTAATACCGATAATCATACGAACATAGAATTCAACTTGAAATTTTCTCATTTATTAGAAACTCTCAAACAAAATTTCGTCAAAAACAGTAAGCAACAGAGAAGGTTTTTTTTACTTTCTCGCTACTGCTTTCACATAGAGAAGGAATTGAAACGGAATTGTAATGCTGGAGAAAAATTGAAACGGATAATTTTTTGGGAGGGGTACGTTACGTACATAGAACCATAACATTTTAAAATTTTTCTCAAAAAAATGTCGACGTTTTTCTTTAAAACTTCCCTAACCGAGCAACATGAGCATAGAAATAAGAGTAGGTCGTACTTGCGTTGCACTACATGAATTTTTGAAAATTGCAACAATTCAATTCTTTTGGCGTCTTCCTATAACTACAATTAAGGTATTTTTTCCTTAATGTGGTGTTCAGCAAAATAAGGTCATGTTCAATTTTTTAAACGTATGGGTATTTTTGCGTACTTTTGCATGAATCAGGGAATTTTTAATTTTTAAACAATTTTTTTCTCAAAAACGACTCCAATTTTTTGCCATGTAAGCAAGGAATGGTAAAGAATGTAATGCTGGTCCCATTTTCGTGCACTCTCTGCATTGTCGAATGTTAGTTAAAGAATAGAAATAGTAGGTTATTTTTGAGCCGTTTCATCTGAGGGACGTTTCGTTTGTTGCCGGTCGTGATGATCGTATGTAGTAGGTAGCATTCTTATAAAATAAAATAGATTTAAAGTAAATAATAGTTTTAAATTAGAACCAACAGAAAAACTTCTTTTACTTTACGAAGTTTTGATCGCTAATTTTGGTATTCAAAAAGTGGAAGCTCACTTTCATGTTATCAGGCAAGCTTGTGTGGAATTATCTTGCTTTTCTGTGTAATGTGTTTCAAAAACTGTAACAGTTAAATTTATTCATTTTGTTTCATTCATAAACGTTGAAAGTGACTACTGTTCCTGGCCATCGAAATAAACGTACTTTGTTTGAATTGGATTTTTCAAGGTACAGCTGAGTTGTTAGCAGGGCAGGAATGGCAATCCCTATACAGTATTTGACTAAAACTCGGGAGTGTGCTTATGTGTGCAGTTCAGTCACTCGCGGCAAGAAACGTCTCCTGCACCAATCGAGACGTATGAGGTGGCATTTGTCGACTCGTCTCAGTAACCTGATAATGTGTTTTCGCATACGACTAAAATATTCAAAGAAAATTTTTAAAAATGTGGTTTTTCAGGTTTTTAGGCACTGCATTCTTAATGATAATGCGTGGAACTAAATTGATCTATGTAGGTGGCATTGATTAACCACCAGTACCCAAACATAAAATTTTCTTTCACGACGCTGGAAAATTTGAAGCTGACATCTTTAATTGGGTTGATTTACCAAATAAATCGCAGCAGATTGATTTCAATTTACATGGGAATTAACGTATTTTTAAAAATACATTTTCGAAAACCTACAAACAGTATTGCCTCGGAAGTTATTAAACTTGAGTTTCAAGTGAATACGGAAAAAAAAACTGAGTCATGCTATAGAATGAACGTTATATTCGACGTCTCATTTTAACGTTCTTACATAAGTGTGCAAATGCCGATTTTTAAATGTGACCCACAACGTATGTTTATTAAAGTTAACTAACACCTTATTCACATAAACATACAAAACAGTCGCCCTTTAATGTTTATATAGATTCGCATATAAAACGACTAATAGAGCAATTGCAAAAGTAGAAGTGGACACAAATTAGACTGAGTTTGTGAAGATTCAATCTCTCCAAAAAAATAGGGAAGAAAATATGAGTGTAAAGGAAATACGCGGAAGAATCAAATATAGTTATAAAAGATGTTGCGACAGAATTTTCGGAACTAATTGGGAATGATCTACATTCTTATACTTAGCATTCGTGCTAATGAAAATGTACTACATGAATTCTTGTGCACATTAGCAAAATAGCGAAAATAATGTGGAAAATGTAAAATAAAACTATTAGCACAATCAAAACATACAAGTAATTGTTACGACGATAATAAATTTGAAATTTCAACATGACCAGTTCATATCTCGTATGGAGGTACACAAGATAAAAGGGCCATGGGTGTTGGGAACTTCAACGGGTGTACACAGTCCGTCCCACAGAAAAGGTGACTGATGTGAAATAAAATACAAGACGTTGGTTGTTCGTAATGTACATGCTTCTTTATTCAAAATAGTCTCCTTGTGAGTCAATACACAACCGGAAGCATTGGAAAAATTGTTCAAAACAATTCTGATAGTCAACAATTGGAATTGCCTGCAAGATCGTTGTAGCCTTCTGGATATCGGAAATCGTGTGGAAACGCCGTCCTTTCATGGCCGTTTTCAGTTTAGGAAAAAACCAGACCTCGCACGGAGCTAAATCCGGCGAATAAGGAGGATAGTCAAGCGCAACAATACCTCTTTCAGCCAAGAATTGGCGAACGATCTTTCTTTTGTGCGCTGGAGCAACAAACACCAAGTTCCTTGGTTGCGGTATTCAGGCCTCACCCCAACAATCCTCGACCATAAACGAGTTAGAACACCCAAGAAGTAATGTGCGTTCACCATTTGACCTTCTGGAGCAAGTTCTTTATGGATAATTCCTTTGGAATCAAAGAAAACTGTGAGCAATGTCTTGACATGACTTTTCTGCATTCGCACTTTTTTCGGTTTCGGAGATTCTGGACACTTCCATTCCGAGCTCTGGCGCTTTGTAAGTGGCTCATATTGAAAACACCATGTTTAATCACCGGTTACGATGCATGACAGGAAGTCTGCGTCCTCATCGGCCGATCGTTTCACTCTGCAATGCTTTTGATCGTCCGTGAGTGACTGGGGTACAAAGTGACAGCAGATCATCTTTTTGCCCAGATTTTCAGTCAATATGCAATGCACAGTTGTTTTAGGAATTCCAGTGAGCTCCTCTATTAACCTGGTAGATGCACAACGATCATTTCGAAGAATTTCAGCCACTT
>BOPP01000022.1:11937644-11990877 GCA_017312745.1 Gryllus bimaculatus
TATAAATACATATATATATATATATATATATATATATATATATATATATATATTCTATATTATATATATTCTATGTCTTTCTCTATTAAAGTAATGCCTCTTTAAAGAAAAAGATAATAATGCACTCACTAGTAGAACATTTTACATATCTCTAATGTTGTTAGTAATTTACTGAAAGATAATATCAAGTCAATAAGGGGTCAACGTGCTCTCAGTGGTAAACACGCAAATGTCTGTAATGATTTGAAAGCTATAGATTGGTTAAGGTTTTTAGAAAATCTAGAGATAACTAAACAGAATTATTAATATCACTTTTCAATTCACTGTTATGTGGACGTATCAACAACTATTCTCTGGGAGAAGAAAAGAAAGTTTTTCAATTTACAAGTAAATCATTCTTGCAATTTAAATATTACAATGAATTAGCCTACATGGAAATCAGTTAAATAAAAACACACAATTGGTTAAATAATAATAAAACCACAACTAGATTTGAAACATTAAGGAATTGTCGATGTTACAGTGAACACTATACGCACATTCTTACAATTACTAGTAGCTTAAACACAGACACATCAAATGCACGCATGTTTTACTAAAACATAATTATTTACAGACTACTTGCATTATGGAATCATGGAACGCGGTTTACAATGTTGTTGACACAAACGACAAATATATTTTTTTTCAGAGTTTTCATTTCAAAGCAACGCGTGCTTGCTGAGTTAATTAAACATTTTATGGAAAAGAACATAGTGTAGAACTAACGTACTCTCTACATTATTTCTTAACACCATGACGTATCGCTCTGTTTCCATGTCTGCTTCCGAAACTACAGAAGCATATTAAAGAAAGTAATATCACACGTAAAACTAATGAACAGTACGTGCTTTCTCGAATCGTAAATATTACGTACAATTATAATACACCAATATCTCTACATATTCACACTTCTCAGACATTCACTTGTAAATCTTATTATTAATCACAGCGCATTAGGCATGAACATTTAATTCGTTTAAAGCCAACACAAATTCGACAATCCAAAAGTCCGTTCCAAACACCCAGAAACACCGCCCAACAAGGCGACGTTATACTGCGATTTTCGCAACTCCCCTAGCAGGTATCAGCTCCAGTTTCATCCAATCGGGAACTTAAACGCCACCATAGTGACGTCGACGTCACTATGGTGAAGTTCAAGCTCTGGGAACAAAGACTTTTTGGTTTCTCCTTTTCTGACCTGCGCGAAAAGAATGCAATCAAAACCTTTTTCCGATATGGAATAAACATTTTTTTCATACCAATCCTTAAAAATTAAATACGCTAAAAATTAAATACACTACATTTTCTTTCTTTGTTTATTTGAGGGTAACAATATTTCTAAAGCAGCAGTTGCTGTTGCTATTTCAAAACCAGAACTATATTCATTGAGATTAAAAACAAAATATATTGTTGGCCTTTTTTATTGTTTTCCACGGAAAACTATGTTTGGGACGACTAAGGATACAGTGATATTTAGAGATCGCGTAAGCGTCACAAAGACTCTTCCAATCACATTAGGTGTGCATAGAAACTCCTGGTTTGTCAAAAAACAAATAAATGATTTCCACTTAAGTGATCAATATAAACTTTCAATAGAAAAACTAACGAAATTGTGAAGCAAAATAGAGAAATAGCAGGAAATCGAATATCAGTTACAGCTTTCGTGGAAAACAAGGCCTTTCGTTCAGGGGTCATGACGAAGGGACTGTGTCAAATAATGGAGGTAATTTAAAAAAAATATTAAATGAGTATTCTAGGAAAGACCCTATGCTAAAACTGCACTGGAGAAGTCGTCTGTTTTTCGAGGATCTTCCCCCACCATTCAAATTGATTTGACACTATCTGTGGATGAGATCATGATCGAGAAAATTAAGAGATATAAGAAACTTCATTTGTGGCTTTGACGTTAAATGAAAGTTCTGATGTCGGCATGAAATCGCAGATGTCCACGATTTTGCGACACGTAAGCAAAGATGGTGCTGTCCAAGAGATATTTTTGAATTTTACAGACTTTAGACAGATCAGCCAAAGCTTTGTTAGAACATAGTATTTCTACAATTAATGCATTTGTCTGTTCTATGCAGCTTATAGCTCAAACGTATGGTGGGACGGCCGCAATGGCAGGCGAGAGATGGTTTATTAAAAACGGAAAAACAGTTTTAGTACATTTTTGCATTTCAAATCAGCAATCACATGCTCCATTAAAAATAAACAATATGACATTAGCTGATTTTAAGGTAACAAAATTTCTAGGTCTCTCAATTCAGTCAAACTTCAACTGGAATGATAGTTATTAAGAATTTAAGTTAAAAGTAAATTCTTTTCTGCTACACAACTGTTTCTATACAATTAGAAACTACATTGATTATCAAAAAGAAAATTAATGTTTATTATAACAAAAAAATGAAATTGTTTACATTTGTATCGTATAATTTTTTTTAGACTTTATGCTTGTAACAAATAATGCTGTTTAGCTCCGGGTCAATGACACCCATCTCGATTAGGTTTTTGTCCAGATTCCTTGATACATTGAGCAAGTGCTGAGATGTCCCCTTGTTTTGCTTCTGGACTTAAATGTAACTTCAGTATACGCATGTTTTGTTGAACTTTGAACCTTTTGCTTGTAGAAGGAGTAGAGATAAGGGTGAGTTACTATTTTGTTAGGAATGCAGAAAATTCAAACCTGCAGTTCGTTTACCGTTACAAATAAATTTTCTATAACTCGGAACGAAAATGTCTAGTTTTTCAAAAGTTGCTAATCCTGCGCTTTTTTAATTTTAATTTTATTTATCTTCAACTTTTACTCATCCTTCAACTATTTGCAGTTAAAAAGACGGGAAGGGATTCTGGAACTTCAAAAAAACGTGCGCAGATGATCTTCCCCATACGTCACATACTCGCAAAAATTCGAGAGCATTTTAAATCTCAAAATCTTTGTTCACTGTTATGTTCATAAACTTAATCTTGTTTTTTCCCAGTCAGTGTGCTTTATTAAAAAAGTGAAAATATTTTTTATTAATGTCAGCATTTTCCAGCTTCTCGAATTCGTTCAAGCGCACACGCGCTTTAGATTCACAAGTAAAAAGGCGTCTTCCTTCAGTTTCTTCAATACGATGGAATTTTTAAAGTAGACTAGTGGAAACCATTAATAATAATAATAATAATAATAATAATAATAATAATAATAATATTTTGAATACTTGTTTGAAACAATGGTTGAAAATGAAGATGGCGAATGGGATTACCTGACCGATGGGCGCGCCAGCGGGCTCTTAGGTAACAAGGTAATAATGGTCGTGTTCCGCGTGGGCTAGCGGGGAAGTCATGGACGGAGCTGCAATGACGGAAAGAAATGACGCGGAGCATCTAAAGAATGGTTTGTTGGGTAAACGAAGAGCTCTGTGATGAGGTGAGGATAAACGACACAGTACGTTGACAATTTGCTGAGAAATTTTGATTTCAATTTTTATTGATGGTATTTCCACATTCTGACATTTTATTTGCAAAATTCAAGACGAAATTGTCAGACTTTCTTTTTGTAACAAGAAGATAAGGGATTTTGAAAAAAAGATCGTAGAACTGAGGGATGATTTTGAAGTGTTGGAAACGCATGGATTAATCTTGTACCTGATGACTCACGGTAAAAGATCAAGATGAAAAGTTGGTGGCGAAGACAGAACACACAATACAAGTGCTTGTTCAACGAAATTCTGGACACTATCAAAAGTGGTGTAAATGGAATGAGATTTTCTGAAAATTCTGCATATCGATTCATGTGCCTGATTCATGTGTTGATCCCATTCACTTTCTCAATTTTGCACTATCGTTTCTGGAAGAGTATTTTTCTTCTCTGGAGATTAATTATAAATTGTATTTCGACTTTGTGCGCTTGAGAAATGAGGTTATAGTGGTGTATAAGGATCCCGATATCAGGAAAACTACTTTGGTACATTTGCACAAATATGTTAATTCTATGCAATTATACGCCGTTTTACCTGAGACAACTAATCTCCTTGAACTAGTTCTAACTATCGCTGTCACAAGAGCAGTTGCAGAGAGGTCATTTTCATGAATAAGAGAGTAAAGATTCTTTACTCTTAAGAACTATCTCCGTAATTCACAAGGCCAGGAAAGACTCTCAGCGTTAGCATTGATGAAGCTCTTTTAGAGCCCCAAATTTCAAGAGGACTAGGCCGCTGAATTTGCCGGAAAAGAGCGGCGAATAGATCTCGAGTTAAAAAATTAGGTATGTACTTTTTTATGGTTCATTTTTTATTTCATTGTTTTGTTTATGTAAGTTAGTGTATGCAATGAGAAATTGAGGATTTTCAAGGAAGATTCAGAAGGTATGTAATATAAAATACTTCAGAGTAAAGTAGAATGACGCAGACTTTAAATATTTGGAATTACGTGTTGAACCTGTAATATTACGATCGCATTCCCAAATCTACTAGCCAGGAGGCCTGAAAATGGGCATTTTTCTACCTGCGAGGGTGTAAGAAGCGTCGGGGACGCGGAGGCATGCAGTTCTATTATCTCGGCACAGGCACGCCCCGACCGCATCCTCTGACTCACCGGAAAATGCGGATGCCGCTGGCCGGCAACTCAGTTACACCTGTTCTTGGAGCTTGGGTGACGTTTGAGTTTCACCAGAATTTGGCGATATTCAAACGGCCATCAATGACGCTGCGATTGGGCAGAAGAAAGCGCGTGCCGCGCGGTCGCCCATCACGGAAAACGAAGCGGGAGATGGCCACGTGGCCCACGAATCTGAGGAGGTAGCTGCAGGACACAAGCTCGGTCATTCCGATAGAAGTGACAGCGAGTAGAAGTGCCTTTCCAAGATAGGGGCGAGGGCAGTTTCTTTGGCTTACGTTGGACGCCAGTGAGTATGTTACCGCATCTAAGCGACGCCGCCGCCCGAATGCATCAACGCCACATCGCGGGCCGCCTCTGGGATTGCTATCTCAAAGACAAACGCCACAGACAATGACTGTGGGTGCCCCACCCCGAGCCCACGACTGACGACGGGCCGAGACGCAACCACCGCTGCAGCGAACCACACCGCCGATATCCGGACCAGCGTTGCTAGCGCCAGGGGACGCCACCACACCCTAGCCACCCTGACCGCCTTGCTAATGGGCAAAGGGGTGAGACGAGGCCCAGCGGTCACCTGATCGCACCGCGTCAAGCGCCAGGACGAAGGTCCGTCGCTCCAGTAATCGGGGTCGTGACCGCCGAGAAGGGCGCCGCCCTACTTCCAAGGATAAACTCTGGCCCGTGCGGCCGAAAAATTAAAGTTAGTTATAAGATAGTTTCAAGGAATAATTATAACGGGAGGTTTCAACTCATGCAAAGGGAATATTAAATCCACCTTTGAAAATACCACGTGTTTCAATGCAGTAGTAGAACGGGAGTAAGCCCTATCACGCATGCCTCCCTTTAAAGAGTATACGGACTGAGCAGCCGGGGCAACGCTGGATCGCCGTAATCAGGTGTGTCAGGGCAGCCACACGATGTGTGTGATGACAAAAGATCGGTCTTTGAGGAACAGTTGTCAATAAGCTCTGTCTTCAATATTATAGTTGTAGGACGACGTCCCAAAAAAATTGAAATTTTGCAGTTTTTGAAAAATTTGGCATTTAACAAAAATTGAAACTCATGTAATTTTTAAGAATTTTTTAAGCTATCCGACGACAAAGTTTATAAATTGCCTCGAACTGCCTATTGGACAATTCACCATTGACTGTTCTAAAGAGACAATTGCCGATAGCTGCAGTATACGTATCATAGTGTAGCGTAGCTCAGCCCGTTATTTGGCTCGTTAGAGATGCGCACGCATAGAGCTAGCGGCCCTGGTGTTGCGCGCTCAACTAGCGATCCATATTGTCGATATTGTGGATAAATGAAACGCAAGTTTTTTTCTTTACAAGGGAGCGGATTTTTATACTTTTGTATATTTTTGCCAGATTCTTTACAGCATAACTAAGTGAAATTCCATGACATTTAGTTACAATTGTATACCATGAATATTAGTATGTTAGTGCATATTTGTGTAAAGTCGGCCTATTTTTCCCGTTGATGCATATTTTTGTAATTATATGTGCATATTTAGCATATTTCGTTAAAATGGAGCCTTATCCCTACCACGTTTCAATTTTTCATACGATCTATTTATTTGCGAGAGTTCATCGATTAAAGAGCTCGTAACATCGTTTTTTCTTCTTTTCTATAGATGATAAAATACTTGTGCAAATGAAGGAAATTTCTTGATATCATTTTTTTTAAACCAGGCAGAAGAAATCCAACAAGACTTACAATATACTTCACTAAGGTGAAGCTTTACTTATTTACTTTAATTATTTTTCCCGCGAAGGTAGATTATATCCTGTTTACATAAAAATATGTGGCGAAGCTGAAGGGTAATCTGGGAGCCTTAGAATACACAAATCATTCACAAAAAATCTGCCATTTTCAACATTTTTTATTGAATTGTTAACGAAAATTAAATGTTTTCATCTCTTTTTCCCCCGCTTACGCGCGAGGGAATAAACAGGGGGAGGAAAGCCTGTTAGTGGATGGACATCGGCTGACCTTGCCGCGCTCGCGCACAAGAGGGCGCACGCTATCTGCTTCTCTCTCGCACTCACTGAGCAGGGAGCCTCGACCGTTAGCATGCGCAGACGTTTACGTGATGCACGTCTACGTCGCGGTCAAGCAAACTCACCTCGTCACCTCACGTTGTGGGAAATTACACTGAGTTGTAGGTGTGATTTCTGTTCGTGTTTTTTGTGAAACAATTAAGCTAAATATTTAGTGCTATTCCTGCACCAAGAGATTTAAAAAAAATTACGTTGTCTTTAGTTGACAACGCGTCTCTAAGCCCCGGGGGCGTTGAGCGTTTTGCGCTTTCGAAGTAACCCTCCATTAATTAATTTCATGTCATATCTGTCACGTCTCGTCGCAGTCAGATGTCAAGAGGACCGCCAAGTAGCATCTCCGCATACGCGCCTCCGGGTCACTATTCAGCGGCCAGAATTGGTGAGGAATTAGGATTGGAGTACGGTTAAGAACACTTCACACTGGACCAGCCCCTGTGAAGCATGCAAACTCGTTTTGTCGTCACAATTTTCACGCAAGTTTCTACGGGGATTCTACGGGAATCGAACCCGGAACCTCAATGGTGAAAGGGAAGCGACTTCGCCATTGAGTCACGCGAGCAAATTATCAAATTATACTATATTAAATACAATTCTAGCTGAACTCATTTCTAAAACTAATATTATTATTCAAAATTATTCACTAAGTAACTCACAACCCAGAAGATTTATATTAGTTGAGCAGCTTACTGAGATGATAAACTAGATGTAGGTAAGGATATATGTTTTTAATATCCCTTTTGTGAAATGTGATTCCTCAGAAACAACACTTCGCCTAACTCATTCTAACATTTTTTCTGCTTACAGAAACAAATACAGGCCATCTCTTTCTTTTAAAAGTATTCCTTATCTTCAACAGAAAAACGGCATACCTCTCGGAGTCGCCTACGCTGTTAAATAGGGTAACCAAATGCATTCGCGCATTATACCCTGAAATCGAAGGTACAACCCAAGGATCGAATCGGGATGCTATCCAATATCGGGTTTGTAATCCGTGAATCGAACCGATTCGGCTCCGCGAAAAAGGATTTTTGCTTTGATTAGCAAATAATCTGAACTCAACGATAATCCGCGTATTACACGCTATTGGAAATAGGGCGATCGATCGTGATCGCGAATGGGATCGAACATCGGAATCTTTAAAACTCATGAAAAGTACCCACTCCAAGAAAAGAAACATACACACGAATTGAACAGTCACGTGGGAAAACAGTTAAGGAATTCCATGGTTGGTTTCTAAAAAAAACTAGTGGTGCTGCCAAAACAAATACTTTCTCGTTTTGCTTGTAAAAGCTCCGTAACATTACACTACTAAATTACCAGCAGAAGTGTTGTCTGCAGCAGCTAATTTTTCTCCGCACCGCGACTCGAGCTCAGATACTCAGAGTTAAGGTGCCGGCACTCATACTACTACACCACAGAAGAGCCGCATGGTTCAAACTCCGACAAAGGTATAAAAAGGTAAATGCCCGATTTATGTAAAAAAAAACTTCAACAATCAAAATATCCGGTAGAAACTCAAAAAGCCTCCAGTCCTTTAAGATCAATCAGGGTGTATAAATTTTGAAGAAAATCAGCTGAACGGTTTAGGCGCTAGTGTTAACTACAGACGGACACGCAGACAAACGAACAGAGGGACATTTTGCCGTCAATCTATTTTTCGGTATGAAAACCAACAAAACATGGATTCTGGCTACACCACGAGTTACATACTTTGTTTCTAAATTTAGTAAGCGGATTTGTCCTCTTTTTCATTACCAGAACCCGACAATGAGGTTAATTCTGGCGAAATTTTAGCGTTTTCCACAACTCGATTACATAACCTTCTCATCTTATGAAGAATTCGTAAGGCAAGAAAGTAATAATTTCTGAACAATTAGGGATATCGAAGTTGGTTACATGGCTAGTGTTCACAAAGTATTTAAATTTCACCTCGATAGATTCATTAGTCTACTAAAATCGTTTTACACATGTATGCTGAACAATCGCAGTGCTTAGAAACTCAACAACTGATCTGACGTAACATACGTTTTACAAATCGCAAAAGAAGGTTGAAAAAATGTTTAAAAGTTACAAATTGCAAACGCACGTACAGGTCAGGTTTATTTGTATATATAATGATTGCATTTGTGGGTAGAAATGCTTCAAGTGATTTTCAATATAGTTTCTCGAATCTCTAATAGTTTTCTACAACACTTTCATCAAATTAAAATTCCAGTGTGGGACTAGAATCGGCGACTTCTTGGTTTCAAGTGATGAACCCGAATATGCCACTTAACAAACTCGGACAACCAGGAGGACAAGGTTATACACTACCATATTACTTAAGACACCACTGTTTCAGTTCTTGCATTACGGAGCTGAGAAAATGTGAAAAAACAAGGAGGTTAAAAGTTGCAAATTCGAAAATCACATACACACTTCAAATTTATTTATCTTAATTTATTGTATTTGTTAGTAGAAGTACTTCAATTAATTTTCAATTACGTTCCTACTATTTTCAACAGTTTTATTCGGCAACACAGGATTGACAAATAATTATCCCTGAGCGAAGCTCGAACAAGGCGACCTTGCCTCCAAAGGACTGCGACAATACACATCATTTAACCAACCTCGGCCACCGGGGTCGTATAAGGAACAGTCACTATTATAATAGTCATAAGAGCTTCGTGATTCAGTTGCAGTATTAGGTAGTGGAAAAATTAACAAAATGTAAAATAAATGTCCATTGGGCAAAAAAAGATTGCAACTCGGCTGGCATAACGAGGCGGTAAATACTTTTTGCTGGTTAAAAGCAAAAGAGAATTGTAACAAAATTCCTGAAACCTCCAGCCTTGGAACAGCGGCCCTTCTCCACGAACGCTGAGACCGAACTCGACATTTAACCACTTTAGCCACCCGGGTTACACAGAATTGGCACTTCTATAATAGTCAAAAGCGCCGGAAGGAGACATTTAATTTCATGGTTCAAACGTTCTACAAATCCAATAAAAGATGTGAAAAATTGTTTAGAAGTTAAAAATTTGGAAATCACATACAGTCACTTCCAGTTTATTTATCTTAATACTATTTGCTATATCAGAATTGCTTCAAATCGTTTTCAATAAAGTTTGTGGAATCCTCAATTATTTCCTGCGGCAACACAGAATTGTCGAAATAACAATTCCCTGACAAGACTCGAACCAGCTAAACTTCTCTTCGAAGAGCTGGGCCCGAACCCTCCAATTTAGCCACCTTGGGTGTCCTGTTAGGACATGAGATGAATACTTCTACAATAGTAATAAGTGTTATGGGGGGTTTTGTTCTAGCATTACGGAACCGAGTAATTGAGAAAATGCGCTCGCCCGCCCGCCCGCCCGCCCGCCCATGGCTAGAAATGCATCCTCAGATCATTTGACCTAGCGGATGCATCACAGTTTACGTAATGCATGAAGACAACAATTCTTCACCCCTTCTGCGGCGAACAAGCAGTTTTCCCTCGGAGCCATGTAAATCAAATTTGGAGTCATCAGAAAATATAACTTTATTCCACATCTCTAAGGACATAGAGTTTTTGCACATAACTTGTGCAAAAGTAACGTAACGTGTTATTTCACATGTGCTTTTGCACTGTAGTCTCTTTTGTCGCATTGATTTCGTTACTGAAGACTTTTTTCTGGGCGACGGTCAGGAAGCCCTGCTTCAATGAATCTACTCCAAACAGTTCTACTAGTCACAGAAACATCTTACATTTCATCCCATTTACTTCTCATATCTGTAGATGAGAATCAACGATTGCTAAGACAGATTCATTCTATCTGGGTTAGGAGTAGAAGACTTTTCCTTCTTCTCCCTTGCTTACAAGTAAAGATAGAAAAACCGAAAATTAAATAGCAATTCATAGTTTTCATTGCCTTTAAAAGAAAAAAGGAAAATAATGAATGTTGATGCAATACTTTTTTCCACCACAGTATATATGACATGACATAGACACTGTTGTAAGCTCCGGAAAAAAAAGTCTCATCCAAATGCTCATCCAAAATCTCCAAATGCTATCAGTGTTCTTTATGGTCTATTAACTTCCAAATTCTTGTTAGGTCTCCACAAATATGTTCAATGCAGCCCAACTGTGAATAAAGAAATCAGGCACAGCAGTGTGACTCAATTGGGGTTCGTTAACACTGATGGCAAGCGATGCAATTTTAGGCAAATGAAGTGACATAGTTCAATTGTTCAACTCACGGTTCTTAAAGTAGAGATTTCAAGCTTTTTTCTTATTTAAATTAAAAGTATTTTTGATAGATATTTACGGAGCTGCAGCTATTTGAATAATGTATATTTCTGTGGTTTTAACAGAAAATTGGACATATTCGGACTAATATAGCATACTGAGTGAAATAAGTAACGTTTCTTAGTCATAAAATTGTTGTCGGATAACATGGTCACACACCTCAGCGAAAAATCTGACGATAGTTAAACCTACTAATATAATGATTTATTTTAAATCTCTCACTACTTTTTTATGTAACTGTTTCTGAGAATAGATGAGCCTTGAAACTAGGTTTTTAAATTTTTTAAATTTGATCTTGCAGAGCAAATACAAATTGCAAACATAAAAGCATCTGCCAACAGAGGTGCCAGGATGAGCTAGTACAAAGGATTTTTTATTGCTTTTATATGTTTCACATTCACAATATGAGGAATGATTATCTGACCTTGTTGGTTCTGAATGTTCTATTACATTTTTTGACATTGTAGCATGGGTTGTGACAAACATTAAAGTTGAGTTCCAGGATGAAGGTATTTTCACTTTTTAAACAAATATTTTAATAGCATGATATTTTAGAAATTAATTTTCGGTCATCTTTTAGATTCTTCCATCACTCACTGTTCAGGAGATTCCAATCTTTGAATACGATACTAAAGCTATTCATAATTTTCCAGTTCATTCACAATTGGAGTCACTGCAGTAATCAGTAGGATTCAGAATAGAAATTTGTAAAATTAATTTAAAAAAATAAAAAAAAAAAAGTCCTGTTTAATATATGGAGGAAAATGTCAGTGAACATTTTGCAGATCACAGGGAGAATGAGGGAAAACCTACAGGAAACATGTGAGGGAACATGCAAGAAATATGCCGGAAACCGGTGTTGACCATGCAGAACATGTGGGGGAAACAAGGAATTCAAGACATGCTTCTTAAGCTGTATTCTACTAAAGGAGACCGTTTTAAACCTCATACATTTCTGCAGATCTGGGGTTGGTCATTTGAAGCTGGGAGTATGATGCAATTTTCACTTTTAAAACAATGTGTTATTAAGTGTGGAATGTTTGTGTGGGTCCATCTAGAACAATTCATTACAACATTTTCTCTATATAACATAGATTCATTAATTAACTAATTTTTCCAAACAGGCAACATAATTTCTTGCATTTTTTACAGTCCTAATTTTCCTAAACTGACACAATTTCCTCAACAGTCCTCACGGCAGCAATAAAAAGGTACACTTTTTGTTTTTTACTTACTTGAGCATTGGTCAGAATTTTGTCCATCCTGCACAGCTACTGTTCCTTCAAATGTTTCTTTTGTATCATTTCCTTGCTCATCAGGATCATCCATGGATTCTTCACTCCCTTGATAATCCATTAGTTTGCTTTTCGGAACCAAAATCGTAGGCAGTAAAAGTTCATCTTTCTCCGCAACATTTCGGTCTAAAGATACTTCACTCAATTGTTTAGGCTGATGCTGTTGTGAAGGTACTACTGATAATTCCACGTTTCCATGAGAATCACTACAACCTTTAAAAAAAACAAAAGACCACGATTATTTGAAAGCAAGCAGGCTCATGCAAATATGACATGCTTGACAGACACTACCATTTCCAAAAGGAAAACTAGGCTTATATTTTTAAAACAACTCTGTAAATGTGAATTTAACATTTACAATATATATCATATTTTCCCAAGTCAAAAATGATGTTATCTTTGTCATGAATGTTTGACATCTTCACATTAATCATAAGGCAGTTTACACATTTTTCTAAAATTGACTGAGGTAATTTCAGACTAAAAGTTTTAAAAAATCTGAATAACGTAACCAATATAAAACTTAGATTATTTACAGTTTACAATCCTTACATTCTGCACATAATATTACAGTGAGGTCATATGGGGTAAAAGTTCCCTTCTTAGAGGGCTTGCACACTCCCTCTCATGTTGCAGGGATGCTATATTTAGATCTTATTGAGTCTTGCACATCATAACAACAGCACTATCTCCATCATGATGCATGTATGAAAAAGCTTTTTTATTTAAGCAACAATACATCACATGGGAAGTTTGGATATTATAATGTAAGTGATATTTATGTAACATGAATTTTTTACATGTGGTTTCAGCAAGTAATCTAACTACCCAGACAATTTGTTTCTTATGTACCCATATCAAACCGTTACTTTTGTTTACACAACTGTCAACTGTCAACTTACTGTTGAACAATAGTGTAAGTCTGTTCAGAAGATCAAAGAAGAAAATTTTACAAAAAACAATGTTATGTCTTCATAGAACAAATCAGCTAGATTAAAATGAAAGTTACGTTATTTTATGAGAATGTCAGATTAACATTGTCATAGAGCATTTTTACTTACTGATCTTCAGTATTGGGTTCAATGCTAGTATGCTCGATTTTCATACGACACAACCCTGAGTTCCCATTTCCAGATGGGGTAAAAATTAACTTGATGTCTTTCACTATTACGTCCCTGTTCATAAAGCTGTGTGAAAATGTGAGTGCTTCTCTCAGGTAGAGAATGGTAAATAGACTAATAGAGGTCTCCAAAGTCCATAGCCATATGTTAGGGATGCCATGCCAGACCCTAGTCTCTCAAGGCTGTAGTGCTAGAGAACATATGAAGCAGTTGAAGCAGAAGTATTGGCAACTTTTTTTCTAAAAGAAATGTTGTCGGATTACACAATTTTATTTGTCACGTGAAAGAAATGCTGTACTAATGGTGTTGGCAACAACAGTTGGTCTGTTACCACAGAAAGCAATGTGAAATCAGTTATCAGACTGCCTCCATGCGGTGAGGTGAATGTAACCCATTTCCAGCAGCGCTCATACACCATTTTCCATGAGAGAAATGCCTGAGAATGCTACAGAGAATTAGTCTCTTGGGAATAATGCCCTTCCATAACGGACAGTCACAAGATGCGCAGGACAGTTTCTGCAGGGAGGAAAAGAAACCAGCAATAAGCAACGCATGAAACAACCCTTGAACGTGCAGACCATTGTTGCACATGTGGTAATCTAGCATCTGCAAAATCAGACCTTTAGAATGGGTAAGTAATGCTTTTGGAATGTCTTGAACTCATGTGTGCTAAAACACTTTGAATAATGAAACCAGTATTGTCATTTTAAATATGAGAAACATAATTTTGGGGTGTTGTTAAATGTCCATGAACTTATTTCATACCTTGCCCTCTCATGTGTAACCAACCCTCATATACACATACTAATTCCACTTGACTCCCATAAGATTTAAACATTAAATTCTATTAGAAGTTATTTGTGTCTATGTTAGAACACCTAGGTTTTCCGTCATACACTTTAAACAACCCATGAGAATAATTTTCACTACAAACCTAGTGTACTCAATGAATTAAAACAGCAAAAATGTTTACTATCATCACAAAGCATAATAATTAATCCTCCAATAGTTTATTAAATTATTAAATAAGCCATATATTAAGTTATGCCATATTTTAAGAACACTTATATAATTTTATTTTCTATTACCATGCTGTAGAATATAAGAGAAAATAACTTTTTGTCTAGAGTAAGCAGGAAAGCAGAAAAATGAAAATGTTGAAACGAAAACTTTTGTACATTGATAATAGCAGTAACACCATCTTTGAAAATTGTTACAACAACAAACATTTTCAATGCATTTTTTGTGAACATTCAAATAAGTCATATGCCTAGGTTTGTTTGGTTTTGATGACAACACTGAAAATAATTTCAGTTCAGACCGAAATAGCTGCTTATATTTCTTATTTTTCTCACAAATAATAAGACTGTATATATCCCAGAAAGTAATACTGTGGACATTCAGATATTTCATGGGATAAGTCAATGACTCTGAAAAAAATCTCTCGATGTTCACAGTATTAATTTCTGGACACAGTATTACTTCCTGGGATTTGAAGTTTATTACTAACTTTAAAAACTTCTGGTCATGAATAAAAAAAAATCTAATTCAGCATCTGTGCCTTCAGGAGATGATTAGCTTGTGAAACACAGTGATTCGTTTGCTAATCAACTACAAAGTAATTGATAAATCAGCAATGAATTTTACAAGACCAGAAAATTACACAAAAGTAAAGCAAAGCACACATTTTTTTGAGTAGGTACAAAAAATTCAAGGAGATATATTGCAAAAATGTTAAGTGTTTATAAACACAAAACAAACAGAACAGGAATAACATTCACTGGGTTCAAATGACACGTCAAGGCTTTTTGAGTTAATTCAATTATTTTACATGAAACAAGTTTTAGAAGATTGAATGTTGTTAAACACACTGTAGAATATAGAAAATGTTAAAAAGTCACACAATAACAAACTCATGTATAGTAACAAATTAATTAAAAACAGTGAAATAGGGGTTAGAAGTCAAAATTATGCAATTGAGCGTTCTCATGTCAAATACATTTTTAAGAAATTGTAAAAGCTACAAGCATTATAAATTTAAGTATTCATTCAATTCATGCTCACCAAATACAGAAGTTCCTTCATTAATTTCACACATAAAATTTCCAAAGACTGATTTTTCACTTTTAATATTATCCAATACCATGTTTCTTGTTCCCACAAATCCTTCAAACAGAGATTCACATTTCACCGTCATTTCTGCCTTTTCACATCCCTGAGCTTTCTGATATTCTTGTGGACACTGCACTTCCTCACAAGTAGCATCATATCCTTCAAGAAGAACTGAAGTCTTTGTGTGCATAGTATCTGGGTGGCCATCCAAAAGGTGGAGAGCCTGCTGAGAATAAATTTCAGAATTGTAATCGGGGTTTACACTAAAGCTTTCAACTTCACAGGTGTCTTGATTACCCCTAAATGGACCTCTTGTATCATTTTCAATACGACTGCTGTATAGATTCTTATTCTTCTGAAAGAAGAACACACATTATTAAAAAAATGAAATATTTCAAGTAAAAAAATTCGAAATGTACCACTGGGTTACATACATAATCCTTAAGAAAATCATTTAAGCCCTTGATCTGCAGGGACTGAGCAAGGGTCATAAATGCTTTCAGGTCCCCTTCTGAAATTTGGATCTCCCCTCGATACACAAAATCAATCACTGCCTTCAGTGTTTCAAATGATTCATCTATGATGATGATATGTGGATGGTCCTCTGTTTCCTCGTGAAACAGCATCTATATTCAGCAATACAGAAGGACAACAGGGTAAAAGATTAAAATTTCTTCATCTTTTACTTCACATAATACAGTGCACAGACACATGATGACAGAGATCTGAACCACTTCATGGCACTACGAATGCATCTCCATCTTAGTTGGAATCCTTTTTGATATTTGAAAACTAGCTGAAGTACCAGGCAGTCTGTCACTTCCTCTATACTAATCAAGGCAAAGCCTGGAACTTTACCTATTAGATAGAGAAAGGAAATAATTATTTTATTTTGTATGTGAGTTGTGTATTATCTCAGTCATCTAATAAATACAAAAGGAATTAATATTCTCTGTGGTGTAAAATAGAAGTACAGTAAGATCTCCATATATCGACCTTCTATTTATCGAAAGGCTCAATAAATCGAATTTTTTCTTGAGCCCTTGAAAGAGCTGTCTAAAAACATTATTTTTGCTGTTATTTCTATATATAGAAATAATTTGCTAACTTGACTATTATTTTTTTAAAAGAAATAAACATTTCTGTAATATTATAATACTTCTTGAAGCCACAACAGTTTCCAACTTGCAAAAATATTTGACCATGCCAGGATTGTTCCAGTAGGTTTAGCAAACCATCCACAAACTTTGCAAAGCTTAAAAAAGAAGATAAAAATTTGCAACTTTCGAAAATTCAAGAAAGAACTTATTGAAAATCTTATATTTGTAGGCTTCCGCGGCCGGAGTCATTTGATTCTTGGTTGTCCGGGATGAGCTGCGTCTCAGTCGATCGAGCTGACGTTTTGGCCATCGTGATGTGGCCTTCTGACCTCCGACCTCCATGGGTTGTTGTTGTTGTTGTTGTTGTTGGCCTGACCCTTTGGAGCGTTTCTTCGAACTTCGACTTCTTGTTCTCGTCCAGGGCTTTTTGACTCCTCTCCCCCGCACGAGGTCGAGGATTGGAAGTCAGATTTCATGGGAAATTTTCTTTTGGTAGGTAGGTTTTTTATTAGGGTGTTTCTGGGCGGGGGGATGGATAGGGATCGTGATAGCTTGGGGCGGGGAGGGGATGGCCCTTTTCGGATAGGGATTGGGAGGGAGAAGTTGGTAGTTGCTTTTTTCGATGGTAGGAGTAAATATTTTTTTTTATTTTGTTTATCGTTTTTTGGTCATTTTATCGTTGTGAAGTGTCTGTCTTATTAATGAATTGTTGGTCGTTTTGTTTTATGTCTTTGTTTGTCTTCCTGAATTTTGTAGCCTGAATAGCCGTGCCGCCTTCAGGGGATGTGATTCTATCGGAGGGAGTAGTGATGTAGTTTGGAATTTTAAAAAGTCGGTCGGGTGTCAGCCGTGCCTCCTGTAGTAAGAGAATACCAACGGAATAGTATTTTAGAAATTGGTTTAGATTGGGTATTTTCTGATTGAGACCGCCTATTGGGTTCCATGGCGACGGTGAAGATGCAGAGAGAGGGTGCCATTTTAATTAAGAATTTCCATGATTTTGAGGTCAGCGACAATGAGTTTTGTGACTAAGCCTCTAAACCTTTTAGTAATTTCTATGAGTGGTTTAATGTTGGCAATGTTTTTCTTGACAGATGGATTTTGGAGATGGGAAATTGTTTCTTTTGTCTTAGGCTGTGGATTTTAGAGAGTAGGTTTCTGTGTTGGATTGGAGTGGGTTGGAGGCTGCGTTGTTTTGGTTTTGCACGCTGGCCTTTCGGCAGCAGTATAGCACTGAAGAAGGCCACAACACGATGGCGGAAATGCCAGTTCGATCGACTGAGACGCGCGACTTGTCCCGGATAGCCAAGAATCACATAGGAAATCTTGTTTATATAACTTTTAAAAGTTGTCACCATTTCATTCAAAATTAGAAGAGAATTGGAACCACAGTCAGCCATGTTATGCAATAGATTTTTCGATATCAAGCATTCACAAAATGTGGATTATGATTACACATGATAGAGGAAGCGGTATTTAATTATATATATGAACAAGAATAAGCTCCTAGAATGGCTCCTGGTCGGATACTAGCTTTCCATGGTGTGATCCCTTTTTTGGTTCCCACATGGAGCAAAACATACAGAGGTAGCATTTTTTTTAAAATTATCTCATTTTCTGTAGCTGTGCAATGGTGAAGGCAGGTGAAGTTTGGTAGTTTTGGTGAAGGGAAGGTATCATCTGCGCCACATGTCTCTCTTACCTCACAAGTCTGGGCTCCTTAGGCCCAGACACAGGGGACATCGTTATACACACAAGAACTATCTACTCTTTAAGAATTAGGGGCATACAACACATTTTCTGACAAAAAAAGTAGTCTTTTTGGCTGCAACACTACATAACTTTCTGTATGCTACATAAGTAGTAAGTAGTAATATAGTAAGTAATGAGGAAATAAAAAGACAAATACTTGAAGATATTTAACAGCTTAAGACACAAATACAGATTACCTGCAGCATTTCTTACAAACTAGAACTTGAAAGAAGTTTTGAACACACCAAACAGCAGAACATAACAGAAATAGACAATTTTAGAGAACAACTACACCAATTCAAAATAAAAATGTTTTCGTTCAATTTTATACATGCTCAAATATATTCAAAAGTAATTCTGATGATGAATGGGGATTAATAAATAATTCCTTATACACAACTGGTATTTATTTAACAAAAGTCCAAAAGAAACAATTAAATCAACAAATAAATTTAAAAAAGATATGTACAGTATTTTTCACATACCAGTTCCTGATGAAACTTCTTAATATCACTGCCTCCTGGAATTATTTCACGCATGTCATGAAAGTTATACTGAGACAATGAAGAAGCTTAATTTGTAAATAATTTGGAAGTCGATTCATTGCAAATATCGACTAGCTGTCATTGAATGCAGTTTTCTAGCTGTCATTGAAGTTCGTGCTTTCACATTTCTTACCTCTCTGGTGAGATTGAAATCCATGAATGTGTTGAATATATGTTTGTTTTCTACGCGGTACTTGAAGAATAAATTGTGAAGAATTTTTGAAATCAAGTTCCACATTTTTCTCACCATGTATTCTTTATACTCCTACTCGTTTCTCATATTCATAGCCCAATTTTTTTACATATTTGAAATCTCTTCATTTGATGTTTGTGACAAAAGTGTTATTTCTTTCACATCAAAACTGCTGGAATTGTTTTCAAAGTTTTTCTCAATTTTTCCCCCTTTCTTTCTATTTTTGGGCACATTTAGCTATATTTGGACACAATTTGCATTTTTGGTTTGTTTTTTAAATCTATTTCTGCACTGAAGTTTCACTGCACATATATGTAAGGAAGAAGAAGCAAGAAAGTGAGATGAAAAATGATGATGGTATAATAGCTGCACAAAATATCTAAATATAACTAGTGGTGCTAAAAAAGAATTTACTTTTTCTTATTATACTTACTTTCTCTTATCTTACTATTCTTATTATTGGTAATGGTTATGTCATGTATTACACCGTCTAATGTAATAACAGTCAAATGATTTCACTCAAAATTTTGCAAAAACTACTGGTATTTTGAAAAACGTGTACCTCACATGATTTAAAGAGCTAATATTGAGGAACAGATTGCATTGAGAAATAAATCTCTAGCTTTAATTTTGAAGCAACAGACAGGTGTTACAAATTTAATTTTTCCCTATTTTTCAAAATTTCTGAGGTTTTCTTGAAAATCAGACCATGATAGATGACCAAAAACTTTTGAGCTGATTGTGAAGTTCTTTTTTTTAAATTGTCATGATGTGTCTCAAAATTATACAAAAAATACTATTTTGAAAGAAAGGGAAAAATAGTAAACTTTTTTTAAAGTTTTAAATTTGAAAACCAGTTTTCATCAAGAAAAAAATTCCTATTTTCAATAAAGTAGTTGAAGAAAGAGATTGTACAAAATTATAATCTACACAGATTTCTAAATTTCATAGATTTGAATGAAAAGGTATGCACAATTTATATATGCATACCTTTTTTCAAGTAAAAAATACAAAGAAATAGTTGAAACAATTTTTGAGAAAATTTAAGAAAGTCCTATGTTAAGGTAAAGTTAAATTACCTCCAAAACATTAAAAAATTCAATTCAAATTCAAGGCCTCATTCTGATAATTCATCAACCAGACCGGTCATGAAATATCAATTTCATTGAAAATACTATGGAAGATGTAGGTGCCAGAGATGTTCAAACGGGTGAACAGACATTTGGGAGAAAAAGTAAATAAATAAATACTAAATAAATAAAATAAACAACAATTTATCTGTATCAGGGACTCCCAAAACATCTAATTCTGTTGAAATCTCTAAACAATTTTTTGCAGCATTACATTGCATTATTAGAAGGCAGGAATTTATAAACACAAAGTTACTCAATTGACATTAGAAAAAGAAAAGCACAAATTCATCAAATGGCATTTAGTGAAATGAAATTTTTCTAACAACATAACATTAGAGAGCTTCCTTACAAATCAATCCAAGGTATAGCAAACAAAATTATGACTGAAATGCCATTATAAAATGATCACAAATAGGTTATGTAAATTAACAGGTATTAATGGAAAAAAAGGTAATGAAGATTAATGTCTGAAGAGGTAGAATAAACAATGTGAAATAGAAATTTAAAAGAAGACAAAATAATATTGGTGAAATGAGGATATTAGAAGGTAACAAACTCATATTCAATATTATGCAATATTTTATACCTCAGTGACTTATCTCTAAATACTTAAATTAAATGAAAACTGATTGATAAAGTTAACTAGTAAAGCATACTAAATTGATTAATCTTAACACATCCTCTACTTTTTTCACTAAATAGGAAATCAACAGTAAAGCCTCACTTTTCAAATATGAATATGATATTGTGGATTCAATTTCATTTAAAGATGTTTCCAAACAATGAATTATTAGTGAGGGATATATTTATTTAAAAGAGCTTGAGCAAAACATCATAAATTCTGATGTTACCAACTTTGACACCTTTCCTATATTTTAACTAAAACCAGTCAAAATTAAGAACTAAAATGCTCACATTCAATTCATAAGAAAACATTTTTCCTCTCAGTGTGACCTGTTTTGTTTCCATATTTAGTAACAATATATGTAAAATCTAAAGTTTGGTTACCTCCCATGAAATACTTTCAAGAAAACATAACGAACAAAATAGAAAAATGGGACAGCATCAACACAATCACACACACACACGTTAAACTACTCACAAAAGAAGTTTCTCAAGCGTAACATTATATTGTGTGTGTCAAACTGTAGATTGATTATATATAGTTTGGCCCACAATTTATGAGTGTCTGGAGATGAAACGTCAAACTTTGGAAATATGCTCCTAAGATGATTTTCAACATATTTTCTCTAATAAACTACTGGGATATTGAGGAATGATTGAACAGCAATTAGCACTCAAAAGTTGGTTTGAAAAAATGATTTCTAAACAAAAATTTGCATTGAAGAAGAATAGAAACCCTCCAAAAACTTATAAATCATTTATTGCTTACACAAGAAATTCACATCTGTACAGAAACAAAAATTAACACAAACTAGCACAAATAAAAAAGCACCAAAATTACACAATATTACTACTTTTTTATTTCTGTGTTAATTTTTCTTTCTGAACACATATTAATTTCTTTTGTACATAATAAACAATTTACATGATTTTGGAGTGTTTCTAGGCTCCTGAATGCAAATTTTTGCCTAGAAATAATTTTTTCAAACCAACTTCCGAGTGCTTATTGCGGCTTAACCATTTGGAATATCCCAGTAGTTTATTAGAGAAAATATGTTTAAAATTGTCTTCAAAGCATAATTGCAAAGCTTCCTCCCTGGATATCCTGCATAACAAGATTTCACATGTTCTCTTAAACTTTAGACAATATAGCATCAGTAAGTGATAAAGTGATCAGAAAGGTTAATTTCCCTTATAATAAAATTAAACTTACATTAAAGTAAGGACTGCATGCACATAAAACCAGTCGATGTGCTTTTATGCTCTGACCCTCAGCAGATAGAGTGCAATCCACCAAATAATTGTTCTCCAATAAACTACTATATACAGTGGCAAGTTCACTGCTGTGATCTTTCCAAAATATGGAAACAACTGACTTTGCCATGTTCAAATAGCCCTGAAACAATTCAAAAACAATTTAATGCAGTTATTATTAGTTTGTTTATGGAACGATTTATACGATTATGCTACAACACAAATCATCATATATTATAATTAGTCCTTTATTTGGTTTTACTAGACAAGCTATTCTTTGTTTGTAAAAAGACAACACTTTACACATGTTTTGGGATCCTCCTTTTCTTTTCATCATGTGTCATTTCTTCACTTGTTCTGTAACTGTCCAATAATATGCACTGTTATACTTTATTCCACTCTACTTCATGCCAAGGCCTGTCTTTGCTCTTCGTCGACTTGAGCATTTTTATTGGTAACTGCGGTTCCTTTTTCATACTGTCTACAAACATCAAAGAACCACCATTGACATCGAAACATACATATTTATCATAGAATATTCTACTGCATCCAATGACACTTGCCACATTGCTAGGCTTGCATCAAAGAAGGCAGGAGCTATTTTATTAAGTTGGCACATACATCTGACTTTCTATATAATGGAGCTCTATTCCTAAAAATTTAGTGTTTTAAATTTGTATCAATTTACTTTCAAGATCTACACACATGACCAAATTTACATATGTTATGTCCCACATCTTATTTTATGCATTTCTCCAGCTCACAAAGTGTTTGAAATCAACCTCGGCAATGTTTTAGTTTTTGGAAATGTATTACTTTATTAACAACCAACAGATTTCCACCGAATGTTCACCACTTATGATTACATATCCAATTCACGTTAAAACATCACAACATACTGCTTTTACTTTACAGACCTTAAATACTTTTGTTAATTTCAGCTTTATGTCTGATGATTTGTTGAATGTTTTGAATAGAACCAAGAAATAACAATTTTTTCAACTATCAATATTACCATTATGACTATTAATCTACTAATAACCACATTAGATTCGCTCTTGAAAATAACCTTTTAGTGTTTCTTCGGTTTCCCTTCTTTGTTGTGTTGAATTTATTTTTAAATAACTTCAAGTGTTCTAAGCATCTGTTTTTGCATAACACAATGTAGGGTGTCTGTGATCTACCATCTCATTTTAAATGGTATTTAATGTTGTTCCCATTAAAAGAAACCAGGGCATGATTTTGCCAAACAAAGGGGTAATAATTCCTTTAAACACAGTTTTGAGTCTATTGTAAATGTTCAACAATAGTTTGGATTTTGAGTTCTTCCTTGTAATATTTTTGCTTTAGTTCCTCAAACATATGTCTGATCTAATCTACAATAGCAGGGTGGCATATTGTGCTGATGTTTGTTGCTTTTTATTGTAACTTTTGCATAATTAAATTTGCACTAGCTCTCGTTTATACATAATCTGTGCTGTGGATTTTCAAACAAGGTGCAGCATGAAAAAACAATGCTCAACCAAACCTTCTTAAGTCTTCTGCCTGAAAGGTTTCTTTGAACTTCCATTCAATTATGCCTTATTTTACGTAGAAGGATGCAATAAAGATTGCGGTCTTCTCAATCGAGCACCCATTTGTTATTGCAAATATCCAAAGTTCTCATTTCAGTTTCATTGTTATATGGTTTACTTTCTAAAACTTACTTTATATCCTTATTACCTCTATCTCTTTAATGTATATGGTTGTATGAGAGGTTGCTGATGATAGTTTTAGTATTTACAATGCTATTTGCTTCCTATTGGCTGATCATCACTTTTTCAAATTTAATGTAAAAAAATACATACATAATGTATTGATTTTTATGGATTTTAAAGATTATTTGCGAAACAAAAGATATTAAATAATTTCTAGACTAAACTGTAACATTAATATTCTTTAATTTCTTACTTTTACACTGAAGTTTTTTTATGTACTGTATATTGTATGTTTTAACCTTGTGAAAAATGTGAGCTGTGTAATTAAAAGTGTGATCAATACCATCTAGGAAAGAGTTCAAAAAATTAAAAATTGTTTATTTATTTTTCAAGGATAAAGGAAATTAATTTACTACTTCAAGCAAAGAGTGAAAATTAATATTATCTGTATTACCGTTTTTATTGTTAAAAAGAACAGGATACATCCAATGTCTTTCCTTAAACACATAGATCAAACCTTGATTCAATTGTTTATACAGCTCAGGTATTCATGCCATCTTCATCAACATCTGCACTAGGATTCCTTAAATTTTCTATCACTGTGTTCACTATATTTACATTTTATTGCTCTAAACAATTATTATAGATACTACACTTTGGCCCAAATTTATACCAATTTCAGACTATTTGCAAACCCATTTCTACTGATCTTTTCTTACTGCTTACATTAACACGCACGCACGTTCTCACACAGTTACAATTCTTCTTAGCGAAAGCTTATGTACAAAATTTCCAAATTCTATCTTCCATTATCGTAAAAATCATGTTTCACACATTGAGTAGCTTCAAGTGAGGTTACGAACGTTATGAGCTTGTGAGAAGACTTACTCGATTGTAAATTCACTCCTCGTCTTAAAGTCGCTTTCCTTCAATCTAGGCGCTCTCGAGAAAGAAAACAAACATAACACAATAATACACACAAAAACTCAGTTCAACATATTTTGTAAACAAACATAGTAATAACAAGGCAAGCCATAGAGTAACTTCGGCAACTTATACAGCGATTTTTATAACTATGCGCTTTAAGGCCTACCGGTAGATTATCTCAAGGAACGTTCACTCGCGTTCTTATTTTTTGGCGCGTGAGAGCCCATCTTTACAATGGAATATCTCATGGAATAGGCATATATACTTTCCCAACAAGCGTTCCTAGTGGAGGAGATCAGACTGCAATTCCTTCGACCCTCGTGAAGATATACCCTCACACCTTAGTGTGAAATCAGCGGAATCAATCTTACAAAGCCTGAACACGAAAAGAGAGGAAATATGGCCAGTTATAGTACTGGATGCCCGCAGGCTACGAGATGCGTCGTCGCAGTGCATGGTTTTCACCATCTGTTATGCAAACTGAAAACTTTTCCACGATCCCAAGAAAACCTGCGTGTGCGAAAGCGTCTGTGATCGACACCAAATCCTGCAGTGTTAAGAAAGACGGATGTCAATCAATCAGTATGCACGAATGAATAGTAACTGTGCTACTTTGTGATGGTCTTTAACAGTGATATTTATGTTTTTTATCGTCTTAGTCTCTGTAAAGAGATTGCGCACGTGCGTTTTTCAATGTAATATTTCACGGCATTTTGCGTCTTTCTCGTTCGTGCCAGTAGATGTCGCAGGATCACCAGCACTACTCGATACAGTCGCGATTATGCGACATTTAACGGCGAGAAGAAAGAAGCGAAATGCCGTGAGAAATTGCTTCGTGAAGATATACCCTCACGCGCGAAGAAGGAAGTGTACAAGTGTTTTCATATAAGATATGACTAGAAATCCAACATGGCGGAATTTCGGTACAGCCAACCTCATCGAAATGAAACGGGAAAGTGCCGACGCGGCTTTTTTAAATGTGCATGGTGTCTTTCAAACATGCAGATTTGCTGAAATGATTTATTAAGGTTTTATGACTTATAAATCATAAAAGGCATATGGTTAAATAATAATTTATAATTTACATTAAAATTGTATTTTTTATTATTAAATAATTATAAAGTCAAATAAATGCATTTAAGTACATAAATTAATTATAATTTTAAAAACATTTGAATTTTCAGAATAAATAAAATCTTATTGAAACTGAAGAATAAATTATGTAGTAGAATGTAATTGTATTATAAAACTAGCAAAAATGCTGTATGGGGTTTATTGAATAAAATTAAATGTAAGACTAAAAATAATTTTAATTTTCAAACACACAAGTGTAATAAAACTTTTTGGCATCATTATAATTCTCTCTCTCTCTCTCTCTCTCTCTCCTCTCTCTCTCTCTCTCTCCTTTCTCTCTCTCTCTCTCTCTCTCTCTCTATATATATATATATCATAAATATATTATATATATTATATATATGATATATATCAAGAAATGAACAAATTTAATGATCATTGAATAAATTAGATATATTTGATTGCTAGTTGTTACTGTCTAATAAAATTTATTTTTGCTATGAAAACAATCCCAATAAAATTAAAGACAATTAAGTTTCAAAATTTCTTGAAGCCGTTTCACGATTTGTGAAAATGAAAATATAAAGATAATTTAAAACTTCACTATCTTTAAATTTAAAGGGGGTAATATTCATGATAAAAAATAAGGAATTTGGAAATACATTATAAATATATTTAGTATAAATTAATCAACCCCCTTTTAAAGTATTTCAGATATGTGGTTAACTGCTTTTATATCACTACAAAAGATAATTTACCTGATCTATCAGACATCTTCAGTAGTTATATATCACCATATCAAGTTTGGACATGCAATTGAGATGAATGAGAGTTTAAACTTTTTGAATCTAACCATCACAAGCACTGGTATTGGAAAGCTTTCATTTAACTTTTTGGAACGCTTTCATATTTATCAAACCGTAGCCAAATAGTTTCCCTCCAACACACTAAAGAAAACAAAATTTCCTCTTACTACTCCTGCCCTCAAATAAAACTCTCACAGCATTTGCTCATAAACAATAACCCTGTAACGATATCTCATGAAACTACCTTTCTCAGACTAACAATTCAAGAAAACCTAAAATGGAACACTCACATATCAAATCTCAACAAGAAGCTCAGCAAATCTTGCTTTGCCCTATACACCCTCAGGTCAAGCTCCAACATTGAGACACTTCGAACAGTGTATTTTGCAAATGTGCACTCACACCTAAAATATGGAATAATATTCTGGGGAAATGCCTCTGAAAGCTTCTCATGGAAAACAAAGACACTTTTACTTTAAATTCTGATGTACACAACTACAACACCCGTCAAAAGGATAATCTACACGTTCTCCACCCTGAAACTACACTTTATCAAAAAAGTACCATAATATAGGGCATTACACTTTACAACAAACTAGGCAATGATATCAAAGGCATAAACACAATTCATACATTTAAAAGTAAATTGAAAGTTTCCCTGCTTGACAACATCTTCTACAGTTTAAAGGAATTTTCAAATTACGTTTCCCTTAAAAATATAAATAAATAAGAATTTTCTTGTCCCATTAGACTTTCTGTTTCATGTAAACTGTTTCAAGCTCAAGCAAAGAAAAAATAACTGCATATCGCATCCTGTGAAATAGAAGGAGAATAGAAGAAGCAAAAAACTGGTCAAAACGTGCCTCCTCACCATTTCAAGTTATAAATGTAGAATGTACTATTATTATTAAATTTGATGTAGTTGCAAACATAATTGATATGTATTACTAATGTAATTATTATTATTATTATTATTATTATTATTATAAGTAGTAGCATTAAAATAACATATTGAAATGTTAATTATTAGCAGATAATTTATCTACTGTATAATATCTTAATCTAACTGTAACAAGTATTGCATTTCTAGGCCAAAGACCCCATCTCGATCAGGTTTTGTTCAGTTTCCCTGGTCCTTTGAGCAAATGCTAAGATGGCCCCTTGTTTGCTCCTGAACAGTAATGTAACTTCGCTCTCTCCACCCAAGGCATCATATTGACTCGTCATACACGATTGTAATTGTATATGTGACTCAATAAATATTATTTTTATTAAAATATATTTTCTTTAATTTGAACATGCAGTGCTTGCGTTGCGCGTGGTTCGACTAAGAACCGCTAGATGGAATGAGTGGTAGGATTGTTAGAAGAAATTTAGATACGGATGATTGAAAATTATAGAGATAGATTAGTTTGATAAATTATAGATCATATAGATTGAAAATTTATAAGAAATATATATTATAATTGAAGTAAGTGGTAAAAATAGAGAAGCGGTAGTACTAGGCTTGAATTGTCGTTTCTCTGTTTACAGGGTACAGAAAAATGTTGTAAATAGTTTTTTGTATAATAATGTACATGATAATTGATATAAATGAATAAAACTGCACTCTGTTTAAGGGAAACATATTTTAGCTAAATATTATCCTGCATAAATATCTTATAAAACGTCAATTCAATTCTGCTATATATATAATAATATTGCATCACGGGTCACTGTGATTAACGACCGATGGCAGTCCAAAGAACTTCATAAAGATCAGTAAGATGACGCAGATATGAAACACGTTTTGAAATCGAAAATGGCGGGACGGAGACCAAGTTGGCAAGACTCCTGTTCCTCAGTAGTAGAATCGTACCGGGCCCAGTGGGATTCAATCGTTGAAGAAGGTGTTCTTAAACAAGTTGTGGAATGATGTCTACCGAATTAAAAAGTTGAAGAATGGATAACAACGGGCTGTCTATTCCAATCGGCTGGCCCCGTACTGGGGAAGTAAATGAAAATAACGGAGAAAACACCGCAGGAGTTGAGTCATGAAAAAAGCTGGACATGAGCTTGCCATGAAAAAGTTCACTTCTGACGAGTTTATGTCTCACCATGGTGGAAATGATATAGCGCATTATGGTGTGACAATGGATGTACAACAACTGAGGATCTGTTCATGGTACCTCAGGAATATTCATTAGCACATTATATCGCCCAGGATCTAGAAATGACCAGAGGTGTTGCTGCGATATATTTAAGAGAAAATACAGGGCAATAGAAGAATTAGAGAACCAGCAACCGGATATTGAGAATGATCTGCTTCTCTGCGACGTGAGGATATATGTGAATCACATCAAAGAAAGTCACATGCAGAATATCTGGAAAACTGATTCAATTATGCCAACAAGTACTGCAAGGCATCGTCCAGATGCTTGCCATGCCCAAATTGGGATGTAGTTTTGATGGACTGGGCTAGAGAGTAGTGAGCAGCATGTGGGAAGTAATGTTTCGGAACACTGGGGTAAAATCTTAATCTACAGCTACCACCATGGGATGTCAGCATATCCGAAGAAGACAATATACTGTCAATTCTTCTCCAACCGCAATAGAAGCTACTGCTGCAAGATTTCACTAAACGTACTCCGAGACGGATCGAATTTAAGGAGGGGGCAATGTAACGAATATTGCACCATTTGCCGGGATGCGCGGCGCAGATTGCGTCATTTGCCGGCTCCCCCAGAACTGGACGGTTCCGAGTTATTCGAGAGTCGCGTAGAAATGTGGAGCAAGTGCCGGATGTGTCGAGACGGGCGCCGGCCAGGTATAAATTCGCCGCTGCCGGTGGCTAGGCAGTAAGTCAGTTAGGCAGTAAGCAGTCAGTGAGTATGCAGTCTGAGTCAGACTGAAGTGGAAGTTAAGCTGTTAGGTGTGCCTTGCGGTGAACAGCTGCCTGAAGTCGGAAGCTGAGCTGTAAATTGTGCATGGTGAACGATGTGCCGTGAACAGCAGTGCAGTGGCCCCTGACCAGAGCCGTAAATTGTGGTCTGCGCAGAGAATTGTGGTGTGCGCAGTGAATGTGGTCTACGCACTGGATAGTAGACAGTGCATCGAACTGTTCAATAGTGTAGAAGAAGTGAATAGCGTAAATAGATAATCAGAAGGGAGCAGTGTTATTAAATACTCAGAAGTGCACAGTGTAAATAAATAATCAAGAGAAGTAAGTCGTGTGTAAGGAAAGAACACAAGAACTGATCAACCTATCTGTATATAAATCAATTATTTAAGTGTATCATTGCTTACAAATAAAAATCTTTGTTAAAAATTATCTGTGTGTGTTTTAATTCACCACCAAGAAACGTTACGTATATATATATATATATATATATATATATATATAATACGATATATATATAGATACACACATACACATTTATGTATTGTGGCGTTTGAAGAAAATGATAACCGGAGCACAGGCCAGCTGAATAAATTACTAACGAAACAGCGCTAGCTGTTAGCTACTGCCAGCAGTACGACGGCGGCGATCTTCCAGCTCACGGAAAATCACGGAAGGGTTCGTCGTGACGTCACTCTACATATAAATAGCGGAGCAGATGACGAATTAGCCCCTTGTGTACGAGACGCCGATGCGGTGAGCGAAGGCCGATAGGGCGGAGTCAACATCTTATCATGGAACAGCATTAGTAATGACTTCTTTCTGCACGAAGCGCCGAGGTAAAAGGTCCAGTACGCTCAGGCAGATCGCTAGTAATAAGAAAGGGCACTGTTTGGAATTGCCGCACTTGTGGTGGACTGTATGAAGGATTGGTAATTGAATTGGGTTTAACAGTGCAGCAGATTCGAACCCTTTGTTATAGCTCAAGGAGACTGGCTGATACGGGTTGGAACTCTCATCTCATAAAAACAAGTAGTTGGCACACAGTTCTCCTTTTGTTTATTTCAGAAGGCAAGTCACAGGAGTACAGTATAACAGTTCGATCGTTGTGATCTTGTTGCACCATGCGCACAACAGATGTAAGTCTTTTCGTGAGTTGCACAAGAGCTTCACGTTGGAGTACTAATTAAATAAGATTGTTAATCTGCTTCACAGTCACCAGGTCGACCCGCGTATGTGTTCGAGTCACTGCCGTCCGGTAATTCTCAAGCGATTATGACAATTAACTTCTAAAGATACAAAATGAAGCTACATGCTTCGTAAGGTTCGTTTAAAGTAAATCTTCATCACGGAGATCGAGTAACGTCTGGCTCGAATGGTGTTTACTCAGAGACTAGTAACCGTGACCGTGTCTTGCAGGTTGCGACAAGATCTCGGGGCATGGAAGGGATGGCGATTAACCAATCCTGAATCAGAATACAACTGTGTTTAAATTGTTCGCCCGTTGGCGTAACAAGAGGCGGTGGCCAGGGGCGTCAAGTAGTTGAAGTCATTTGGATCATCAGATGGTTTGACCATGGGTCTCGAGTTGAGAATGGCCTCAACTTGAAGTGAGATTGTAAGTAATTCGTCAAAGTTGTCTAACATAAGTCTGAGTAAATGATATTTAAAGAATTTAATGATAGCTTCCCAGAGGCCACCACAGTGTGGACTCCTTGGGGGAATGAATCTCCACTGTATACGACTAGTGGAACAAAAACCCGCTACTTGAGCTTGAAATGATGGGGATTGCAAAAGTTTGAATAATACTTCTAACCTTTTGTTGGCAACGATGAATGCTGTGCCGTTGTCTGAAAAGATTGAAGTGGGTAGACCTCGGCTTGGAACGAACCGCTTGAGGGCCATTAAAAAGGCACCAGTGGTCAAAGCAGAAACAATTTCAATATGCACTGCACGAGTAGTCATGCAAATAAAAAGAGCTATATACACTTTGGATACTGTTTTACTTCGTGAACCTCCATACCTAATTTGAAAATACCCAGTGTAGTCAACGCCTACTGACTGAAAAACAGGACTTAAACTCATTCTAACAGCAAGCAGACCAGCCATCAGCTGTTGAGCAGGAACCGGCTTGTGTCGAAAGCAAGTCACACAAGATTTTATATCTTTCACTGCTCTACGAGCAGAAATAATCCAATACTTCTGCCTCAAGTGGGAAATTAAAGTTTGCTCAGCTGTATGAGCTAGGCTCTTGTGAGTATGCATTATGAGGGCAGTTACAAATAGATTTGTTTTAGGTAGAATTAATGGTGAGTCACCTCAAATGACAATTCAGCTGCCTTCAGGCGTGTTGCGCAATATTGTGCGCGTGGCAGTTTCTCCCTGCAAAGGCTTGTAACGGATTTACAGAATGATTAGTGGAATACAGCCTACGTATCAATGATCGCTTGCCTTGTGTGGTGATTGATTCCTTATGCAATATTTCTATGTGGGACCGAACAGGCACTTTTCTTTTGTTCTGGACGTCGAAGAGTTCGGACGTTCGTAGAGAGCTAGATGTGAGGATTGTGAGACGCAATTTTGCGGAAAGTACGGTGCGAAGTGATTGTCCATGCAAAAGAATAGTTTGATAGCAGAAGATTCAGCCTTCTGAACTGTAAAGTGTAATATTGCATAAAGACTGTGGAAAGTAGTGGAGTAGCTAATACGAGGCGGAATAGGGGCCGCGAAAGCAAGAACTGTGAGTTGCAGAGTAGCGCCAGTAGAACTGTGCAGTTAGCTACACGATTAAGAAGTGTTGTAAAGAACGCCAGAAACCGATACGCAGTTAGCAAACACACGGAAAGACTTTGAAATACGCGTCGGCGTGCCGCATAGGAAAGGGGGTGAAGAGAGAAGCAGAGGCGAGGATTCCGGTGCCGGGCCTGGTCGAGAGGCGAGACGAAAGAAGGTTAGACGTGGATCTGTTGGCAGGAGGGAAAGAAGCCGGCGTTTCGAGAGACATCCCGGCATCCCGGGATGCATCCCGGGCGGAATCCCGGACCGCTAGTCTGCAGGGAAGCGAAGCTTTGGTGCAGCCGGAAGTGGGCCAACGATGACGTTGGCCGTGAATGATCATGACGCAGAACGGTTTGCAAGTTGCGCATTGAGCGCCCGTTGAAGGTATCAGAAATTTTGTAAAATGATTAGGAGCCGGCAGAGTCTTGCACGTTAACATAGCAGTAGAAAGTCTGTGATTGTAAATTTGCATATTCTCGTAAAATCTAGATAACGGTAAAGGAATCGAAAGATCCTTGTACGCCGGTAATACAGTTTATTCTAATGATAAACGTTACAAGAAAATCTCCGTTAATCTTTGTTCCTCATTTTGTGTAATCTTGACGAGGAAAATTTAATTGTAAATAAGTATCGTGAATAAGCCATTAAATAACGTGATCTGCTTAAAATCTACGTGTCAGTGTAGAGAGAGGGATATCCTTTTGTTGCACTCCTCAGTCATAGAGAGTTAATATTTGTGTTTAAACGGTGCTGGCCAAGCAATAGTTACCGTGCGCGAGTAACACAGTAGTGAATTAGGAAGAAATACTCGAACCAGTGTGAGTAAGCATTAACAATTTTTAAAGGGTGAACCGTATTTTGATTTCGTATTGAATATTTGTGCGCAATTGGATACTTGGGATTTTTGTGTATTCTTTGTCAATGCTGCTATAAGTGTCATATTCTGGAGAATATACGCACTGTTTTACCTAACTCTGTGCCTGGATGTAAATCGTTCTCATACACCAAAAGATCCTGCCCCTTGAGATTACAAAGTTGGTTCAGAGCATTCTTTCTAGCGCCGACAGCTACGATTGTAGCGTTAGAATATATATAGTGAAACGAAGAACGTTTCTGTAATTAGAAACAATTACAATGATCACCAATTATAAATTAAAATAAAGTACTGGGTTGATCAGCACAGTAACGCGCCGCCGCCGCCGCCACCACGGTCAAATCGAGGGGATACGGCGAGGCGAGCGACGACTAGTGGTGCGCGGAGAGGCCTCGAGTGAAGCACGGACGGGCAGTGCTGCGTCCAAGAGATTTATTGTCGTTGTTTAAGTGCAATTCGACTGAATGTGGCCGTTGAGTGTAGAACCAGGTTTGATAAGGATTAACAATCAGTTGATTAGTGGAAGTACAATTGCGCACCAGAACTGATAAAAAACAATAAGACAGGAAATCGTGTGGCCGGTGGCTCGTGTCATAATCCCGCCCTGGTATATGTTGGGCAGTACGTAGCGACGCGCAAAGTTGAGAAAGGTCGCTGAAAAGACTAGAACAGCCACGAACATCAATCACGCGTCGTGCGTTCCAATACCCGTGTGACATTGTTCACACCGGCTGGGGTGGACCCTGGCGAATTCATCGGCCGTTACGTTTGGCCAGAGGAGTTGGTCGCCGAGAGAGGGCGAATCCCGGCGGACTTCGGGGCGAACCGAAGATTGCCGAAGGCACCGCCGCCGTTTGCCACGACGGCCCCAGTTGACTCCAGAGGAAGCAGGTGGTTTTTATAAACATCAAGGTAGCGTTGATCCTGCGCTTGTTTCAAGGCCTGCGCATTGCGATTTGTAAATACTATTTGTAAAGTGTGTTCTCTGATCATTAAAATATTTAGATGTGCAGAAGAAGTTATAACGATTATCTTTCTATGCTGCGCCAAATTCCTGGAGACCCTGTCCCTTGTATAATTTACGTCCTATCTGTCCCTTGTATAATTTATTTGTCGTGAAAGTTCCGCTTCCCAGGTACGTCACAATAGTGAGGACTAATTCTTGTGGCATGCAATAAAAAGTCAATTATTATTGTGACACTAATTAATTATCCCACAATTTCAGCTACTTTGGCAATGACAGAAGCTCTCAGGTAGTTTCCCTTCTATACGAGAATTTTTCTCACTTTTGTATTTATATACATTGTGAAGTACTTGCCATTTATCATTCGTCCCTTCTTTTGCTTAACTGGAGAGTTGTTTCTTGCATTACAAGACATTTATAACACTACCATGCACAACGCAATTAGAAGTTCCCTTTGGAAACAAATCGCCCATTGGAAACGCAATGAAAACGCTTTTAAATACGCAAGTGCGGGATCCCACTCATTCGTGTAATCTCACAGCAGTCCATAGAGCGTTTTGCGCTCAAACGATTGAAGTTGGAACACACTTATTTTGTCACCATGTATGACAATATCCAGGGGGTGGCTCCTACGTCCTACAATTTAAATTGTAATCAAAATTCCCTAAGCCAATGTATTTTTAGCAATAAGTATGGCGAGTGATTCACAAGAGTTTGGTATTTAAGGACACATCTAGCGTGAAGCGCATCTTATTCCACTGCATTTCGTGTCTTTGTCGGTCGTGCCGCTAGATGTTGCGACCGTATCAAGCAGTGCTTGATAATGTCGCGATCCTGCGACATCTAGTGGCACGACCGAAAAAGCCGCGAAATGCAGTGACATAATGCTACCATGAAGACGGGCCTTAAGACGCTCATTTATGAAAATAGCGCTATAGTCGAAGTATTGCCCTCATCTTACGATTGGCGACGAAACAATGTTAATACGAGATGTAATCGTAATCGTAATCGTAGATGCCCGGAATGACGTCTCAATGTTTTTCAAAGAAAACTTCCATTTATTAAAGAAGTTTTTACATTTCCATAATATTCGTAAAGTCTGCTCCTGCTCTTTCATTAGTAAACCGTAAAATTGAGATAATTTAAAAATAAAATTAAAAAGGAGCAAGAGGCGGAAGAAGCCCGATAAGCTTACTCAGACCAATGAAATTAAAATACTAACATGTACGAGAATATCTATGCCATACTGTAGCACCACTAGTTATTTTTCTTATATACGTAGTGTATATACGCTATGCAGTACAGCAATGTGCATAGTAAAGTGAAAGTTATTTAATGCTGTGGAAAATCGATTTCAAGATACAAAAAACATTTTGGGGTCACCTAAAAAGTGTTTACTCAAAACGTTCGTCCGTTTCTATGTCCGCCTGCCCTCCGTTCGTGTGTCTGCCCGACTGTCTTTCAAAAATACTAGCGCCTAATCTATGCTCGGGATTTTTTCCAAACTGGATACTCTTTGATCGATCTGGCCTCACTCGAAACTGTGTGATTTTGTATAAATTCTTCAATTTTGGGGGGTACTTTACATGAAACATTTTCAAATTTTCCCCCAAAAAAGACTCCAATTTTTTAATTTTAATAATTGTAAAAATAAAGTAAAATACACGTATAAAGACGGTATACATACCCTTTTCACTGTTAATTCTGAATTTTCCAAAATTGCAAAAGTTTGAATGTTTCCAGCGACTCCCTATAACTATAGAATTGAAGATGCAGATCTTTTGTCCAAACGAAATTTGTTTTGTGTAATTTGTTCTTTAACTAAAGACATGTATATTTTTTCAAATTTTAGATAATTTCACACAATATTGGGTGAAATATTTGCAATATTCTGATATTATTATCAGAAACGATAATTTGTCAAAAACGGCTCGAATGTTTGTCTTTAAACTTTTGGTAAGGTTGGTGTTTAACGTACTGTAACTGATGGGATGCCAATGCTTTGTTTTTCAAAAAATACAGAATTTTAATATCTTCGACGTTTCTCTGGCGTCGTTAATTTTTATATTACCAACTATTTGCAAACAGTATTGTATTTATGAATATAAGTGCTTGAAATTATGTCTGATAAAGTTTCTCGAAAACTAAGTTTTTCTGTAGATTTTAACTAAAAAGTTCGCAATTTTTAGAACCGCTGAAACGCCGTTTTCTCGAAAACAGCTCCATTTTCCCCAGCTAAATTATTTGCGCGGATAGTGATAAATATCTAAGCAACATTACATCAATACCTCTTAGATGCATTCTTTTGATTTTTCAATATGTACACACATATACATTTCTTAAAATATCTCTCACGCCGTTAATATCTATACTACAAGCAATGTGTATACACTTGCGAGTCTTCCATTTGCGAGCGAAAGTGCTTCAAATGATTCCCCATGAAATTTCTCGAAAAGTCAAACATTTTCTGAGAAAAAGACCTTTAAATTTCGCATGTAAAGAAAAGTTTCGAAGGCTTGTTCTCAAACACGGCCACAAATTTCTGAACGAAAATTTCCACAAAGTACCATGTTTTACTATTATTCAATATTCTTAAAACTATACATCAGTTAAATCATTAGAATACCGAAAAAAAGCAAATGTTAAAAAATGTTCTTGGGGGAGGGGGGTAGCATAGATGGCAGCTGGGAAGAGGGTGAGGCAAAACCGAAAAGCTAGTACACACAAAGACATTAGAAAACTAACTAGAATGAACGAAACCTATTATAAAAACTATTATAAAAATTTGAAGTCTGTAAGTATCGTTGAAGAAAAGTTGGCAGTTAAGACGACTTACGTAGAATAGAGGCAATTAACTCATTGTATTTGTATTTCAAGCAATTTTTAGTGTTGTTTAATCACTTACAATAATACTGGTAACTTTTTGAAGTAAAAATGGTTTTTCGGGCGTATTTGTTTAATAAAATAACTTGTTTAAACCATTCAGAACAGTATACCAACAGAATTCAGAATTCGTCAATACCTTTCAGTTGGCAATGCGACTAACATCATATAATGTGGATTTTTTATGTCAGAGAAGGACATTGAGTACTTTAAATTTATTTAGTACATACATGAAAACATACTCATAAATGTAAATATATGATTGAATTTTTTCGAAATATTCTAAAAAAAGTATAGACTTTTTTTATAAATAATAAACTTCACACGTTTTATGGAGTTAGTCGGCTTGGCTTGTGACCTCATTTCAGAAATGGCCTTGCCGTAAATAATAACAAGAACTTTTCAAGCCTTAAACTATTAAAGAGATAATTTTACAACAAAACCGAATGTGAACTTTTTTGTAGGAAATTCTATGTACTTGAATACTGTTTAGAGCATAATTTTCAGTAGTATTTATATTTATGGAGAATACGTGCAAAAAAACGAAGGAAAACAACTTTAAACGGCCCTCTCTATCCCTAGCTCACCCTACACACTTGAGGATTTTCGGTATAATGTGCCGTAGATACCAATAAACTATCATACCGAGTTTCAAATCTGTGGGATTTTTTCGATTTACCTAATTAATTATCTATCAAGGATGACCAAAATTGGCTCTCTCTCAAAGCCGTCTTATATTTAAATAAATATTCTCATTGTTGTACATCCGGCAGTACCGATCGCAATGCTATTTATTCAACGGCCACCGATGAGTGTTGGTAGTTTAGAATTTTGTTATGAAATTATTTGTGCTCCGTCATGGCAGCCGTTCTGGATGAGTTCGCACAACACAATAGAAGCTATGTGTTCTGAAGAGTAGTTATGTTAACAACTACACAAAATATTCGTGAATTGAACTATTTATTATTTAATTATGATTCGTTTACATTATTCTTCATAAATATATAGTGTGAAGTTTCCTTTTATAAACGGTAAATTACTGAAGATGGAGTCGGATGATTCAAGAATTTTCCCTTTCGGATAATGTATTTTGTGAATTGTAATTCATGACAACCTCTGTTTTAAAGGTGAGTAATAGATATTCATTTACTGACACCTACAACACATTGTTGATAAACATAGACATCGTTGGACTCTGTTATTATGTAATAAGAATCTATCACAATATTATTGTTAGAGAATATTTTTGTTCTACACATTTAGTTATTGTTCATGTTTTATGAATTAACTTCATCTTATAAAACACATCTAATATTACGTGAGTTTTTTGCCGATAAATCCGACCATAAAGTAAAAAGGTTCTATCAGCACCGCAAATTTTACAGGAAGATTTGGCCCTTTCTGAAACAAAATATATTTTATTAAATGTATTCAAACTTTGTCTGCGCACTTGACATCCAAGCATAATACTGAAGACAGATAACTATTCTAAAAGCATGGTACCTTTAGTAGAAACCAAGACCCTATTTTTACAAATATAACTTTTTTACTGTCAATATGTATGTTCAAGATTGAGAGAAAAGGTTCTATCTTTGATGCTAGGAAAATTTCACTGGTTTGTTTTTTAAATAATTGTAAATATCCATGAAATTGCATCATTTATTAAATTTTAATGAATTTAAATAAAATATGCTTACGTTTTAGCACAAATCTTATTTTAGTGCTCAATAATATTGACATTGTAATTCAATGTCATTACTTAGAATTAGTCAACTAGAAGTAGAAAACGTGTTTTATTGCAAGTTACTTTACTACACTTACATTTGAAATAATATTTTACACACATATTAAAGTAAAATGTTATAATTTTTGTTTCTTAACAATTCTGTGAAGTAGATTCGAACCAGATGAACTTGTAGCTTGGATCGGCTACCCTTTCATGACTAAAAAAAATATTTTATATTTTTTCAAATTGACATCTTTCGCTTACACAAAAAACCTCGTAGAGGTCGTACACGAAGATAAATAATCCTTCGTGAGGCCTGCCATTTAATGAATGCTTTCAGTCGCGCTGGGACTAAATTTGTTGTATTTGTTGCTTTTAGAACATTCTAAGGATCTTATGGGATTCCTAACTTTTAAGGCGTATTTTGTCTGAGAAAGTATTAAAAGGGAATTTAATGCGTCATAAATTTCAGTATTTATTGCATATTTTTAAGATGATTTAATTAACTTACCGTGAAAATACAATTACACGTAAACAAGAAAATAGAATATCACCTAATTCAATTCTAAACATGAAATCATTATTATATTTCTGCTTTATATCAATGATTTTATAAATAGTAGCATTCTTTAATTTAAGGCGTTTAAAAATCATTTTTTGCGCGTTTGCATAAGGTAAAGAAAGTATAACAATTTTTGCTAAGATATTTTGGGCTTTTTTTTGTAAAAATAATTATTTCTTCATGTACTTTGTGGTTTAGAAGGAGTGTTACTTCTTTCAGCATTTAAGCAATTTCTCCTGGAATACAAGTAATATTAGATCTTTGCAACTGATGGAGTAAGTCAAGTTCTTCGTGTTGGTTCTCTCGTCGACGCAAAATAAATTGCTCGCTGTTTCCTAAATACATTTGTCTCTTATTTGTTGCAGCAATATTTTGAAGATAAGAAAATCACCATCTGCAGTATACTTATCATATTTGTATATCTTTGAAAAAAATAAGTGTCCTTCAAAATGTTATGATATTGTTCTAAATTCTCTTTGCCTACTCCATGGTTCTTATATAAAACTCCCAGAAATTTTTTCAAAATATTTATTCAAACGTATTTTAAAAAAAGTTTTCGTACCTTTCCTACAGCTACCATTTACCGATAAAAACGTTTATTTGTTAACTGATTAGTAAGGGGAATACCGTATTATTCCAACCGATTCAAACACGCGAATGCTAAAGCGCGAGTGAAGCACGCGGAGCAAAGTGTTCCTAAGAATTGCATGTCTCGGCAAGGAAAGAGGATCTATGTAACCTATCGCCCTCCAACGTATCTGTTGGTAACTTTGCCTTCAGATGCAAAATCGTTCAACACGATGTTTCCAGACTGGCGAAAACTTACACCCAGAACACAGCGAGATATTTAGTTCTTAAAACGGATTGGGTCTACTAGATCCATACGCGCCTACCGAAGAGTTAACAACACAAGAGTTAATCGAATAGAAGTAAAATCGTAATAATCTGGGTTGTAAATAGGCTTTATAGGCAACCATTTTTATAACGTTATATCAACATATAAAGCGGAGTACAAGTAGTTGATGTCGCGTAACCAACAATTTTGTAGAGTTAGCGAGACATTCGTTCAGACATTGAAAATAATTCTTAAATGTCCAATTTTGACGAACTATTATAATTACTAACTGGTTGCCAATTAGACCTGATAAAAAATTAACACTTCGATATTTAAAGAAATATGTTTACGTTCTTAAAGCATTTTGTTTTGCATCTACACGTCTCCTTGGTGTCTCATCTTCTTCGGTTCTGCTTGCTACATTAAGATCATATTCAGAATCAGAATGCTTAAAAAGAGCTTCTTCACTTTCACTCAACATTACAATTAAATCTTCTCAAAAGATTTTATAATAAGCTGGACCCCGCACGGGCATCGTGCAAAGAGGGTAACCAACAAGATAGTGTCCATATATACAAACAGATTGGTTTGCGTGGTGAAGCAGATAATTTTTTTTTCACCAACTTGAACATTCGTTTTGCAGATGGTACCATTTTACTTTGTTTGTATCTCAAAAACTAAGATTCGAACATCAATGTAACTTACAGGTTACGTAAAGCTCATCGATACCATTGCAAACATTACATAAAGTCATTTTTGAAAAAAAATATTAGATTGAACCTTTTTACTTTAAGATCACAAAATGTTAACATTTTGCAACATTCACACATTTTTACTGTCTCGCCATACTACGAACTTTTCGACAGAAAAGCTCGTATTGTGGGGCCCTGATATCAAAACGTGTTCCTGCATGCCGTAAATAACTACTACTAGATCGTTGTGTCGTCCGATTTCACGTTTTGTGAGCCATTGATAATGAAACATTGTTTGACGAATTTTCTCCAAAATTTATATTTCTCATTCAATACGGACGAACCCGCAGCTCTGCAAACATGAGACGAATATTTTGATTTTTGGGCTTCTTTACACGAAGCAATGTTTTAAAATTTTGTTAATTTTTTTGATTATATTTTTTCTTCGAATGGAGCAAAGGAATCTTAAACAAGTGGTGCTACAGAATGGCACAGACTTTCCCGTATTAGTTTTCAATTTCCTTTGTTCACATCTAGCTATTTGGACATGCCACATACTCTAGCCAGCTGCCATTTATCACAGCCCAAATTACATTTTTTTAAAACTTTTTTAATTTTTTGGTTACTTAATAGTAGAACTGAAATATTTTGAGAACATTAAAGAACAGTAAAACCTGGTCATAAATAGCAAAAATGTATTTTTTAAAGATTTGGAGCCGTTTTTAAAAAACTGCTGCTTAAGTGCTTTTGTAAATTCGAAATTTTAAGCTCATTTTCACACGAATGTTTTTGCGTTTTCGAAAAGCCCAATTTGAATCCATTTGAAGCACATTCACTCACAAATACAATAATGATTACAAATTGCTGGTCATGTGAATAATAAAGGCATGAAAGATCATTCAAAAGAATTACATTTGTGTAACTTAAAAAAAACATTACAAATACTTTGAAATGATTTACGTCATATTAAGGATTGCAATTAGCACTATTCATTCGAAAAGTTTGAAGAAAAATATTAAGGATGTCTGAAAACCCGGAATTTTGGCTAGCTTTCACAGAAAACTGTTGAGTTCTTGAGAAATTTGATTTTACATTATTTAAAGCACATGTACTTAGAAATATAATAATGTGAGAAAATCACCATTAGTGGTTATGTTAAGTTATATTAACGACGTGAGAGACTATTAAAAAGTTAAATTTATGTAATTTTTGAAAAACTAAAGAATAGTGCAATATGGCGTATGTCATCTCGTAGGGTACATTTAGCACTACCGTAACAAAAGTTTAAAGAAAAAATTTGGCGCCATTTTGAAAAAAATCTTTTTTTGTTTTTTTTAAATTGTACACAATATTGCCCAATAACTACTAAAATTTTCAAAAATGTAAATGACCTTAATGAAAGAACTAATTATGGACAATAAATTTAATTTAAAGGTAAAATCTCGATTTTTAATTTTGTAGTTGCAGAAATACACCGAAAAAAATCATACTTTTGAAATTTTCGAACATTTAGCCCTGAAAATAGGACTTATGCCACCTTCATAAGTGTATTTTACTCCATTCTAACAAAAAAGTTAAAGGAAAAAATATAGCCGTATTTAAGAAAATTTTCAAAATTTTCGGGGTACTTTATATAAAGTACGTCCAAATTTCGACTCGAGCCAGATCGACACCAATTTTCTTCAATTTGAAGAAAATGTTGGAAAAATTCGGAAAATGGTTTAAGCGCTAGTAATGTTCACAGACGGACATTTTGAAAAAAAACAAAACTTTTTCTGGTGTCTGGAGACTTCAGAACGTGTATTTACGTGGAAATCTCGAAATATATTTTACGCAGCTTTACATAACTGCCCATAAACTACGTATATTTTACTTCGTATATGCCTACGTATTCGGGAAATTAAAAATGCGCTTGCCTTCTTTTCGTGAAATCACTCACTTTTCAAAAATTGTAAGATTTTTGTATTTTTATCGTCTTTTAACTACTATATACAATGGTTTCCCCCTAAATGAAATATGTTGTTCAAAGACTTTAGATGAGAATTTAAGGCGCGGCACTGGGATAGGTTTAGTTTTAACTGAGAGGGGTAAAGATATCTAATTCTAAGATCCCTCAAGAAGAGTTCGTATTCCAATGTGTAGAAAAAATGTTGAGTGGAAACAATATTGAATGTTAATGTTGTATTATAATAAAATACAAGAAAGTAAAAAAAATACGAGAAAGGTATGTTCTTGTGTAGCACTACATGAACTTTTGGGTTTAAAGCAATGATAAACTATTGGTGGTAAAGAATGAGCAAACGTTTTCATGTAAGTTAGTTTCCTATTCTTTTGGGATATCTTTTCGCTTTGGGTCGGTTTTAGAAGATCACTTATTGCCGATGAATGTGTGGTGAGAAATTTCCTAAAACAAGCTCACACTTGTTACGTGTGCCCCTGATTAGTATGTAACTCATCACAATCGGGACTGGCGTATCGCAATAAGATGTTCCGTTTACCTGTGAAAACCAATGAATAATGAGAAGAAAACGTCAGATTCATAAATACGTTAAATGTAAGTTACCACATGTTCGGCAAAAAGTTATCATGTTTTACCCCCCCCACACACACACACACATGAGCTAGAATTGTGTTTAATTCATTCTGAGTCTCCCGTAAAATAAATTTCCTCTAAGTAAAAAAAACAACAAAACAAACATGTTAGTTGACGCCCCATTCCGATAACGGAAGTGTTTCTCCTGTTTCCAGTTGCAATGGTGGCAGCCGTGGCGGAAGTCGGCGATGGGGACGGCGTGGAGGGCGGCGCCCAGGCGTCGTTGGAAGTGGCATTTCAGGCCGTCGCCCACTCGCTCGAGCGTCTGCAGGTACGCGCCCAGCTGCCAAGCGCTCGGCCACCACTTCCCCCGTGCCTCTGTGCCCCCTGCAGCGCCGCTGAACGCGAGGTCCTAGAGGTGGAGGAGTTCTCGACACTCGCCAGATAACTAGGGCGAATTCGGCCGCTGTCTGGGGGAGAATCCTGGCGGCCGGGGTAGTTTTCGTTGTTTCTCCGATCGAAACCAGTCGATTAATGAAATAGTACCATAGGAAATGAAATGGGATACGTACCGTGCGCAACCTTTCCTATTTCAACCTTTTCTCCTTGTATCTACTCTTACAGTCATACCCACACCTACATCCACTCTTTACCATATTACCGTTCAAGGCGGGATACCATTCGGGAGTTTGTAGCATGTCCTGGCTCGAGCGGTGCCCCGCTGGAGGGCATATTCCACAAGCTGATCTGTAAGGCGCACCGGATCTCAAGATTTATTGAGAAAGGGGCATAACAAGCAGAACATTCAGGGACCTAAAGACCATAACCGTTGACACGTTTAATGATTCCTTCCGCATTATCGTGGAATTGGCAAACAAAATGTCACAAATTGTACCTTATGCGGTTATATTGGTGCAACAAATTTTAGCGTGATAAAATACACAAAAGTTATATCATAAGGTATTGTTTCATTATCTCCGACCACTATAGCCAGAATAATCATCTAAGTTACTTTTCGCTGAAACATCATCATCCTGGACTAATGACCCATCCTGTGGTGGTCAGTCTTAAAGAACGAGATATTTCTAGTCTCTCACAGTCGCGTATCTGCCCGGACGTTGCTGCGTCCGACGCCCAAGTCGGCCCACCTGTCCGTCTGACGCTCGGCGCCTCCGCCCAGACACAGTCACTAAAACAGTTTCACGGGCTGCAAACGCCTTCCCACGGCCCGAGGCAGGTCCGATCCGCTCGCCACTTGCGGCGAAACTACCGTAGCCTCCTGATCGCTGTTGAAATCAGACGCACTTCTCGTACATTATGTTGTATAAATCGCGTGCATATTGACTCAGCGCGAATCTCTACTACACTATACTATGGTAGTAATTGCGACGTTCTTACACGTGCAATCATCTCTAAACTAATTATGTACGCCCGTACATAAAGATCAACAACATTGTAATATATACTACATAGAACTTTGGAGTGATACATAACTATCGAGAACTGCCAGATATTCTAGTCTCTACGTAGAACTACTAATACGTCATACATTTCTTGCCGAATGTCATTCCAGGCGTTCACATTCATCTCAGTTTTGAACTGCCAGTATATGAATGACTGCTGCTATCCTGACTACCGAGATAAGTAACAAAACAACTTAACACACTTTAACTAAAATATTGTGAACGTCAACTATCTGAACTACTCATATTAGTTGCCTTTTAATTCTAAATTTCAAATCTTATAGTAGTGCTCAATTAATAATTGCACCGTTACCAAAACGGAACGATGTCTTCATTGGTGCAAATAAAACAACGGAGTTAGGTATATTTATTTGTTATTTATTCACATTATTGTATTCATTGTGTATTACTAATTGCTATTTTTCATTCATCCTCATCTAACTTTAAGCAAGCATAATCATTTATCGTTTTGTATTGTTTCGCATTTCAAATCAATTAAACTAGTAAAAAATCCAATCTATTTTCTGAGCTACCAGCATCCACTCGCTCACCAGCCGGTAACCAGGCACGCTGGGCACAACCAGCTGCCCGAGATAAAACATTTTGGTGGCCTCCGGCCCGGATACAAGTCCGGCTTACTTCTCTTTTAATCCATTTTGTCGTCGGATATGAACTCGGTTTACCTCTTTTCTTTTAAACAATTCTCATTGGTCCAATTTGACACTCCACACAATTTTAAACTGATTAATATCAAGTCTACAAATCTAAAAAATGCAATTTTTTAAAAATTGTCAAGGGTTATTTGTGCCTTACCATTAACCTTCGAGCGATCGCGTGGGCGATATAAATGCCGCCTTAGAAAATAAAACGACAATGCGACTTTATGTTTGAACTCACCATGACGAGAGGCCAGATAAGTATTTAACTATTAACAAAATAGCGGTAACGTCTTCTCCAAAACCCACTCACATTTGCGCTAGATGCGCGCTGAAAGATCAACGTCATCAGTCTTCGCTCTACGCGGCATAAACACCGCCACGCGATTGCACCTGTTCCAGATTTTGTCACAAGTGTGATGAATATTGAGTATATTTTTCATATATTTTTGTAATACAAATGTCATAATGATCCACTTTTGCTAATCATAGTGTAAATTAAATGAATTTGTTATTCATTACGTGTAATTTGTTGATGATTTCAGAACATTTTAGTAATCTAGATTCCCAACGCTCATTATAAACGTTTTATTAGAACATTTTTAGCTCCATACACATTCTCTCTTCCCATTTTCATTTTAATTATTAGATTTTTACCTTCCTTCTTCATTATATTTTAATTTAGATTTTATTATGTCAGTATTGTATTGTATGTATTCGTTATCAGTGTTTTGTGAAGCTAAAGTTGAAGACTGACTTTGCATATTATCTCCTTCAGAAATTTATTTTCTGGAGAATAATTAAAATTGTTTCAATAAAATTTTAATCTATACAATGCCCACTAGTTTCATTTAAAAAGTTCCCCAGAACTGACCATCAAGAGAAGCTATACAAATAAGACAAGGGAAGGCTGTTCCCTACTAGTCCTGGCAAATTGTTGAATAACGTTGCTACAGAGCAACTGGCAGCTCTTTAGCAGGGAACAATAAACCCAATGTATTTTTCACAATTCTTGAAATGGTGGCATGCCATGTTTCAAGTCTGCACATAAATGGGGAAATTATACACCTTTCTAATCCAGTTTACCTACTACTACCATTAACCACATACTTTCCACAGGAAACAGTTTGTTTCATGAATTGAAAGTCAGATAAATGAATCTTCTATGTCAACCCTAATTTCTTTGAACATTTTTTCATAGAATGTATTTCTATTAATGTAGGTTTTTCATAAGAGAACTCGTCAGTAATTTTTCTGTTGGTGTATTTCTTCCCCTGCCGCTAAAACAGGATTATCCAGATTCCTCCATGGTATATGATATGCAATAAATTCTTCTCATAACTTCTCAGTGAACTTATCATTTTCGTTTTCCTTTGGCTTCAAATCTAGAAGATGCTGAATTGTATTTTTCGACGTATTTTGTATGTGAGATACAGTTTGAAAATGTATTTGAAATTGAAAATGCCCTTGAAATTTTTTGTACAATTCACAAACAAATTTAGCAGAATACATTTTTACCATCTACAGGTAAAGTTTTCTCACCTGCAATCTCACTTTGTAGAAGGGAAGGACACAAGCTCTGGTCTTTTGTCATGATATACTGATTTAATTTCCATACTACACAGGTTACCAAGATCGGAAAAGAAACTGAACACTTCAAAACAGGAAACCTGGTAGGGTTAAATCACATTTCGAACTGGCATTAAAGGGTATATCATTTCAGAACCAATGAGATATTAATTCATCTGTTCAACCTCCGCTTCATTCATTGTCGGCGCTCCTTCTGTCGTGGTCTAGTCCTTCGCATGCGGTTGTGACACCGACCACTAAACAGTTCACTCAACACAAGCAGAGGGGATCAAGGGGATCAGGCATTCCACGACGCGGCGATGCTTCTCTCCCTTCTTCCTCTTCTTTCTTTTTGCATATCATTATGTTCAAGGAAAAGAGACGCAAAAATGCAAAATCCGCAGCCTAGTTATTAGTATCGATTCTAACTGAGATGTTATTAATAGGGACATTTTGCACAAAGAAGCGTACAACAATCGCCTGCATTTTTGAGCCTTTGCGCATAAATAAAAAAAGCACCCAATTTACACAGTTCGTCTGCATTTTTATTTCAGGAGTTAATTTTTCTTTTTGAAGAAATTCATTTATTGTAAATAATAAATAATTTACATATTTCTAGAGTGCTTATATGCTTCTACGATGCAATTTTTTGTCCAGAAAGCCAGTTTCAAACCAACTTTTGAGTGCTTATTGCGGATGAGCCATTCAGAAAACCCAAATAGTTTATTAGACAAAATATGCTTAAAATTGTCTGAAGAGCTTATTTTATAAGTTCGGACGTTTCTTCCCCGGACATCGTGTATAAAGAGACATGGGTTGAGTTACTACGCAATAATTTCAACAAGTACTGAACCAATATCGAGAAAACCTTTGTTTTAGCTTCCCTTTAAGGTCAGAAATACTTTAGACTACGTTTTACAGCCATAAACGTTTCTAAATTTACAAAATAATTAGTTTTCTAAACGTTAATTGCCCATCATCACATCAGAGATTCAGAAATTCAACAATGCAATAGTTTCTTTTTGCCCCACCACTCTAAAACGCAAACAAGAATTCAATTAAAAGCACTCAAAGTGTAATTAAGCGTTAATTGATTTGCTTTGGTATTAAAATTCAATTTCAAACCCTGGTTTATGAATAAGTGAGAATACAAAAAAGTATGTTTTGCAATGCGGTAATTCATTGAAATATATGCAAGTACTAGTATTTAATTTTGCACTTGAAATTTGTTTATTTTTTTACTTTCTTGCTACGCATGAGAAAGTTATGTAATGCTGCTTGAAGATACTTTCGCGTCGAATTTGCGGCAGAAAAACTTATTATTACAGGGCCCAGGCAACGAAAAAATTGATAAATCCATTTGCTACATTTAGAAAAAAATTCTCTAACTCGTGGAATAGTCAGCATCCATATTTTTAGGTCCTTTAATATCGAAAAATTGAAAGACGGTAAAATGTCTGTCAGTTAAATCGTTGTCTATTTTCTCCATAATCGATATTCCCCAATCGATGTGGCTGATGACACGGTCCCTTGAATTTAAAACTGACATTTTAATTTTCGAGTATACCTTACATGAAGTCCATGGAACATTTTCAAAATTTAAAAAAATGCTACCGTGTTTTTGATTAAATTTTGTTGTTATATAGTGTAAAGAGAATGGTGCAGGTCTCATGTTCGCTGAAAAGACTGATTTTTCGAAAAGTGAAAAAATATGACTAAAATATGAAAGATTTTTCCTTTGATCTGCTTTTGTTCTGTTCCTTAATTCCTTAAAAATATATTTTGAAATAACGTTATGTACAATTTTTCGAAAATTTGAGAACTTTTTGCGTAATTTTATCGTGAAAATAGGGCGAGAAAGCATGTACTGTTTTAGCACTACTAGTTTAGTTGTAAAGAAAGTTAGAGAGCAGGAACTAAAAAAATGAAAAGATTTTGTATTGGGAAAGTGAGCGAGGTAGACGAGAAATTTGCAGGTGGGGACAAGGCATGGCAGAGCAGGGCAGGACAGGGGGGTGGAGCAGGGTAGGCATGCGAGCAGCAGGTATACAATATAATTAGAATACATAGATGCAGACCCCACTGCAGGGCAAGAATAGATGATAACCTCTTCCTATGTAGTAAATTATTGTAATAAAAGTACTCGGGGTAACGCCGGGTACTTCCGCTTAATTATACATAATGTAACGTTCCTCCGTGGTGAATTAAAACACAGTTAATTTAAACAAAACCGTTTATTTGTAAACATGCTACACTAAAATACTTGATTTAGTTACAGTCCTTGTGTTCTTGACTTGATTATTTTCCTTACACACGACTCCGTTCTCTTGTTTATTTATTTACACTGCTTCTTCTGATTATTTATTTACACTGTTCCCTTCTTCTACACTATCGCACAGTCTGATGCACTGTCCACGGTCCACTGCGCTGACTACAATTCACTGCGCGGACCACAATTCCCTGCGCTGATCAGGGTCCATTGCGCTGCTGTTCACCGCGATGCACACTTCACAGCTCAGATTCCACTTGAGATTTCAGACAGACTGCATACCCAGACTGACTGACTGCTTGCTCACTGACTATATACACTAACTCACGTCTGATTACTTCCGACTACATACACTGACTGCCTTCTACTTCCGACTGCTACTGCCAGCGGCCGCCGGCAGCGGCGAATTTATACCTGGCCGGCGCTCGCCTCGAGCCATCGGGATCGTGCGCCATACTTCTAGGAGACTCGCGAATAACCAGGAACCGTCCAGTTCGGGGGCGCCGGCAGATGACGCAATATTCGTTACAATCATTATATGTCTGATACATCAATTTCCTCAAATCTTTGATTTCGTCTTTAGCGTTGTGCAAAAACCGTTTCTCGACATTCAACCGCTATTGATCGATAGATTGCTGCCAATTGTATACGTTACACTCTGCAAAATATCCCTAGTTTCCAATATAGACATTTAAATTTTAATAGTATATAGTATAGTACTTTACAGTAAAGTTCGGTTTTTTACAAGTATTTCAATAATTTCGTGATTTTAATGTAGTTTTCGATGCAAAAGTATGAATGCTCAAAGTTTAAAGGTTTCAAGACATTATTATTGATACCAAAGATACGATACCAGATGATTGATGCTGCAGGACTTGTGTTGGGTCGACAGGCGGGCGTGCGCGAGGTGAAGTACAAGGCGGACCGCACAGGGGACACTGTGCGCGACGTCGCCGAATGCGTCAACGATCAGGCGATGCTGCTTCAGCGACTGCAGCGACGACTGCTCACCCTCAAGGTAACTAATATCGGCCCGGAGACGATGGAGGAGACTAATTGATTAGTGATTCCGGGCGCGTCAACTGCTAAGGCCATTAGCCCCGTACGTGTAATGTATGTTTCTTTCCCGGGAGGAGGTGGTGATCGCTCCTGCGGGACAAGCGCGAAGCGCCCGACTGGTCTCCCAGCATGTGTGCTAGTGTAATGCATGTACGTGTGAGGGGTGAGGATAGGTCAAGGAAGAGCAAGAAAAGTTCGCGCGCCGTCCATGGCCCGTTTGTTATTTGCTCTAGGTTTCGCCTGTTATAGATAGGAGAAACCACGAAAAACTACCGATCACAGTTGCCGGCCACTAGAATTGTTCTGGAAAGCGGCTAAATTAATAGATGTGGTCGAGAATAGATGCGCCACACTCATTCTCACTCACGTCTGCGCTTGTAAGGTAGGCCAGAAGAGAATATGCATGCCTCAAAATATCCAAACCTGGTGGCATACATGGACTACTCCCCTGGAGCCTTACACTGCCCCAGCAGGTGGGGATAGCGTTGAGGGAAGAAGAAACCATTGGCAGAAGGAGGAATGCATTGGATATGTTACTTTAAAAAAAAGTATGCATACGTATGTTTTAGATTCATTTGGCGGATATCCTTCATCACTTGTATTATAATCCTGAGAGAATTTAAAATTTTAATAAATATATATTTGTGGTTATTTGTGAATATTTGCATTAAAATGACATCTATGGAATATACATGGAGCGAAATTTCAAATATAATAAATGACATATATAATGACTAAATAATGCTAATATAGAACAATTAACAAATAATATGAGAAAACATATTGACGAAACTGGAACACTCATAACATCTTTACCTATCTTTATTACGTACGGCAGGTGCTGGAATAGATGACGATGATGTAGCGATAAAACAGTTAAAATATATCACATTTGAAAACGATCATTTCTTATTGTTTTATTTGGTGAAGAAGGTAGAAAAATGAATAATTTTTTCTTTTGCAATCAACAGTTTTTTGAAATACTTTGCGATTGTCAAATTAATTATGTCAAAGCAAATATTGAGTTAAAATACTTAATTCTCAATGTAAATACACTAAGTGAAGTTGAAAAAAGAAGTCAGTCATTTAAATCTACCGATCATTAAAAAAAGGAATAAAATCCGCCTAATAATTCAAGTTATCCCTCTGGATATCAATCTACATGTCATACTTTCAATATAGTAAATCCTATAAGATATATATGGTAGGGATACATCTGAAGATTATAATGTTCACCATAAAAAATTACGTAAAGTAGCTGGTGGTAGTTCTAATGATGATGCTGTAAATCTTAAACAATTAATATATAGTATACATCGTACACTGAATCCTACTCAAGATTATGATGCAGAAAATGTTGATATTTGAGAAATAATATATTTATGTTTGTGAATATACGTGTATCAGACAATGTGTGTTTTTTATGTTTGGTAAACGTACAGGTGATACATATAGTTGTAGTTTCGTACAATGTTCAAGTCATAAAGGTTGAAGTAATATAGATATTAAATATATTTATATCTTTGTCATATTGAAAGATGGTAAAGAAAATGGATATGAGTTAACGAAACCATTACGCTTTAGTAAAGGAGATACAATATTTTTGCGAATCAGCAAGTATTTTAAGAACATACTACTTTCTCTTGAACTATTCATTCAAGCAATAATCCATTTACAAATATTAGTTATATAAATGAATAATTATTGTTTGAAAAGTAAAAAAATACTGATACGTTTCACATTAAACAGGAAACAACAAAATGTGGAATATATGTATATGCAAAATTGTTGGGATTTGATCAAACTCATATTACATGGATTGAAAAATCGAATATTGTATAATTTGGATGTATATCAACTGAATCCATCGAAATAATTTTTGTGTGACAACTTGTCAGGTGTGAAGAGCAAGGCTATTAGTTTTCGAGTGACAATTTGATTAAAGAAAATGTATGTAGTAATTGTATTTTAATGCTATGACAGAAATATTTCAATGTTTTAATTAAAGTATATGTTAATAAAAAAAGGTCAGTTTGGACCAAACTCTGAATTTCATAAAACATTAATTTAAAAATTATGTATATTTAAGTTCAGAGTACTAACTTTTTTCAATAAAAATCTTATTATTTTTTCTCAAAAAGTCTTAGTATTTCTCTTCCATTCTATACTTCGCCTACACGCGAATAGAAGTCTTAATGATATTGATCAGAGTGTTCTAGAACTATTTAAAGTTATGAAGTTTATTAGAAAATTATATTAATAAATAGAGAGCAAAGAACAAAACATCTCTATTTTCTGCCATAAAAAGTAAAGAATAAATTGTACAAATGGTTGTGTACTACTGGGGTCATATGTGCCAGTGTTGTAGTGTTCACCTCAGCAGGGTCACTTGCAGCAGGGTGGCGGCATGGTCACTTGTCGCTCGTGCCGATTTGCCAGTTTCCACTATTATCTTTTTTACTATTTGGATGTGCCAACTTTCGTGTAAATCGGACACACGCTTGTACCACACCTCTGCTAACCTCTGCTGGAATATATTAGGAATCTGTCTCTTTGCTTCAGGCGAAAAATAATATTCGTGGTGCATCTACCAGCGTATTATTTAAATTATTTACGTTCCGCATTTGTGTTGTATATATCTTTACCGAACTTTGCAAGAACACTGCATCGAATCCTGAAGACGATATGGTAAATATGTGGTATGTATTCACACGCTCCTTTTTGTGGCATCGCTGTCAATTACATTTCGTTGAATTCACTTGCACTAGTATATATAGCGGAACAGTGAGCTATAACTGGAGAAAGTAAGTTTTGTTTTTGTTAATATTTGTTATTAATTAACAGTGAGGTGCATGTGTCAGGGGGCGGGAGCGCGCGCGCCGCCCGCC
>BOPP01000022.1:12004702-12023318 GCA_017312745.1 Gryllus bimaculatus
TATCGCGCCAAGGCATTTTCGACGCGAAACTTTATGTTTCCAAGAGTGTACGAGTTATGCACAGTATGCATATTTAGAGCGCCATGAGGCTAATTAGAATATACGTGTACTGCGTGAGAACGCCTGCACAGCCTCGCATGTTAGATGCTAATAGTGCTGCAACTCGACTCGTCTGGTTGACTCGTTGAAAACTTGACATGTTGGGACTTGTAACAGCGGCTGGCGTACGTGCGGTCGGCAAAGTTCGGCACGAGAAGGAATTGCTCGGCAGCTCCCACGCACACTCGGTGACGCCAGCGCGGGTGATGTGCTGAACTGATTGGCAAGTGCAGAGGCCGTGAGGTGGCAAAATCTGCTGTCGGCTTCAGAACTACTGAACATAGCCGACGAGACCTTTGAACATAATGAGCGTACCTGACTCGCAATACAACAGCGTGAAATTTTATATGGAATAAATAAATATCTGGATATCCACGCGCTTTAACATGAACAATTAGCACCACATTTTTATTTTCCCTTCCCTTATAAATACAAATTGCCTTCTCTCAATAAGCCTCTCAATCTATCTCCTTTGCTTTTTATCATATACATGTGATATTCCTTCTTTCCCTTTTACTACTCTTGCCCTTTATGCTGTTGACACTGCCTTATTCTCAACTCCCAAAAACATTCCATTAGTTAGCAATACTTTACAAACTGCAATACAAAAATAGGTGATGTATGACATGATTGGGCAATGACGAAACTCAAGACAAACACTTTATCCTTAGCAGACCAATAAATCCTCCACTAATAATAAATAACATAAATGTTACCTGGATGGAAAGTAACTTCCAGCTAAATATTTAGGTTTATATATTGATAAAAGATTGATATGGAAACAACATATTAGAAAAATAACTAATTCGACTTATCACAAAATGTCTATATTATATTCTTTATTAAATCATCACTCTAAAATACACATTAACTGCGTCTTGTTATTCCATAAATCAATAATTTGTCCATACCTAACATACTATGTATGCCTCATTTGATGCAATGCTTCGACAACAAACATAAATAAAATAGAAACAATACAAAAAAAAGTTTTGCGAAAATTTCTAAAAACAGAATGGTTTATTTCCAACAAATAAATACACTGTAAACTTGAAATAGAGAAATTTAAAACTGTATCAATCTTTAAACCGATAATATTTTTAAAACTTTATCTTATTCTCAACGCTACGAACTAGGTTTAAATTATATTTCTTCCCGCATTAAATAACGTTTTCCGAAAAATATTTTTCACCTCCCAAATATTTTTCAAACAGCCACACACACACATATTCCCAATCTTTTCAAATACATGTATCTCATTTTCAACATAATACTTCACCTTCTCTTATCATAAGAGGAAGAAAGGATTATTATTTAATTTTGCCCTGTCTTTCTAACTTAAAGGGAATGAGGTGGTTTTGCGTGTGTGCAAAGATCAATTCTTTTCATTTAGTTCATATAAATTTATATTATTTTAAATGAATGTTCTACGTCACACAGCCACAGCTCTCACCCAACATAAAAAACCGACAAACTTCCAACACGAACAGAATGTCCCCGAGGTCACAGTTCACTCCACCCAGTCAGCAGTCCTTGGCGAGACGGGAAGGTGAGACCCTGAGCGTGCAGCATATCGGCGGCCGGTGGCCCAAAGCGGAAGCGCCGGGGAGATCGGCGACGGCAGCGGTCAGCGCAAACCAGAACAGCGGGAGCGTCGCGCACTCCCGTCCCCACGCGGCTGTTGCAGAGGGCGGAACATTAATGCTGGCAGAGTACCACTCCGTGATATGACGTCGTGAACTGTTAGTTAAAATGCATGTCTTATATTCGGGGACTGCGGCAGATGCCGTGCTCTCCCACAAGTGCCTGAGGGGCATTTCGAGGCCTGTTCCTCGGTGATTTTTGTCGCAATGCCCTCCATCTCAACTAAACTTACCACCGAACTTCTGCCTCCCACGCATCTACCGGCGAGGTAGCCTTCCATTCGTTCTGTGTGTACAAACGGTGTGGGAGTGGGGCATTATTTCACCCAACCAAACAAACATGCATGCCCATTGAAAACATTTGTAATAATGGCTAGGTTTCCAAAAATGCTAATTTACGATCAATTTCTTCTTGGAAAACTCAAAGATTCGGCGTCCGGTAACTACTGGGCCGAGGGGTTTAAGCTGTCGCTGGATACGAACCTAAAGCCTGTTTAACACGGTCATTGATTCATCATTTCTCGTCGGTACAAACAAGTTACGGAGCAGACTGGATGTAATTTGTACAGAAAAATGAAGCATGCTCCTTTTTTCCGAAAAGATTTCATGCAGTTTGACTGTGACGCTCCTGGTGTCACTTTTTGGAACTTTCTTCAATTCCGTGCCCAGAAGAGTTATTTGAAACCAAAGCGTTTTGAGTTTGTGGGGTTGAGTGTGCTGCGACGCAAGTTGTCGTAAAGTAAATTCAGCGTGTTTTACTTCTTCTTAAATTACGCGTAAGTTCGAAGGTGAGTTAAGGTTACTGTAGAAAAATTAACATGAAATACGAATGCACCTCTTTCAAATATGTCTATAATCTTTTGTTTCAGACGTGCTTCAGTTCTGTGTTGTTCCGCTATAGCCATAAACATTTGTAATATTTTTGTACATAGGTGAATCGAGGATATGATATTTAAATCAAATTAATATGAAACACAAATTTGTCTTACATCTTTTAATTATTATATATTATGTATTCGCCTACAGTATGTCGTGGCATCCGGACACTTTGATGTGTTTAATTGAATTAGTTTAGGGCAACCCTGTTCTTTACGATTCCACGGTAGTGAATTACAAGAATAAAGTAGAGAGGAATTGCATTGCAGATAATTTATGCACAAAGCTGTTTATATTTATATATTTTCTGATGATGTACGAAAGAAGTGGAACACAATTCGGTCACAGACCATAACGAAAAGAATACAATGGCGGACAGCAGGAAATCAGGCGTAGTCACAAACTTTTCACAGAAACAGTGTTATCAATACTGACGTTTGTGCTTTCGTAGGAACATAATTATGACGACGAATAGCAGAGATCGGTTTCTTCCTAAGTGTATCGTTTTTGGGAATTTGAAACATGGGAACATGTGGTCCGTTTTCATCGTAATATCCCTCTACAAATTGGCACTTGTAAACCATTGCAAACTATTCAATAAACTGTTGCTCTATGTGCGTGTACTACAATTATCATCGATATGATCCAACTTTTAACACACAGTTGTTGTTGCGACAGCAATCTTGATGTAGTGATAATCCAAAAACAAAAATAAACCTCGTTGGTCGGATCAATCCTCGGCGTAAACAAGAAAACACATTCCTAATATGGAGGAATCTAAAGCTTCTAAGGGTGACGTCACACACAAAGAGAGCTTCCAGTATTACCAGTAATATCACAGGCTGTAACATAGGTGATGATGAGTAATCCGAACACTTGGGCTCGATTTAGTGTTTAAACATATAACTCGATTTAGTGTTTAAACTAGTAAAATATTCGAAAAGCTTTGGCGAACAATCTTAGTAATGGAGGAGGGAGAGCGACCATTCTGAAAGAGAAATAATTCCTCCTATTGTGAGATCAACTCATAGTTATGCTTTTTTAATACTTAAAAATATTAAAATATTGGTTTTGTTTTTGTGATCAGAAAAAATTCGTCTTTTAATAACAGATACAAGTTTTTAACGTTTTGTATAGAAAGAAATGCTACCAACTGACGTTGCTGACTTCTACAACGAGTTATGTAAAGAGGTCTTCTTTAGTCTTTGTTACGTTCTTTTGATAACTGCTAATTTGCTGAGTATTCCTTCGAGAGAAAATTCCACGAAAGGCGCTGCAAACTTCACATATGTAGATGTAGAGAATTATACTAAAACTTAAGACATTGGTATTAATATTTAATTATGTAAACGTGATGTTGGTTAGGTGTAAATAAAACTATCTTAATTCACCAATTGAGTTTGCGCGAATCAATATAGTTTTATTTACCGTACCAACATCATGTTATCAGATCTAAGAATTCACACAAGTAATTGCGAACTTCAGAATAGGAATGTACAAACCTGCTATGGCAAATGATGGTGACCAGTGAAAGATTTCGTCTTGACTTGCTCCAGCCCGCAGATTTATGGCCACCAAACTATTCTTCTTCCTCTTTCCCATTATAGTTCATGTTAACCTCACAAACGGTTACATATCCAAGGCCATCATAAATCGCACGAAAAGGTCCGCGTTTCTCTTTGTTTATTATTGTACATTGTTTCTCCAGTATGAAGGACCAGGGCTATGAAGAACTGATGCCCCATTAATGCAGCTGAGTAACTATTTAGTCTTTTCATGAAAGTGCAATAAAATAGCTTGTTTCGTGGAATCGGCAACCAACATGCCTGTTTCACGAAATGCGGCTTGTTCCGAGTATATCGTGAAACCAAAAGATGTCACGCCCATTTCACGAAACTGCTTTTCTCTTAGCTATGTGAAATCGGCATCAGACATGCGAATTACCCGTAATGAGCATTTTATTGCATGGCTCATGGACTAGGCAATATTGAAAATTCAGCATAGACAAGTCGTTGCATCAATCATCAAAACAACTTCAGTATCTGTTGCAAGAATGGCTGACTGAACACCTGTTTACAGCAGAGCAGCTTCAAAATGGATGAAAGGGAATATACAAGTTGACTGACCATTAAAGAAGACTAAAGTGTACCATTTCACACAATGCATAATACATGTTTGCTTCCTTCTAAGAAATGAAGATATTCCCCAATAATATTTTATTCTACTTAAAAGGTAGGTTAATGTTTGCTTTATTTGAACTTCTATCATTTTATACGTGAGCAAGAGTAAATATAATTTTCAAAATGCAATGAATTATTTTAAACTGAGCTCAAGTCCCAAGCTACATGTTGACATTATAGTTTCCTATTTTGTTTATTATGCTGTAGGAAACTCTCTCAATTAATGACAAATGCTTTATGACAAAACACTAAACTTCTAGGAAAGTTGTCAACGAATTAAAAAAAAAATAAACGTCAAGTCTCATTAAACTCATGTGAGACATTTTAAAATGTTTACACAATATGTAAATGAGATTTTATCGCTATTTTAAAATAATGGTTAGATATAAAAATCGGAAATGTTAAGCTAGTCTTCCTAACAACTTCAAGATATGTTTTGACGGTTACCAGACTTTGCAGATGGTAACAAAATTTGCTTCGATTTATTTTTTGCCAAGCAGTAACAATCTCTGTGATGTGATGGAGAGGAGTACAATCTGAAAATACCAGTTCAAAATACTAAACAAAGTTCACTTTTAACTCTCTCGCTACTACTTACGCAGTCTAGAGCAACTATTGTAATGCCGTGAAGAAAACGTGAATTTTCTTCAGAAAACTAATTGTCGGGCTCTGGTATCGAAAAAGTGAATAAATATTGTCCCTATATGTAGTAAATCACTATCTCTAACACGTTGTGTACTAAGAACCCTTGTTTTGAGGGTCCTTGACACCAAATAATCGATTGATGGGAAACGTCTGCCTTCTGTCAATTTGTCTGCGATGAACAAGTTTAATGGCGTAAGTAGGATTTTTCACCACAATTTATGTTCCCCAATCGACGGGGTTGATGTAGGGGCCCCTTGAATTTGAAACCGATGTTTTATTTTTGGAGGGGGGACTGTATTACATGAAGTTCATTTTCAAAATTAAAAAAAATGGCATCACGTTTTCTTTATTACGTTTTGTTGTCAGATAGTGTAAAGGACATTTACGATAATTTATGCAGTTTTCATTTTTGTTGAAATCCTTGATTTTTGTAAATTACATACATTAATTTTTTCTGATTCTTCCTACAACTACATAAATTAAGACAAATTTTGTTTTCTTAACGAAATGTGTTTATCGGGAACATCTTCTAATAGATCATATTCAATTTTTCAAACAAGAACACATTTTTTCATCAAGAAAATAATGCTGGGACCTATTCTCGAAATTTCAATTCTCTTTTTCCCATACAGATGACGTCAATTCCCATTGGAAACGCGGTTTGTTTTGTTCTCGAGATTCTCGAGACATTCGATAAAACCCGAAGAGTTTGCGTCCGATTTCACGCGAATGCAAATTCGAATACAAATTCCTAAGCAATTTCATGTTTTGATATTAAATGTCATAACCTAATCTTAGATCAACAAGTTTTGGACAAAGGCTAATTTCAATGAGACATCTATTTTAGCATCTATAGAAAATGAATTGCAGCGGGAAGCTGTTGAACGTGGTTTGGTTCACGAGTATTATTAGAGATCCGTTCAAAATATATGATAGGGATATATCTGATAAATATTTTAGTGCCTAAGGACGTGGGCAATGTAATTTTTTTAGAATCTTTACCAACCAAAGTGGATGGGGATTTTCCATTTGTCAGGGATTCATTTATGTTCATAATCAGCAAGAGCTAACTTTTGTTTCTGACTAGCATGTGCATTTTATTTACGTGGTGTCATTTTCTTGGTTTCTTACAAATAAATATACAGTTTTGTCAAATGATAGAAAGCATAATGTGAATACTAAATAGCTATTATTACTTGGCTTATTTTCTATTTTAGTCCTCTTAAAATAATATTTTTTTTAATATGTTGATTTTGGTTCCAAGAAATCTATTCTAAAAATCAGTTCTTTAAAAAAGGCCATGTGTAATTGTTTAAAAATATAAGTAGTTTAGCGTAACTTTACATTTTTTGAAATTGCATATTTGAATTTCCTACGCTTCGTTTGACGAGCTGAGAGTTTGCAATTTTTTTCAATTCTTCTTAGTGTTGGACACGGACATAGAACCAGATTTGTTTTATTAATTAATTAAACGGGGAAAACGGATGAAAACTGTGACGTACTATGAAGAGAAATGTTTTCTGTGAACATTGTCTTAAATTATGGGATTCCTACACGGACCCATATATAAGAATACGTTGAATTCTGAAAACGGAAACGACGAGCATTTTTTCTTCGATATGTAATGAGAATTGGGGAGAATTTTCTTAAGACACATTATGCTTTCTATTATTTGACAAAACTGTATATTTATTTGTAAGAGAACAAGAAAATGAAAAGATATGCAGAATTTAGCATTACTTGTTCAGACAATGTGTAATTCGTATTAAAACGAGAAGATTTGAAGATTATTACAATAATATAGAATTTAATCATTCTTTCATACATCTTTCGACATATTTGCACTTGCTTACCAGCGCTGTGTTATAACGTTGTGAAATGAGTATATGTCAAATGAATCGTTCATTTTTATTTTAACAACGCCACGCTGGCAACAACGCACGTTTCGAAATAAAGTGATATTGGAAGTGTAAGAAAGGCAGAAATTGTGACATTGTAATATTAGATAACGAGAGCATTATAATATTGCAAGAAAGTATGTGCTGTAGAAGCTCCTTTATGTCTATTTACCTATATAATTATTAATATTTTCATCAGTTTTGTAACAAAAGTATTCACGCGATCACAGTTAAAATCTTTCTTTTGTGAACAGACCCCCAATTGTTTAAAAACGATTAACTTCTAATATGCACTACGGGTACCGCATGACACCGACTGACTCAGAATCTGCCACCCAGCAGTTTACTTGTATACTTGCGGTAAGGTAAGGGGCTAAAATAATTCCTTTCGATGACTGATGTGCAATAGGAAATACGAAGGTGCACTGACTTATTTTCAAAACATCTATTAATACTACTAAGACCACTGAGACATACTCGTAACTGAGCGCGACTACCAGACGTGAGAATAAAGTCGCCAATCTTCGAATACGAAAGGTAAAAAAAAACAATACGAAAGCATAACTTCGTTGAAATCTCATGAAAGTGGCGTAGATGAACTAAACAATATACTTATTTTTAAATACGCTTTATGCATATAGATTCTACATATCATATACGTGCAATTTAAATGTATTTGCATTAATATCAAAATACGTTATGATACGGTATATTTAAAAACTGTGACGTGATATGACGTTTTTATTGTGATATTCTTTATCCACGTATAAAATCGAGCATGTTGCGTACCTTCCTGGAGGTAAAATCTTGTTCTCTGGTGTAATTGATTGTTCACTATAATTTTCAAATATTAGCAAAATGAAGAACATTTTGAGAGCAATCCCTTATATCAAGATTGACATAAAATGGAATATAGGCAATTTCAAGAAGGGTAATATTAAGCAGCACAATTATTTGTGATCATTCCCCCCATTATGAATCTAATAAAAGATATCATCGAGCAAACCTCTCTGAAGATATGTTATGGCCAATCTTGAGATTGTCATGGGCCTTCTTATGTAAAATGCAAAGGGCTTAATATTATTGATTTTACGATGTCTTAAACGAAGAATTTGATATTAGTGTACTCTTGATATATAATGAACTCACGAATGTCACGAATTAAAACTGAAATTAATCATGATTTTTTTAAGAACAACATATTTTAGATTTGTTAGAACCATTTTATTCAACATCGTAAATCATACAAAAAATAATTTATTGCTGTCACAATGAAACAAAAAGAATTCAGTATCATAATTTTTGTGTATAGCAAAATTCTACATTTGTGATTACATCGTAGAAAAGCGAATTACATTATCAGCCCTACAAGCAATTACAATACTTTTTGTCCAAATCAAAAATCTATTATTTGCTGTATTTTAATATATCACACTGATATATATCGACAGCAAACATTTCTAAAATCATACAAAAGGCAATATTTTTTGAAGTGTATGTATTGAATTCAATTAATCCCTTCTTTTACGTGGCGAGCCTGTATGTGACCGTCATATTCTCGCCGATTGCTCTTTCAATTTACGCACTATGGTTCGAATTGCGCCTTGAAATTGGTGGACCCCACTCCTAAAATGAGCCTCATCCCCACGCTTCATCGATTTTTGCATTTGCGCCCGAGTTGCTCGCGCGCGACTCGTGAGATCAGTAAAAGTGCAAAACGCTTTGCAGGCCTGCAGTAGACCATTCCATCCTGGCACGAGCTCTCACCTCTGAGTTACAACTTAATTGACATTTTAAAATGTGAAATATTATTTCATTTAAACGAATAATTTCTTTGCTTAAGTGGAAGAAATGAGAATTAATATTGCTATATTTGAGGCAATATCTATGAAATGACTTCTTGAAAAGCTGTCATGGGCCATGTTTTCAGTTACGTACCGCTACTCCGAAGCATTTGCATAACCCTCACTTTTCAATCTCGGGCCAAGTGCTCCGAACGCTAGTCAGTAGACAAGAGCGATTTGATTACGTTAATGACTAGAGTCGTTGTGTTGGCAGCATCCCGTTGGTGGCGCGCGCTATGAGCGAGACCGAGGAAGAAAGCTTCACAGAGCTCCCCCGCGGAGGCGGCAACGGGGGCAACGGGGGCGGCGGCGGCGGCGGCGGCGGCGGCAGAGGTGGCGCGAGAGGCAACAGAGCCGGCGGCGGCGGTGGCGGCGGCGGAGGCGGCGGCTGCGACTTCTGTTGCGACGGCGACCTCTACCGTGCATCATCGTGTCAGGTAGCGCCTCAGCAGATTTATTGATATTTCAGGGATCCCTAATTGGCATTATTCCCGTTTAAATTGTGAATGTTTTATTCTGGGAGGAGGCGGATTTCCCGAGAGGATGGCGAGATCAGGTGTTCACCTACAAGCGTGAGGGGATATCTCCCTCCACGTATCAAGTGGCTTAGCCGGCACAAGATCTTAGCGCCAGGCAGTTGTGGTAGTGGGCCAGAAAGTGGAAGGAAATGTCGCGCGCGTTTCGTCACCCCTTTGTTTAGATACTGCTCTGGCATTCGCCGCGAATTAAAAATGAAAACCCACAAAAAAAATCACGAGCAGAACAGTCATCCGCTAGAATCCTCCTCCAGGCAGGCTGAATTCGAACTCGCTACGTAGCCCATGTGCTGTCGTAAGTCTGCCTGCTGCATTGGAAATTGAACCCTTGGACTTCTCAGTCAAAGTCACTGCAGAGTCAACGGCAATACTAGCTCTCAGCTTAACTCAGCAGGTTGTTACGACAGGAGATTGAGACTCTGAACGGAGCCACGGGGCGAAGGACGTGCCCGACGCGGCGGCAGGCGCAGTGTTCCAATTGTAGACCAGACGTAGGGGGGAAAGGTTCAATAGGAAAATCCATAATAACAGTTTAAATAGAAATTATTATATAGAATGTTGATAGAATAGCAATATGAAAACTTAAATAGTAGAACATTGATTATTATATTAATACAAAGCAATATCCGACTATCCAATGCGGTGGGGACGTTCGAGCAGTTTGTGGCTTTCAACTTGTGCCCGTTGTACCATCTATAGTTTGTTTTGGTGTTTGCGGTAGGGCTTCTCGTCGTTCGAGCCGTGCGCGCCCTTCAACGCGTGCCTATTGTACCGTCTATGGTTTGTTTTGTTGTTTGCGGTAGGGCTTCTCGTCGTTCGAGCCGTGCGCGCCCTTCAACGCGTGCCCGGCTGCGCGCGGTGTGTGCCCGCGGCGTCGCCGCTCGTCGTGCGCCCCGTCGCCGTGCTGTTCGCCGTCGCCGCCATGCGCCGCCATGCCGCGCTGCTACTCGCCGCCCTTGGCCTGCTGCCCCGGCGGCCGGCAGCTGATGCTGGGCAAGCGCCTGCTGCGCGCCGCCGCCTGCGGCCAGACCAAGTGCGTACGGCGACTGCTGTGCGAGGGCGCTGAGGTCAACTTCGTGGGCGTCGGCGGCACAACGCCCCTGCACAGGTCTCTCCTCATTTTGTTTGAATAGAATTTCGTTAACTGTAAATCCATAGAAGGTATGCATGAATCGTCCCCTGAATTACCAAGTGTGGAGCTTTCTGTGCCCATCATCAAACATATGATTTTATTCATGAATTTCATAAATAACTTACAATAAATTAGTGCATCCAGTTAAAGAAAGGAATTGTTTCAAAATATAGTCTCAATTAGCGAATTCTTATTCATTAGCCTGAATTGTTGTTGAAAAACCCAAATTTTAACAATTATTTGTGATAAATTGATGCATATTTTAAACAAAAACTACATCACAAATATTGAATAAAGTGATTTGTAGAAGGCTTCCAAGCCACAAGAATCAACGTGTCTGAAAAATGGTTTCAGAGTTGCGTCCCTTTTTAAAATTTTGAACAGGGAGGACGCACACCAAAAAGGAAATATGTTGGATACATATTTACACCCTATTCACATTGCTTCAATTACAGGTTTTCGTAATTTAGTCAATAATAAACATCTGCTTTCGCTATCTGTAATGAACCCATGTCTATCTAGCCCCATCTCTGAGCCGTAAAGAGACAGACATCGTACTATTGAAGCTTTAGAATTTTCTATGTGATTGAAAGAAAAAAAAATTGAGAAAAGTGTCACCTTATATATTGGGGATGTTGGCCATATCTTTTTATGATATAAACGACAAAATTGTATTTAAGAAGACTTCGTTATTGGAAGAATGAATAAAATAAATGTTGCTAATGCTAACATTTTAAAATTATGTAAATTAAGATCAGTATCATTTTTGTTTTATTCTTCACTCGTATACGTACTGTATTCAGCAATAAATTTTGGAAGTGGATTGCAATTTTTTCTCTCCTTCTAGTCGAACCGTTTCACGTCGGCAAAAATGTCTCAACTGACATTCTCTGCTAAAGTCACCGCTGTTTTTACCTCATTAACTGAAAATAGTTTTATTCTTGGTATTCGATCTTCGTGAACTTTCAGGTTCTTATTTTTCCATTTCCTTTTATGCTTGAAGATAAAACTTATTTGTATCCGTTCCACAATTTGCACCGAAAGTCAGTTTCCACTTACTTTTTCTGTGTTCAATAAAGGATTTTACACTTGTAAGAAAGTAAGAGTTGTATATTAGGGTGATTGGAAGACGTCACATGCTAGGAAGTGTCAAACGAGTGCATTCACCATTAGTGACCGTTGAAGGAGGTGACTTTGATCCATAAGGATTGCCCACCGCGATGCTTTCTAACAGTCGCCGGCGGGTCCCAATAATTGATGGAAAATTATACTAAATCATTAGCAAATTCTACACATATTTTACAAGACATTACATTCATTTTCGGCAAAGGTTGTGTCAAAATATACTTAGGTGTGAGTTGAGACAAAGTCATCTAAATTTGACCGTTCTGTGTAATTACGATCCTTTCCGCGTGGACGCGTCCTTTCAGTAAACTAGTTTAACCTTTCTCTATTTGGTTCCGATTGTACAACTGTTATCTGTAACAACTCTTGTCTGTAAAACAAGATAGCATTGGGTTTACGGGCTGGCCTGAGTGAGAGAATGCAGGAGGCTCCCAGGAAGCGATTTCGCATGATGATGGTTTCAAATTGTTTTGTGAATATCCGAAAAACGAAAGACGAAACTACTACTTAGGGCAAGGAAAGATTGTAACGATGAATCTGTTAAACGACGAAACATTAAGAATGCTCCTTAATCGAGGATCGGTCGCACCCAGTTGCCTAGCGCGATTCGCGCGAATTCAATTTTATCTAATTCCCGATTTTTTTACCAAATACACATGGTTTTCCACTTTATTTTTTGTTTTTAGTTATTAACTTTTTGTTTATCTATTGTGTACCTTCAAAAGTATTTTTTTATTTAAAATTGGTGTTACACACAGGTTGGCATAATTACTTTTCTTTTTGCACTTGAAGGAGAACGCAATGAAATATGGTAGTAACATACATTATAAACACAAAATAATGAGTATTGTTCTGCGCATGAACTAGTAGAATTCATTAAAAAATATGTTATTTAATATATATGGTATATTTATAATTACTAGTAGTAAATACGGTATATTTTTAATTACTAGTAGTTGTTTCTTCATTGTACCTGATCTGACGCGCAGCTATAGAGCGATTGTTATAAGAATGGGACTTCTGACAGCTAGTGCTGGTAACACAACTGAAGGTTCTGCCGTCTTTGTGTCCCTCCTTCCTTCATTCGTTCGTTTGCAGTTGGCTAACTTGTAAATGGCTTCGATGCTTTCTTTTGTTATGTCCTCGTCCGACAAAAATTGCGCCACGCGAAATAATTGATTAATTAGGAAATGCAGTGATAGTGCACTCTTATAATGAACTAATCTATAAAAATTATTTTTTATAAACATTATATTGGATTTAGTGTTCTTATGATAAGAATGTTTATTTTAAAACCGAGTCTTGAATGTTAAATGCTCACTGGTTGCGGTACACATTTATTCGGTTCCTGTGTTGTGAGGTGGCGAGCAGTATTTGAAAGCGTTTCATGGTTCCGTGCTTTGCTTTTTATATATTTTTTTAATTGTGACACAGTTGTAAACTACGAGAAGCCAGAGTGGGCATCCTCCTTGTTCAAGATTAAAGAACGCGTAAGTAATTCTCTGGATTACACGTGATGTTCACTTGTTTAGCGAACTGTCACTTTGGCTCATTCTCATAAAAATCACTCTAGAAAAAAACTAACGGCTACACAACTTTTATTTCATTGCCTCCCTACTTCCACAGCGTTGCCCCCACTCCTCGGAGAAGTCAAGCGCTTCACGTAGGACCTCGAGACGACATTTTCAAACGTCCCTGAGTTAATTTCTCGAACGAAGGAAATAATGAGAATACAAGTGCAAATATTATATGCAATCTAACAGGGGGGCCGAACTCGGATTTCCAAAACAATGGTAAAAAATTGCAATAGGATTCATCATTGACTCCTTCCGTTGATATACCACTGTTAATGATATATGTGAATTATAGGATTCTGCTATCAGACTGCAAAGTGCAGTCTACCAACAGAAATAACGAATATCTCTATTATGCGTGCAGAGCTTCTGCGGAGTCTCACCCATGCGTGGTAACGCTGCTGCTGAACAGTGGTGCCAACCCCAACGAGCGAACATGCTCTGGCCTTACCGCTCTGCACCTCGCCGCGGGCAACGACTTCTGTGGCCGGTGCGTCTTTCTGCGCTCTAGGGCCTCCCCGCCTGCCGTCTGCACCTATGCAATGCTGAAATCAACAACTTGGCCTTCACTTATGTATGATTGCCCGATCTGTGAAGGAACTGTTAAACATACTAGCAGCTCAAAACATTTTTTCAGAAAATCAATAAATTCCTAGCCGCACTTCAATCAAATACATTGCATATGAATGGCAAGTAGAAAACCAATACAATTGAGAAGTTTCTTACAAGAACCAAACAAGTCCAAATTTACTATTTTAGATACTATTGTAGGTATTTTAGCACGTTATTCTATACAGTTGGTGCCATCCTCTGGCACATATTCTTTTAGCATGTGATAAACACTGAAGGGAATAAGGCGGCGGAAAATCGTAAATGCATAATCCATGCACGTCCCTCGTAGAAAGTTTTGATGTCTCTTAAAAATCCCGTAATTGAAGCACTTTGGTTCTTGTAAGAAACCATTCAATTAAATGCATAGAGTATTTGAAAAATTTGACGAAAAATGAAGGTGCCAAAACGTTCATAGCAGGTTGTATCGCATGCACAGTAAAAGTTAATCATGATTCTGGAAAGATAAATTTCGTCCGTCTTTCATTCTGTTGAGATAGTAAATATATAAAATTCAAGAAACCCCACCAATTTTCAAAACTTTCAAACAGCGCCTGAATTCGACCTAGCTGACAAGCTAGACGGTAGTGGAACTGTAGGACCTCCCGGTCAGAGGCACTGCAGTGACATCAATTGATACCCTGAGCCACCTCCTTTTTGGTACGCTGTCCAGAGGACGAATTTTAACAGCAAACTGCTCTGAACCGCAACTTCCTGTGTGTTTTTTATAAAAAAAAGACACCAGGCGGAGGAAGTAATCTAACAAACAGGCAACGGAGTCCGGGCGATGCTTCATTTCTCATTCTTGTCCTCTCATCTCACCTTGCGCGCGCACGCACACACACACACATACACACATGTAGACACATACACTAACACACACAAATATCGGGACTAACTAAAGGGGGATAGCGATTAAATCGTCGGCACGGCGCACCTCCACTCGGCTTGCGAGTCACTTATTCCATACCGGTTCCGGTCAATACGGTTCCGGTACGGTATGGAACGGAACGGAACGGAACGGAACGGCAGCGAACGCCGCTAGTTCCAGTAGCACATTTCTTTTTTCACTTTCCGAGGAACTGACCCTATCCATGTCTTTAGTGACCATTTTGAACGCGTTGAGATGATGCATGTAGAATTGCTCCTGGCAGTTAACCATACGGTGTGCACACAAGTTTCGGGGATTGCAATACATTTGGATTTTGCCCAAGAAGGCCCTGAAAGCCCAGGGCCCTGATTTGCATAAAACTGTCACTTGGACACTGATTGATTAATAACGTTTCACTGAAATCACTGGTTGGAGAATAAAGCAGTTCTGTAGAACCAGCAATTAGCTTCCCCCTTGTCGGGGCAGCTACACTCTATAATATTGACACAATCGCTCCTTCACTGATCGCGAATACAATTGATCTCGCAGATATCGTTCATTAACCAGTTCGCTGCTCGATGTGAAGCGCTCGAGAGCTCGCCAACAAATGTGTTTGTGAAACGAAAAGTCCTATAATCACAATGTTGTGCGATTTAAATAATGGAATAACTATTGCCAATTCTTGTGTTCTAACGTCGTAATGATGTTTGTACAACATTCATCAAGAACACTGCTTCTCGTCCTAAATAGGATTCTGATGTTATCCCGTCGCACGAGCAGAGGTGGTCAACTCATTGACGGTACATGAAGAGTCTTCAGTTCTTTTTACGAAGGATTGAAGATTCCTTGAGATGACGCATTCAGATTTCAGGCTGAGTTTTGTAAATTGTTTTTTTTTCTTTTAGTCTCTTGAATCTTCATTAATAAAACGTCAAGTGTCAAATTAAATTCTTCTACCCGCGAACAAAGAAGATAGAATATACTAAATCAGTTTTGAAAACATCGTATGTATCACGGCCAAGCGCGCTGCAATACGTACCATGTTTAACCACGTTTGCGCATCTCCGTATACACCACTCTAACTGTGAGATCGCAGAAGATCGATTTTGCTGAACGCTGCGCTGTGCTTAAAATCTCTTCCGACGTATACATTAGGAACTTTAAAACCGCGAAGGATCCAGCAATCGACAGCAATACCTTGAACACTGCCTACCACTTTTGAGCATCTGCACATTGGCAGAAGACGGATATTGCTGACAATTACTGCCCGCTACTCTGTGCTTAAAGTCCCTAATTTGGAGTACGGTTGCTGATAAAATGGGTGCTGGCCCACGGCTGCGGGTGTGCGCGCAGGTGCGTGGCGGCGCTGCTGGAGGCGGGGGCGGACCTGGGCGCGCGCACCAAGTGCGGCCGCACGCCGCTGCACCACGCGGCCATCGCGGGCAACGAGGTGGCGGTGCGCGCGCTGGTGGCGTCGGGGGCCAGCGAAATCGCCGAGGACGACCGCGGCAAGACGCCCTACATGGTGGCCAAGACGGTGCTCATCCGCCGCCTGCTGCGCAACTCGTGCTGCCGGAAGAAGCGCTGCTGCAACTGCAGTTACTTCCGTCCACCCGACTGCTGCTGCACCTGCGACTCCAACTACGCCTGCTAGCCTCAACCTACCTAGCGCGCTCGCCCGTTGATACTTTCGTACAACAGAAGAAATAAACTGGAGATTGCAACGATTGGAATACACCGCTCTGCCTTTTTTATTTTGGTTCTTTTCTCCAATCGTAACTCTATATGAACAAATGGACCGCAGTTTACCTCAAGTCAATTCAATGATCACTTATTTTACGTGGCGAGGCTCGAGCCGTTAGGCCTGCTCTTTCACCTGACCACTTAAATTTCGGTGTGCCCCTTTCGTGTCCAGCAGAAAGAGAAGCTATTACTCGAGCGATTATAATTTACCTCATTCTTCTTTTAGGCTGGAGGATCTCTTAGGTGCAGTAAATCCACTACGTGACACAGTCTGTTTTACTTCTGAAGAGCATAGACCTACTTCCGAGAACAAATTGCACATGACAACACGGGTTCGCAAACGAAAGAGCATCATGATTATAACCTATCACCGCTAAGTCGCAATTGACGCTTAGTTACTCGTGTCGCTGATAAGGCTCCTAAATACGGCCTACGCACTTAGCATAAAACTTCTTTGAGTCTATTTGGCGCATAATATTATACCAAAATGCTTTTTTTGCCGAAAGGGATGCTAGGAGAAAAGAAATGAGAAAAGAATTTCAAACAATCGTTTTAATCCTATTGTAGTGGTTTTAGCGCCACTAGTTGGAGTGCTAAAACAGCGCATACTTTCTTGCTCTTACAAACAGTTAAGTAATATTATTATACTACAACTTCTATTCATATCAGCACAATTGCTCCATTTTTCTAAAACTCCTTAACCATCGACGAACCAATAGTAGAACATGAGGTGCGAAAACTAATTCTTTTCAAGCAAATATCAATACAAATTTCACAATTAAATGCGTATTTTCGCCTTAAGAAAAGCAGTTAGTTGTATGATTTTCAATATAGAATTTCAAAATCCGTGCACAAGATATCCTCATCCTCATGGTACGTCACATACAGGTTTAACTGTTAACTGAGACAATGTGCAAACATGCATTATGCATGAATTTATTCAAAAACTACTAAAACACAAACATACTCGGAAAAAGTATGCAACTTTAAAATGTGTTTGCCAAGAAAGACAATTTCAAATCTTGGAAGCGCTTCATAGCGTGAATAAAAACATTCATTTGTTATGGAAATCCTATCTCTACCCATTCATCATGCAACATCAGATAATAAAAATAATTAAAGATATTTTGTTAAATGTTTAGACAAATAGACCCATGTGTATATGGGCTTAGACCCATGTGTAAATAAGATTTCTTTACGTTATCCGTGTTCAAAATTTAATAAAAAATTACAGCAGTTTTTGGGAAAAAATTGTTTTAAAATGTAAACAAATGTTCATCATTGAGAAAAAATCTCCTTAATATTTTAACTGTAGGAAGACGCGAAAAGAATTGAACTTTTACAGTTTTCCAAAAAAGAGGATTTTAACGAAAATTAGACCAGCAACCTTCTCTTAAGCATTATTTACGGTGTCCAACAAGAAAATGTAATTAATAAGTTTGAACTAATTTTTTTGAAAATTTTTAAAATACTCCAGAGGCTTCATATAAATTATCCCCAAAATAAAATATCAGATTCAATTTAAAGGAACCGCAATACCAGGAAGATCGATTGGGGAGTATCAATTTTGAAGAAAATATGCTGAACGGTTTATTCGCAAGAGTTGACCATAGACTGTAGTATCCAAAAAGAAAGCAATTTCTAAAAAGGGATTTATTCCAACCACAATCTGTACAGAGGTACGAGACAAATTAACGCCAGATCCAAAGAATTTTCCAGGAAATGTACCGAAGAATGTCCAAGCCGCAATTTCCCGGAGAGATGTCCGTAGTCGCAGCCGTTGAACCGTTCACTGTTTCACGAGCGAGGAAGTCCGTATCCGTAGCCGTATCGTCGCACTT
>BOPP01000022.1:12023335-12034580 GCA_017312745.1 Gryllus bimaculatus
CTCAGGCTTTGGGTCCGCTGGCAAGCTGTCAGATACGGATGCGCCCGTCTGCTCCGGAGCCTGGTCGAGCGTGACGGCGCTGCGGGTCTGCTGCAGCCGCCCTCTCTTGAGTGTCGCCGGAACTAATTTCCGACGGCACTTTCAAAGGCACGCGGTCGACCACAGCATATACGTTATTCCGTCAATTGATATTTCGGTATCATGGACACACAAAATATGGATTTTGACGTGTCAAAGGAAGTAATTTACTATACATCGCTCCAAGATTTTCGATACCAGAGCCCGACAAATAGAGTTTTTCCGTCGAAAATTCGCCATTTTTCCACAGTATTATAATACTTTCTCTATAATGCATAAGCAGTAGCGAGAAAGTAAAAAGTGATGTTGAAGAGGCTTATTGTGAGAAAGTGATTCTAAAGAGACTTGAAAAGAATCATTTTGCAATATCTTAGCGTTCACGCAACAAAAGGACAGTGACGCATACACTACAATTTGTTAAAAACGCCTCCAAATTTTTTAGTAAAAATTGCATTATAGGACAAGGTTTTACTCTTCTATAATATTAAGTAATATATCTTTTCTACCATTAGAAAACTGAAAAAAGTGACAAAATAAAAAAAACACGTATTTTTGGCGGAGGCAGATTACAGCTGTGAAGAGTAAGTGGCAAGCCCCAATAGCTTGCCCATACCAAAGAAAATAGAAAACTAATTCGAGAACGTCTGTGCCATTCTATATCAACACTAGTTTGTATTGGGATAAGTCAGACAAACGCGTTTGTATTTTGAACAGAAACTAGTGGTGTTACAGAATAGAACAAACTTTCCCGCATTCTACTTTGGTTTCGGCTAGCTATTCGCAATTGCCACGTACTCTTGACAGCAGCCATCTATTGTTGCTGAAAGTATATTTTTTCGACATTTTCGTAATTTTTCGTTTTCCTAATAGTGCAACGGAAATATTAGGAATATTAGAGAACAGTAAAACCTCGTTCTATGTGACAATTTCTTTTGAAGTGGTGCTTAAGCGATATTGTAAATTCGAAATTTGAAGCTCATTTCTACAGAAAGTTTTTAAGTTTACGAATTGATGTCATTTAAAGCACATTAACTTATTAAATTATATTAAAGCATTTTACCGTCGTGATCTTGTAAAAAACATTACGTTCGTATAATTTTTGATAAAAACAAAAAATACTCTGAAATGAAATTTAAGAGTAGAAACAGTAGAGAGAGTATTAAACAGTGCAGTTATCACTATTCGTTCAAAAGTGTGAGTAAATACTTTGGAGCTGTTTTTGAGAAAATTAGCCTTGAGCGTTTCAGAAAATGTGGAATTTTGAGCAATTTTTGACAGAAAAATGGTGAGTTTTCGAGAAGCTTCATATTACATTATTTAAAGCACATTTACTCGTAAATATAATAATGGGAACAAATTACAGCTAGGGTAAATATTACCGACGTAAGAGACAAGTAAAAAATTACATTTTTGAAATTTTTGAAAAAACAAAAGAAAAGAAAAAAATGGAGTTGTGGCTAAGAATTGAATTTTGGATTTACACACGTTCTTCATCTCCTTAATTACATCTTTAGCTCTTTCAACCATATTGTAAAGGTTGATAGATCTCTAAACGTAATTAAATCTCACCTTTAACTACGATTTAACAACACTCTTCACTTCAAAAAAGAAACAAATGCCCAATAAGCGCATAACGATACAATATAAAAAACACAGCATGTGGACACTGTACAGACAAATTATGATCGTTAAAGCATCGCCAACTTCGGAATTTGACGTTTCTAACGCGGTAATTCAAAGTAAGCGAAATACATCTCAAGTTGAAATAGATGTCATGGATATCAGTTGCCCCCAAATAGTATTTTCAAAAGTAATTTTAAACACTTTATTAGCTGAAAAGGTCCATTATATATATATTAAATTAAAGAGGACTTCTGAAATATAAATATGCAATCAAAAATGAACTTCGAAAATTTGATAGTTTTTGCCCTTCCCGATAAAAGTGTACTATTGGAATACAATAAAGCACGGGTTATACGACCTTAAACCATGCAATCAATCCGTGAAATCCTACTTTAATTAAAATATAGGTAGAGAGCGAGAGACAGCATGAGAGTGAGAGAGCGAGACAGAACGAGAGAGTGACAAAGAAAGATCTAGAAGGAGAGCGTGAGAGAGCGAGAGCGAGAGAATACAAGAGCGAAACAGAGAGCGAGTGGGCAAGAGAGAGTGAAAGAGTGCAAAAGCAAGAATATGCAAGCTCGAGAGAGAGCGAGATCGCGAAAGAACGAGAGAGAGGGAGAGCGTGTGTGCGTGCGCGCGACAAAGAGAAAGAATGAGAGAGAGAGCGGGAGAGAGGGTGAGTGCACGCGCGCGAGAGCGGGAGAAAGCGATAGAGCAAGTGAGTGAATGAGAGTGAGCGAGAGAGAACGAGAGGAAGAGAGCGAGAGAGAACGTGAGCGGGAGAGAGAAAGCAAGAGAGCGAGAGCGAGCAAGAGAGAGCGAAAGAGCTAGAGAATGAGAGAGAGAGCGAGAGAGAGGGAGGGAGAGGGAGACAGAGCGAGAGTTAGAAGAGTTTTAATCCACCCTTATCACGTGTTCGCATCGAAACCTTGCCCGAAGGTGAGGCAATGATAGTGGCTGAGCTTGATGAGTGTGAGATGCAATAGCCAGCGAAAATTATATCTTGCTGGACTGAAATATATAAGTAAGAATGTATGTAAGTATTCTATGGGGTAGTGATAATTGTTATCCATTCTAATGTCACCTTGTGGCAATTTATTTAATATTTTAAGTTGCAGAAATGGTAAAGTTCAATGAAATTTCAGATACAATGCTTCCGACAAAGAAACTCGTACGTTTGTTTTAAGCCAACGGCTTAGACCGAGACTAAAGAGCGGAGGAATGGGTAATCGAATTGAGCAAACGTCGGCAGTTTTTTACTTGATAAAAAATGAAAAACAATTCCTAATAACAATCTCGATCAGGTTTTTGTCCAGTTTCCCGTTACAGGAGGTGAAAAAGCGAAATTTTGGCTGTATACGCAAATATAATAAACTATCCTAAATACCACATTAAATAGTTTTCACTCTCCTTACATATTCATTCGACAAGTAGGCAATAATAGCAACAGAAGACAATATTTATGTAATCTTTGGGCTAGCTTTTTTGCAAAAAAAATGACCAATGACAAAAAAGTTCTTTTCCCCTAACATTTTGATTAGGATTTATATTATTTTCTTCTGCAGTCATGAATAACTTAGTGCACTAACCACCGGGTCGTGTATTAGCAACGAGGATTGAACCAACTGCATAACGTTTTCCTTGGGTTTCTGAAAAAAATAGTCGGCAATTTTCGCGTGCCTACAGGGAACATAATTGTTAATCCGCTTCTGGGAATAAGTGGAAATAAGACAGCTGACCAGATAGCAAAGTTGGCTACTAGAAAGATACACATAGATATTCCTATCCTTCCTGCGCTTGACTCAAATATTTTTATCTAACGTTACATTCTGCGTGCATGACACGTAGAGTTGCAGAACTCTTTATTTGAAACTCACGAGGATCAAGGTCTTTTATACAAACTGCGCCAACTAGGAACTCCCAAGTATCTACTCCATCTAATCAGAAGTTTTTCCTAAAAGATAGATATTTTTCCGTCCGTATTAACTCAAGTTCTCTAAACAGATTTGAAATTTAATGCAGAAGTTCTCTAGGTTCTTCCTCTCTCCACTTCTCTTTACTGTTTACATGTCGGATTTACCCAAGTCAGACTATACAGAAATCGCCCTTTACGCAGATGACACAGCCTTGTTACCTCTCATTCAGACATTAGCTGCGCCTTCAACAACATACAGATTGACCTAAATAACTACATTAAATGGGCTTCAAACTGGAAAATAAAGATTAACGCATCTAAAACTCAAGCAAAAATATTCACACTCCGCAAACCTCCTCAACACCCCTCCTCAGCTTCAAACACAAAAAATAGAATGGATGAGTGGAAATACAACCAGCAAAATACTTAGAGAGTACTACTTGACGCCAAACTTAACTGGAAACAACATATCAAATCTATAGCAGATAAACTTATGCAAAAATATCCAAACTATATCCAATATAAAAAGAAAATTCCGGACTTAGCACTGAACTGCGGCTTAATCATCTATAAAACAATAAGACCAACCCTCAACATTGCCTGCCCGATCTGGAATAACGCCGCAAAAACAAACCTAAATAAAATATAAATAATACAAAATAAATTTCTCAGGAAGATCATTATAGCTCCTTGGTTCATAAGCAACACTACAATCCAAAATGAACTAAATATTCATCCATTAACGAATATATAAATCTTATGACTCATAAATTCTTCTCATCCCTTCCCCAATCGCGCAGTACAACAATATTCAAAGCTAGGTAAAACGTATGTTCATTACAAAAGAATAAGATCACGATTCCCTAAAGACTCCTTTCGTCCACCTTGAATCACCTACCATCTTCCACTTTCCAAAATTCCACCCACTGACACCTCTCCTCAAAATTATCACATATAACTCCAAAAACTGTTATCCACAGTTTCTTGCTCCAAGAACAACACGGCCTTACCGTATAGCATGCTCTCACCCACCAAATATATTACAGAGATATTATCGCCTTGCCGATCCTCTGAGAGATTGCCGGGTACACATGATCCTCTCTCCGCAAATATTTTTAACTTGCCACAATACGTTGAATCTATGATCTTAATACAATTGACGTGGGGTTCAATGACCTTAAACATTGAAGCGCCCTTATCTAATCTATAATCATTCTGATCTAAAATCCATCTATACATCCGTTCCACATCTTTTCAGACAATTTTTGCCAATAAGATTGCTGTAATTGTTCAGAGACCCTCAAGACACACTTACACATTTTTTTAGAACAATATCAGAAATCATGAATTGCATTTAGAAGTAAATAATAAACCGGAATTTTGAACTTTTTGACTTGTGAGTTCATTGGACACTTTGGTGTTTTACGTGTTGATCTAAAATCTAAATGTTTTATGAGGTATGTGCACATTATATGTTAGTATCGCCTGACCGCTGTGGAGTGCGATCGATGCCCGTAGCTTCCGTAGTTCTATACCTTGCTTTCGCGCCGCGCGAGGGCGGCAAGATAAGGAAAGTCTAGCGATAATAAACCAGTGCGGCACTAGTCTAAAGTTGAACAGTTATTATTTGTAAAGTATAACAGTGTTTTCATTTTTCTTCAATTCAAATCAACTAACAAAAGACAACTATACTAAAACTCGTCGTTACCGAAGTACTTTTCGGGTAGGGATTCAGTTAGCATGTAGTGCGAATTGCTGCTACTGACAACCCGGGAAGCTGTTTTACTTCAAGAAATGTCATCCGAAGAATCAACAGGCAGCGACAGCAACGGCATGGATCATGAATTTCATCTGCTCCGTCAAACCTGACGCAGATATATGGCAAATATACACACCAGCTCAGGTTCAAAAAGCCCGAACCCTGACGTCCTCGACCCTGATGCTAATAGAAGGGTAAGGCAAAAGACAGCGTCTTGCGATAGTATACTAGTGTATATACAGTTCCACAAAAATCAATTCAGTGCTCTTGATATAGAAGCACAAAGAAAACAATGAGGAAACGCTTTCCAAAAACCCACTGGTACTCCAAATTTTCGTGGCAAATGTGATAATGTTCCAGCTATGAATCAAATTTGTTAAAGGGAAGCCTTTAAAAACAGAAGATTTCGCAATAAAATCTTAGCAAACGACAAAATTAAAGATAACGCGAAAACTTCTAAATACGCTACAGGGAAAAAAATAAAAACATTTTATCAGTCCAACAGTCATGTATACTTATACTACCAAGTTGAAACTAGAACGTGCGTATAGAGGTTGTCTTGCGACACAATACATCATCATCGGTAGACGTAAAAGATAATCAAAGGGCTGCGCTTTTGGAAAAGATCAAAAAAAAAAAAAATAAAGTTAGACACATTATAAATGTCGGCCACATGGCTAACTAAATCACCTCTGCTCTATTTTTTGTAGACCTTGAGCCCCAAACCTAACAACAAAGAAGTGTTCAAAATTAAACGGTTGTTCAAATTGTGTTGTTGCTTTCGAACACACAACGCCCTGAAACGCGAGATAGTAAGCAATGCAAAACTGTCAGAAGATATGAAACATATCCAGGTCGTACTGTGCATACGCCGTACAGGTGTGTTAAATGCTGGGAAAAGACACGACCAGATAGCTGTTTTAAAAGAAAAGCAAGTCAACCAACTTGTGCTCTGTGTGAAGGCAACCATCCCGCCAACTACAAAGGCTTGCAAAGTTAATACCGAAGAAATATTAAAAAGGGAAAGGGTAGCAACAACTCAAGTAAACACAGAATGTTTCAAACAAGAGATGCATGTGCAAACACAAAACGGAACATTGAAACTACTTATTCTCACGAAAGCTCAAGAAGTGACATGTTAAATGCAGGAACACTGGCCGATGTTGCGCGATCGAAAGCCTGTAAAAGACATCAACACACGACGATAGCAATATCCATTATGAAAATATACAGCACTCCTTTGAGAGGTTTGAAAACATACTTAATGCAGAAAGTCAACAAATAACTTCTCATTAACCTCATAACGTCGCTTGTCTCCAAACTATCTAATGCCTAAATCCTTCGCAATTGCAGCTTGGAACGGCCAACGGCATTGGCAAATCATCGCCAAGAAATCGAAATTTATTTCTCACGAAGACAAAATAGAATGCTATCATTTCTGAATCTCACTTCACAGAAAGGAAGCTATTTAAACTGGGAAGAAGTACACTTTATACGATTACTTAAACACCCTAGTGGCAATGCTCATGGTGGCACAGCAAATATTAATAAAAGTACTATAAAACATCAAGAAGAGGACCGCTGGTACTGGAACAGGATATTCAAGCAACGACTTTACAAATTAGGGACTGGAGTGGACTTACCATCAGTGCATTTACTGCTCCCAAGATTCAAATAGACAAAACAACGATTTGAAAACCTATTTTAAGTCTCTAGGAAATAGGTAATGGTGGGAGGAGACTACAATGCCAAAACAAACGGCAATGGGATCCAGGCTCGATCACTCCAAGAGGGAGAGAACTGCGAAAGCAGTTACCTCAACTTCGCTAGAAACCATTTCTAAAGGAGAACCTACCTAACTGGCCTACCGATCTACACGAAACTCCAGATGTAAATTGATATTTCATAACAAAGGGAATCCCATCCACTAACTGTATCATAGATCTTCCCACGAACTGTCCTGCAGACCACACTCCAATAATTATCAACAGTCGGCAACAAAATTATTCTACAATCCTCTCCTGCGTCACTACGACCGGGCAGAAAGGCAACTGGAACTTGTATAGAAGACATATCTTGAAAACAAACATCCGATTAAACCACTAAATCAGCTGACGCACATAGACGAAGCGACTGAGTAATAATACAAATATCAAGAGCAGCTTGGACGCTACACGCGCAACTTCACTAACACCCAAGGCGGCGTGAAATATCCAAAAGTTTTTTTGAACAAAATAGCCGAGAAAGAAAAGACTAAGAAGATCTGGCATACTTCAAATATCCTGAAAGACCGTACCAACTACAACAGAGCACTAGGCAACTAAAACGCCTCCTAAACGAATTCAACAACAACAGCTTTCAAGAATTTCCATAACCAACCTTAAACCCGCAACCAAAGAAGATACCAAATTACTCCTTATTTACAGCCAACAGGGAAGCTAAAAAAAAAACCGCTGACCTAAATCAAAATTCCCCAATCAGGAACGAAAACAAGAGTTGGGCAAGAAACTCCACGGGGAAAGCGTCTACCTTTGCCAAAATTCCTTTGCTAATGGTAATTCGCATTATTAATACTTAACAAGAGCAAACAAATCAGAGATTATCTTAACTCCCCAAACCAAATGAACTCTTCCAATCCCGGCACTTCCAACTCCCAGAGAAATTACCAAAACCATAAAACTCCTTATCAACAAAAAAGCTCTGGCTATGACTTAATCACACACCTCTTCTCAAGAACTACCACGAAAAGGCAAGACTATAATTACTGCATTGTTCAACAGTGGTTATAAGAACGGGGCACTACCCAGAGCAATGAAAAGTAGCCGCAAATTCAAGTTTTTTCTCAATGCCTGGGAAACGCTCCACATGAACCCTCTCCTACCGTCCGCATCAGTAATCACTTCTATTCTATCCAAAGGTATTTGAGAAACTTCTTCTATCAAGATACGTTCAACACATAGCAACCCAATAACCTAGTCCTGATCATGATTTTGGTTTAGACAACAGACTTCTAACCGTCGAACAAGTTAATAGAATCAACTGCAATTAATTGAGAATTGCTTCAAGAAAAGAAATACTGTTCAGCCGCCTTTCTAGACATTGCCCAAGCCTTTTGAACAAGTCTGGCAACGTATGGACTCTTTATTTAACTCAAAAGAAATTTTCTAGCCGTATCCCTTCTTCAGACATCAATCAGATCTTTTCTATCCCACCGCAACCTTCCAAATCAAATATAAAATGAATTATCTGAATTCCATCCAATCAAGGCGGAGTATGCCACAGAGGTTAATGTAACTCGGCCTATCTGTAACGCAGCTCTATACTACTGGATATACAAATCAGTATAACAACATAGACACTTTTTGCAGATGATACGGCCATACTAGCTTGCGGATGAGACCCTAATGTCGCATCACAGACATTTACAAGAACATCTCATAATGATTGAAAGATTGGCCAAAAAAGTGCAAATAAAAATCAAACGAAATAAATCAGTCATATAACCTTTACCTGAGAAAAACAAATGCCCTACTGTCCACATCTAAACAACAATCGCAATAGTACATGGTTGGAAAGTTGGGTAAATATTCTTGGGGCAATATCATCTAGACAAACGGCTAACATGGAAACATCACATCTTAGCAAAAAAAAAGCACCTTCAACTTCAAATAAGAAAACTATACTGATACTAGGTATCCACTCAAAACTATCCACTGGAAAATAAACTGTTGATATTAAAGCTAATCATAATCCCAATATGGACCTACGGCATCCCAAATCTGGGGCACAGCAATAAGCAAGAGTAATCTCTCGATCATCCAGAGATTTCAATCCAAGACCTTACAGAATGAATCGCGGCAGCAACCATGGTTCCTCACAAATGCAGCACTGCACCAACGGACTTTAAAAATGCCACTGTCTTGGAAAGAAAGAATTTATCAGCTCAAACTATCTCCAGCGGCCTTGAAACCCATCCAAACACACTTAGCCTCAACATCCTAGACATAGTGGCAGACATCCATCGACTAACCAGAACCTCAACCCTACACTCCCATATAGTTCTCACTAAGTAACTGAAACATTACCCTCAGCTACTAAACTATCCCACTTGCAGCCAACCGCCAAATAATACTTGCTTTTTGTTATACGTATGAAGAAGTAGATGAAGGAGGCAGCGATGGGATACCTTCACTGGAATCAATCAAAATGTCAGAATAATTCTTTCTACAACATCCATAATTTACTTATTATTTTGTAAAAAAATTGGAATGTAAATTTTTTTGTTATAAATAAAAAAAACATTCATTTGTTGGAATTCGTCTTCTGGGTAAAACATATTTATGTCTGTATTACAATGGCTAAAATATAATTGTTAATTAACTTTATTTAATTGCAATTATTAATTACCTTAACAATACAAATACAATTATTTGACAACTTTAATTAAATTTCAATTAATTTATTTCACAATTTCACATTAGAAAATAAGGAAGATGTGTTTTCTGTGATTAAGATGGTGTTTTTCTAAATTACCACTAGTCAAAGTTCCCAGATTTTCTTTGGATTGCAAGAGAGCTCCTCCAATCGTGTTTAATATTACAGTCTCTGTTCCTCGGAGTCATACTAAAACTTAATGTAAGTTGGGAAGATAATACATTGGAAGACAATGTCGTCCATTTAAAAAAAAATTTGGAAAATCATACCGGCTTTGAAATTTCTTAATAACGAACTCCGATATTTCTTTAGGGATTGATCAAAGTTGTTTGTTACTTTCTTTGTTATCATAGCGTGTATTAAGAAATCTACATCGATTCGTAACATTTTAATATTTTAAAATTTATTCCTCTTTTTGAACGTGGTTATATAAAACATTTAAGATAATATTTAACTTGAGTGAAATTTCCAAAAAATAAAAAAATCCGGTTTATATTACTTACATTATTTATTAAGAATATCAATTGTTACATTTTTGCAATTGAAAGTTTTCTTACAAGAAGAGCTAGTCCAAATGCATGATTTTTCATGGTGCACCAAAAACTTTATAGTGCAGATGCGCGTAGTAATGTATTTATGATTTTTCCCAGCCTTATATCTTTCAAAGTGTTCGGCACTTGCCGTATGGAAATGTCCCAGCAGATAGCGCCAGTTGTAGGGGATAACGTGGTGAAATATCTCAAAATATGGAATTTTGGACTTGTTTGGTTCTTGTAAGATACCCTTCAATTAATATCTCTCGGAATGGATGACAGTAATCTCTTCATTGCATGATAGAAATTTGTCGATTTTTGAAAAATGTATGGCAAGTAATGCGAATAAAATTATGCAATTATATTTCACATGAGATGTTCCCTAGTTCTATATTGAAAATATTGTGAACAATATCAACAATTACAATACTGCATTGACTCTTTACTTGAGATATCCGAGAGTAATTTTTAATTGATTAACGAAAACAATGTTTTCGTTAAACCCTGCTTATATAGAAAAAATGGGTGATTTCAATTCCAGCGCGCGTAGCAAAATATAAGTGAAGTTTGCATATCGATAATAATGGTGTAGTAAAGTCAAAAATTCAAATTGTTTTAAAAATATGATCATGTTTTATTATTTGCTTGATAGAAAATGTTTATGTATTAAATAATATATTACATTGTTGTGAGTTTCCGGCAAAAGATTACACAAAAGTATTTCGTATCCCTTAATTTGCAACCATTAACATTTTAAAACGTTGTATAAGAAATAAAATACCTTACCTACTATCTGACGCAAAATGTGTCACAGTTACAGTTTTTTATAATAATATTTTATTTTGCAATTTGTTTGGGTATAAACATTTGGCCAAATTACATACAATTTTAATAACATGAGGG
>BOPP01000022.1:12042810-12165193 GCA_017312745.1 Gryllus bimaculatus
CTTGGAGCCAAAGCCAATGACGCCTCTCGGTCTAGACTCCAGGATTGGTCAAGTGTCCAGCCGTGGTTGTACAAGCTGAAGAAAAGTCAGAATTGGCCACATAGGCCATCATCCACATTCTGTGATATCGACGGTGCATTGAAAACGTGTATACCACCAATAACTGCAGTTATGTAAAAATAACAGTTCACTTTATAAAGATCTCATGATTAATTATATCTCGTTCATGAATTTATACCGGAAGTGGACATTTTATCGTTTGCCGAAGATTCGGGCCTATCGAGGGTTCGTTTCCCCAGCGAAGCTGACTCACCTCCCTTTTTTTCCCTTTTCCCCCCTTCATTTATTTTCTTCTTGTTCGGCCATGTGGCCTTTCAAGGGCTTGGATACAATAGATTTTTCATTGTTAGGAATAGGCATCCTTGGCATTTTGAGCTAGACATCACTGCTCCGTTTTTTAAGGTGTTGGATTGTGATTGGGATGATTTATTGTTTATTTAAAATTTACATGCTTGAATGTTAGGTTGGATGTTTGAATTGGACTCACATCCCGTGCTGACATACGGATCTAGCGCTGCGCCTTAACTTTCCTTAAGAAGATGCTGGAAGTGTCATACGACTCGAATGCATTCTTACCATATCCAGAACATATACTGATTTTCCCTTTGAAGTAAGTCTACAAATTGCTGCGATTTTCTTCTTAATAGACCACCAGAGCTCTTCCTTCGAATGCGGGTTTATTGCATTCACCTGATCTATCAAGTACACTAAAAGGAAAAGTTACCAGTGGTCAGATCAGGTGATCTAGGAAGTTTTACCCAAGAATTCATGGCAAATATATAACGTATTCATTGCCACAATAAACAGTATTTAAAACGTTTATTGATCGAAAAGCAATGTGAGCAGTTGCCAAATGCTGACAAAAGTAACCATGGATTCTTTCTTCTCCTGTCAATTGTTGAAAGAATAATGGCAATATCTGTTTTATTTAAACATCAGCGGTAACGGAGGTGTTAAAAAATAGGCTCTGTAATTCTTGTGAAACTCAACTCAAACACACTCCGATCTTTACATCGTTGGTTCTTCATGACACAGAGGAGGATTTTCTGCACTCTAATGAAACGACGCTTCATCAAAAAACAATTAGAATATGTTCCGATGGTGCCAAGAATTCATTCGAGCCAACGGACTTTCGGCATCTCCTTGTAGGTACGTACAGCGGTAGTTTCCGTGTGTCAGCAGGGATTCACAAGAATAAGCGCTTCTCTGGGCGAGCGAACCCTCCTCTCCCCGGGCGACATGGCCCGAATCTTTGGCGGACGATAAAATGTACACCCGGTATTATACGTCCAGGTGGATACAGAACGTATTAATTAGAGCGTTCGATATGAAAAATGATAATATTGATAGATTAAACAATGCATAAGGGCATATTATGAACGTTTTTTTCGAGTGTGAACTGAAAATTCTGTTATTTATTAAATGTTAATTACTTAAACTTCATATAAAAATAAACATTTTCTCGATATTTTGAAAAAGCCGCCTCAACAGAAGCGTTACACCAATATTACCACAATTGCCGAACAATTCCTACGATGCATTGAAGCGGTTCTAAAAGCAAACTACCGATTCTACCATCCGTTGGGGCACCTCCGAATCCCATCACTGGTCCGCGCGTAACAAAACTGCTCTCAGTGGCGGAGGGGGTGATGGCGATGCCCATGTGCACGCAGGAGCCCGTGCGGCGGAGGGCATGTTCGGCGGCGGGTGTACGGGCTGCCGGGACGACGACGACGATCCCTTCAGCCTGGGTCAAGCTCAGGCGCAGGCCCAAGCCCAAGACGAGCCCTCTGACGAGCAGATCTCGGACGCCCTCCAGGTACGGCTCTGAACAGCTAAGTCAACTTCAGCTTCTGGTTGAAATTATAATTGGCCAAGCCGACGACAGTCTCACAATGTCCACAATTACGTACCTACATGCTCACCTCCCTCCAGAGTTCGTCACCAAAAGAAATGCTTAACTTCATAATATAGTAGTGGCAATGCATTTTTAGTTGTAATAGCATTCTCTGCATTCTCTCTATGTGAAGCAATTTAATGCGCATCTCATTTATTGTTAAACATTGAAGAGAGAAATACTAAGTATTATCATGGCGTAGATATACATTTTTCAGATTGGTATTCACTTAACTCATTTAGCTGTTACTGCAATACCAACGCACCTGACTAAAATTGTCTAATAATTTTTAGTGATAGATAATTGCTAAATAGTTACCACAAATTCAAATTAATTGTCGCGTATTTTTGTTGAGGAAAAGGGTGGTAGCTGGTTTGATGCGACGCCAACACCAAGTATTTGTTTCTCGTGATCTTAACAGGAGGAAAGTAATTCTCAATTGTGGCAATAAATTAGCAAAAAATTATCTTGACTATTCCGTCGAGGTATGAATCGAATTCAATGTGTTTTATGCTATTGTCAAGTCAAACCAGCTGGCACTCTTTTTATGAACAAAAACGTGTGGCAATTAATTCTAAATTTCGGTGGTTAATTAGCAATAAATGTTCGTGCCATTATCATATCGACTTAAGGATCGAATTTAACGTATGTGTATAGTGGCATCACGTCGACTCCCCACGCTTTTGATTCTATCTAGGTCGATCATAGCCGCTGTCTGGAGGAGAATTGTAGAGGCCAGCTGCTCTCATAAGTAGTTTTTCTCATATTCTCATCAGTAGTTTCTCATTCAGTACAAGTGAATGCCGAAGAAGTGCCATTACAAATGCTCTACGGACAACATGCGATCTTTTGTGTGTCATCGTGTCGCCTCCACTACCCTTCATAGCCAACCATCAGAGTGCTGCGTGGGCTGGGATGGCGTCCGCCGGGGAGGGTCCTTGTGAGCCCACGTGAAGTTTGGTGTCAGGCTGCACTATCCAGCAGGGGAGGAACACCCGGAGAAAACTTTGCCTAGACTTACGGTAGTAATGACTCAACGCTTTGCCGCCGCAACGGCACAAATAGGGGATCAAGAGGGAACTAGAATGAGTAAGGAAAGGCCGCGAGCAGTCCGTTGTCCGATTGTAAAGGTTCTGCTACAGCATTCGCTTGCTATCGAGCGGAGAAATCACGGAAAAGTAGCCATGCCAGCAGCAGGGTGCTAGGGTTCTCCTTCAGAAGCGCCGGTCAATGTGTGTTCTCCCGCAGGGGGCGTCGCTGTCGCTAGCGGAGGCGGTGGCGCAGATGCACAACCTGTTCTGCAGCGGCCGCCTGCGCCACCGCTCGCAGCCGCCTGCCTGCCGCCGCCCCGCCGCGCGCCCCGCCCGCGGCCCGGCGCGCCGCGCTCCCTGTCGGGTCGCACCTGTGCCGCAGCCGCCGCTGCCCTCCTGCCTCCGCCCCCGCTTCCGCCTCCCGCCCCCGACGCCCGCCCCGCCCCCGCCCCGCCTTCTCGCCTGCCCCCCGGCCCGCCGCGCTGCCAAACGCCCCTACCCCCGCCACGTCGCCGCGCGTGACCAACGACTTCGCCCCCACAGCTGGAAACGACGTTTGCCCGCGATCCCCCCCCGCCCCCACCGCCCCGCCGCCGTCCCACCGCCCCGCCTCCCGCTCGGATTCGCCAACCCTGCCCCGCCAAGTTATTCCGCACCCTCCCCGCCACTTCTCCCACCCTGCCCGGCCAAGTTCGCCGCCATTGCCTGGCCTGCTTTTCCCAGTGGGAGGCCAGATTACCTCACAGTTTACTTTAATACACAGGACTAGGGAATGCTCGTGTCCAAGAGTTGAAGAAATTTCATTTTTAGGTTGTTCGAGGGCAATGGAAAAGATTTCTTCTTTATTGATATTTAGTGCTAAAATTTGTAATACACTTTTTCGAGCTGAGATATTTGCCATTGTCTTTCAAACTTGAATCCTCCAATCAATTAGGCTGATGACGCGGCTCTGGTGGAATTAAACCGAGTATTTCAAATTTTGGATACTTACATAAAAAAACTCAAACTTTTTAAATGTTTTACAAAAAAATGGCTCCAAATTTTTTGATAAAATTTGTTTTTCCAGCAGTGCGAAAAATTTAAGAAACATTTGAAAACTGCTGGTATCATATTCGTAATATCCCTTTATTAATAATTAATATGTTTCATACAGTAAATAACTTTATTGTTTTTCAAAATATTCTCATGAAGAAACCTACAGCACTTTTGCGATGCGGTATGCAGCACAATTGTTCAAAGCCTATCCACTCCTGGATTGAGATCTCCCAAAACGATGCATTCTGAATCGAGCAAACCGTCTTCTTCAGGGTCAAAAACTTGACCTCTCGGTTGTTTTTATGTACGGAATAAAAAGAAATCAATTCAGTGCAGTCAGATATACGGGAGACTCATCAAATCGATTTTTGCGATGCCTCCAAAATGCGAGTTGTTTAGCCGAATGATTGTGAGAGCTCGCGAATTGTCGTGCGTGAAAGAAGTGACCCTCTTCGGCCGGTTAGTTTTCCCTAATTTCTTGAAGACAGCTGCAAACAAACCGTATTGTACCACTCAGAATGATTGTCTGCTGGTGTTCCTGTGGTACGGTGTGCGACATGTCCAGTTTTTACGAAAAAACAGCATCATCTGTGTGGATGCTTCTTACTGCTGTTTACTTCGCTTCATACGCGTAGAATCCACGATTTCATCACCTGTCACATGTCAGTAGGACGTTGTTCAAAGCACCGCCATACGTAGTTTTTGTAGCATTAAATTTCGACCATCGACAGGAATCTTTTCTTGAGCGATTGAACAACTGTGTGGATCCAACGCGAAAACAAGTATTTTTTGACAGTGCAATTCAGCAAATTGAATGTGGCTGCGTCCCACTAATCGCCTAATTGTTCTCAATCTTACGATAAGTCACATGACTATCTGCAATATCAGTTCATCGCACGCATAAATGGTTTCGAAACAATAACTGATTTGACGACCTTCGCGAAATTCGACTTGGAGGTGAACAACGACCACGATTGAATTCACGCATACATACGATAAACACTGGTCCTGACTGGAGCTTCATCGCCCAAAATTGACATTAAGTCCTGCCATCACTGTTGCTGAGTTAATCCACTCGAAATTTGTAAAAAATAATGGCACGAAAAGGTCACGATTTAATTTCCATTTTTTGAGCCAAAGATGAATTTTTAAGTTACTGTAAACAACACAAATAGCGCTCGTATGTCAAAACGTTCTGAGTACGTTTAATCTCAAAACATCCAACTTTACAGCAGCAGTTGCCAGATTGCAACACCAGGGTTGCCAAATCCCGAAACATAAAAGGCAACCTTCGTACATTACCTGTCTAGAAAAGATCATTTACAATTTTTTGAGGAAACTAGTACTTTTTGTGATGAGAGCTTGATATTCACAAAAAAATTGTCAGAAACTGTTCCAATTTTTTTTAAAATTTTTTCACATTTAAAATAAGGGACGCTAAGAAATATGGTGCTACTCACATTTTCGGATATTGCTAATTTTTTTTGGAAAAGATGAGACAAAGTTTGTTGTAAAAAATTAGCTATTTAAATAAATAAATAAATAAATAAATAAATAAATAAATAAATAAATAAATAAATAAATAAATAAATAAATAAATAAATAAATAAATAAATAAATAAATAAATAAATAAATAAATAAATAAATAAATAAATAATTAAATATAGTGCAAAGAATGGCACAGACAACCGTCCAAGTTAGTATTCTATTTTTTCTTCTCTTGACAAGCTTTTCCGATAGGCGTCATTGTTTTCTCGTCTATTTTATCTCGTCGGCTGACAAACAAACATGTTTCACATTTTCTTAATTACTCGGCTAGAACTGAATGACAGAGCTGAAACCATCATATTACTATTATAGAAGTATTTGCTCCAGATCGTAAGTGGATAGTCGACGTAGTTAATTGGGTTTGTAAGGACTGAGCTCTTCGGAGGGCAGAGTCGCTTGTTCGAATCGTCGGAAACTATTATTTGAACAATAATGTGTTGCTACAGAAAAATTATTGCAAACAATTTGAATCAATACCAATCGCAAAAGTACTTTTAAGCAAGATAAATAAACTGGAAATGTCTGTGTGTGATTTTCAAATTTTCACATCTCTATCATCTAAATCAATTTTTCACATCTCTAATGGTATTTGTAAAACGTATTAACGATAAAATCAATTGTTTTCTTTAGGCGCATATGACTATTACAGAAATGCCGGCTCACTATATAACCCATAGGTTCGAACGTGGGCCGGGGGTAATTATTTGTTACAAAACTCTGTTGCTGCAGAAAACTATTGAGAATTTCAGAAAATTTATTGAAAATCATTTGAAACAATTCTACTCATTATGGTTTTAAATAAACTAGAAGTGTCTGCATGTCATTTTCGTATTGTAAAGTTATAAACAAGTTGACAACTCTATTGTCTTATTTGTAAAACGTTAGTCACATCAAATCAATTGTTCAATATAATATTCAAATCAATATAATATTGCAGAGCGTTTAGAAACATTGCGAGAAAATATGTGCTTTGGCAGCCTTCTTTTCGGGTTTGTAACTCTATCAGTGACTCCGCAGGCATTACGTCCTGTTGCTTGAGGTTCAGAGGTCTATTATTGTCATATGCTTGCTGTATCACCTTGACCTGTTGGTACATGAGGCTTTCTCACCGAAATATTTTCTCATATTGGGTGTAATCGTATCATGTAGATATCCTATTTTTAAAATACCACTTCCTCCTACCTAGAAAATCTGTGCCATTCTGTAACACCACTAGTTACTTTCTCAAATACGTACGTATGTACGGAGTAAAAACGGAGTAAAAACATACTATAGAGAAAGTTATCTAATGCCATGGAAATGGGTTTCGATATTTCAACGGAAATGAGGTCCCCAGATACCGAAAATGTGTTTTTTAACGTCTGTCTATCCGTCTGTCTGACCGTTTGGCCGCATGCCCGACTGTGAAAATCACTAGCGCTTAAACCATACGTAGGATTATTCCAAATTGGAGAAACTCCAGTCTATTTGGCTCTAGTCGAAGTTGGAGATGTTGAAAAGCATTTCTAAAAATATGGGTGTACTTTACATGAAGGCTCTGAAACTTTCCCTGATCCCAGAGCAAATGTTGAGATGCCCCCTTGTTTTCCTTCTGGATATAAATATAACGACAAATTAACTTCTCCCCATATCACGTCACAGACAGTTTTTAACTGTTTTTGACGTAAATACATCAATAACATTTTCAAAATTTTCTTAAAAAGGCTCCAAATGTTTGCTTTAATATTTGGAAGAATAGAGTAAAATCTAATATTTAAAAACCAATGCTTGTTTGTTTGTTCGTATTTTATTCGTTGCTAGAATGCGATAAAAATTTATCAACTTACTTTTGCACTTACGCGAAGAATATAGGTTTAATACAATGGGAATATGCGTTGTGTGACGCACATAACCGCATGTTGAAGATGTTATGCGTTGATGCTGACTCAAGTACCCCTGAACAGAAGCTCTATGCAATCCGCCGCACTCTCAGTGCGTCTTTGCTGCATATTCTGCCCCTGCGATTCTTACATATCTGCCAGAATTATTACTTGAACGTATAGTAAATACATGCTCAAACTTGAGGGAAAACACTTTTACGATAGGACACCTTAAAACCATGTCCAATGCAGGGCATAGAACAAATCCATTCTCGCGAGAAAGACATTTGTTCGTAAAAATTTGTACAGAATGTAGCGTAAAACGTGATTAACAATCTCGTGAGCAGTACCGTGAGAAGTGTAACACATTTCAATAGCGAAGCATTGCCGGGTCCCGAGGCCAAGCAGGCATAGGTCCAATTTTCATTGTAAACTTGGAATTGACCAAAATTGCAAAAGTTTTAATTTTTTCGGCAACTTCCTAGAACTAGAAAATTAAAGAGAGAGATTTTTCTTTGTAATGGAATTTGTTGTCCATGATTAGTTCTTTAGTTAAGGTCAGGTACATTTTTTAAAAACCTTTGGTAGTTTTCGCACAATATTGCAGTTTGCACAATATTGCATATTGCAGTGCAGTTTGTACAATATTAAAATATAATAAAACCAAGTTTTTTCTTCTAACGTTTAGTACGGGTAGTACAAAATGTACTTACTGAGATGACACACACGCCATTTTGCTCTATTATTCTCTTTAAATAAATACACAAATGATTTTTGTATTTTGCTGCTCTTCCGTGTGACCACGCAAAGTAGGTAAGCTCCTTTCACCGCCTGGCAGAGAAAGAGGTATCATTTGTGGAATGAAACAGGTCATTTGAATTTTAGGATTGAGAAGGTCAAAGACTTCATTTAGGCTTGAGATTTTTTTAATGCAGTAAATATACAAAATAGCACAGCGGCAATGCTCTCTCCTCCGAAGGTAGGCGTACGAAGGATTTTGTCGCCCATCAACGGGCTTGGGCCCATCCGTTCCCCCACGGCAGCCGCGCTGATGCCGCCTGCTCGGGCGCAGGGGTGCCCGTCGCCGCCGCCGCTGCCGCAGCCGTGCCCGGCGGTCGCATCGTCCCCGTCGTGCTCCACGCGCCCGGAGGCCACGCGCCGGTCCACGTGCGCGCGCGGCGGGGACGCGTGGGTGGCGCGATCGCTGTCGTGCACGTGGTCGCGCACGTGCGCCGCTCGCCCCGCCGCGCGCTCGCTCTCCTGGACCACGTGCCACCCGGCGGCGCAGAGCGCGTGCGGCGTGGGAGGGCCCGCGGCGCTCGGTGAGCCTCTCATTAATTCCTTTTATTCTATTATTCATTTCAGTTTTGGTTATAATCTTGGGTGGTGTTATGATTATTTAAACGTTAACTAATCGCTACAGTCAGAGCTTTAATTCCTATGTGATTGGCGCAAACAACCATGAGGCAGAAAAGACGCTGTTTCCGAGGGCGGGGGGAGGGGTCGCGATTGTTTTCGTATGAGGCTGAAATACCTTCATCTTTCTTTTGCTGCGCGTACGCAATAACGAAAAAAATATTTCTGAGCGGGACTTTCCCGTCCACAATTTCTGTCAATAGACCAGAAAATATTTAACATTTTAGCGATAACTATACTAACTTTCGCAATCAATTTGTTACTATCAAAGAAGTGTTGAGTTCTTAAAACTCCAATAAGCCACATCGGCCATCCAGATAGCACATGGGTTTTACACTAATATAATAGTAATAAGCGTATGGTGGTTTCAGTTTTGGAAGCCGAAAAATCCAGCAAATGTAAAAAAAATGTCCTGAAGGCTACCAAAGAAGGTATCTAGGATGAAAATTAGTCACAACTAAGAGTATTAGAAGCTAGAGCGCTAGAGTATTTACAGACGGACAGACGAACGGATAGAGGAAAGTTTTGAAAATAACACATTTGTCGGTATCAGGGAACTCCAAAACGTGTATTTCTGTTGAAATCGTGAAATCTATTTTCCGCAGCATTGCATAATTTGCCCAATACTACGTATATTACTACGTATATACGTATGTATACGGAAAAAGTAAAAATTTACTCTATTTCACACAAAATTGTGCGAAAAATACTCAAATTTTCGAAAAATTGTACGTGACCTTATTTCAAAATCTATCATTAACGAACAGATTTCATTATGGAAAAAACAGCCTTTAATATTTTAGTTGTAAGAATATTGAACAAATTTTAATTTTTTTCAATTTTCGGAAAATTAGGATTTTTAACGATTATGAGACCAACGCCATTTTCTTAAACGTCCTTAAGACTATTCAGAAACTGTATTAAATGAAAATCAATTGTGCCATTTTTTGGAAAATTTTGAAAATGTTCCAGCGGCATCTGGTAATGTGTCCCCAAATTAAAATATCAGTTTCAAATTCAAGCAGCTTCATCATCCGCCAGATCAATTGGGGAATATCAATTTTGAAGAAAATCGGTTGAACGGTTTAGCCGCTAGTGTTGTTCACCGACGGACAGACAGTTGTTTTACCGTCAATGGTTTTTTCGGTATCGAGGACCCATAAAAAATGCATTCTCGGTACACCACGTGTTAAAGATTTTTTTTTCTAAATTCAGCAACTGGATTTATCCTCTCTTTTCTTACCAGGGCCCTCTAAGAAGTGTTTCTGCCGAAAATTCGCAGCATTACATACCTTTCTCTCCTTAAAAAGTTCCTTCTTAGGCGCCAGAAAGTAATATCTGTCTTCAATATTGTAGAAACAAGCTAAAAAAAAATTTAACTTTTGCAGTTATCAAAAATTCAGAGATTTTAACAAAAATCGGACTAGTTCCATTATTATAAGCTTTAAAATGTTACCACATACATGTGCATTTCATATATTGTTAATGTTTTCAATCGGTTTGTGGTGATACTTTGATGAGCTTTTTTTTATAAATTAAGTCTAAGTCGTATGTACTTATGCTTAAGATGGTCGCACGTTGCTAGGTGGCGTTTTCTGAAGCCTGCATGCCAGCCACTTGGGCCTGGACGTTCAGCAATGTGGAAATTTCGCATTTGCGGCGTTAAGTGTGCGGTGCGTGGTTGGTGCGGTGATGTCCGTAAAGTTAGCGTACCTATTTATCACAATATTGAAAAATTATATCCCTTAATTTTTTTCTAATTAAAGACTAATTTATACCCAAATTTAAAAATTTTCTACTAATCCCCAACATCGAAATATTCAACACTAAAGGTGGGTACGCTAACTAAACGTTAAGTTAGCATACCCACACAAGAAAAACGCATGATACATAAAAACTAAATGTACCAACGTTTGCCCGAATTAAAGACTAATTTATACCCAAATTCAAAAATTTTGAATATTTGTGCAACATCGAAATATTAAACACTAAAGGGGAGTACGCTACCTTAACGTCAAATTATCATACCTACACAAGAAAAAACGCGTGATACATAAAAACTAAATGTACGAGACGTTTGCCCGAATTAAAGACTAATTTGTACCTAAATTCAAAAATTTTGAAAATTTGTGCAACATCGAAATATTCAACACTAAAGGGGGGTACGCTACCTTAAATTAAAATTAGCATACCTACACAAGAAAAACGCATAATACATAAAAACTAAATATACCAAACGTTTGGCTGAATTAAAGACTAATTTATACCCAAATTCGAAAATTTTGAAAATTTGCGCAACATCGAAATATTCAACTCTAAAGATGGGTACGCTACCTTAACTTCAAATTAGCATACCTACACAAGAAAAACGCATGATACATAAAAACTAAATGTACCAGATGTTTGCCCGAATTAAAGACTAATTTATGCCCAAATTCGAAAATTTTGAAAATTTGACACGAACCAAATATTTTATTTAATTAAGAATATATAACGCCGCCGTTAAGAGTATCCGTAAGTGCCGTTTCCTGCTAAACCTGGGAAAGCCGCTTAGCGTGCCGAGAGAAAGGAGGAATACGCCTCCTTTGTTCAGCGAGATCCACGCCGGATGCACCGCTTGTGACGTATGGGGAAATACTCCAGCCGCACCCCCAAAACGAAACACGGAATTATCCGCGCCTAGTTCTTAGAATTTGCGTGACGTTAATTTATAAACAAAGCATTTTTTTTGAAATCAGATATTTACTATAATTGCAAATACCAGGGGATCAGTTAAAAATGCAACTCAAAGCAGAAAGAGCGAATCCTTTCCTGAATTTGTTATGAAGAATAAATGGACAAGGGAATATTCATTATGTACACGAATAGCACTGACGCCAGAGTTCTTCACAGATGGACAGACGAACGGTCGTTTTGAAAAAAAATATAACACTTTAGAGGTAGTAATTTCCTACACATATTTGAACATTATTAATCATTTTCTTATATCAGGGTCCCACATTTTCCTGCATTACATAACTTTCTCAATACTATGCATTTTACTCCGTATGGTTTTATTGGTACGAACACGAGAAAATAATATTCCGTTGAAGTACTAGATTTCCAATCGCAGTTTCTCCGTAGTTTCCCAGTATCACAATTTGATCATTGAAGACAAAGTATTGTTTAACATTATCCATAATTTATTTTAAAAAACAGCGATTCAATCCGCAATCACATGCCTGACGCCGTTATTGTAGGTTTTCTAAGGGCAATATGAAGATGGAATTATTGGATATTGTAAACCAATAACTAAACAACAATAATCGTAAATACATTTAGATATATCAAAGTGTTTTGCCGAATTAAAATCAATTCAAAGAAGAAAGAAAAAAATGAAGTCACTCTCTTTTAAAGGTTGCTTTGGGTGAAAAATACAAGCTGCAGGATTTGTGCATCGTTCCCTGGGTAATTCCTGTAAATCAGATGATCGAATGCCGTGAGAACATAGCAAGTTTTGAATTTGGTTTTGAAACTATAAGTCATTGATCTTGCGGGGTATGTATGTCCGTAATACATGTACTGTGTGTATGGCTGAACTATCACTGAAAGATTGGTAAAGGGATATTCATTACTAGGAAATATTCCTATACACTATATAGAACACATATTTCGAGCCATTGTTTCTGTTATAATGAAACATGATTGATGTATAATCACAGTGTATTTCCATAATATTGTAATAATTGTGTCAAATTACCAACTCAACTCTGTGATGGTGTATTTATTACAAGTTAAGCAAAATATCCTGATAGTTCTTGAGAGTCCCGTATGTCATAAACTCCCAATGACTATAGTACCAAAGTCCAACGATTATTGTACATTTGATACAAGTAAATCCTCCTAGATATTTCCCTGGATTCTGATCATATTTATGCTTCAGAATAAAAAAATAAACAAAGAAAAGTTTTGTATCTTAATATTATTTAATAATTTTTGCTTTATTTCTCACAACTTTACAAATCGTGATTGCCAGGGATTTAAAAATAACCGATTCAGTTTTGAAGAAGTACTCCCAACATTTCCAAACGGAGGTTACTAAGCGTAACAGCAGATTCTGCTGCCGGCATCATTCCATTCACAAAGCTTTAGCGAAACCTGTTCAATACAAAAATACACAGGATCCTCCAGACGATTAGCTCTCAGCGAGGTAGGCTTCGGAAAGCCCCGCCAGGAGAGAGCTTCAGCATGAAAGACGCTCCAGGGAAACGGCGGGCTCGCCGCCCTCATGTTTTAGAAATTTCCTGAGAGCATATTTAAAGACAAACAAATTTAAGATACTATTGAGCAACAAGAAACCGATAAATTCACATGTAATTATTTTTTTATGAATCTCTGTAGCTTCTTGGTTTTCTTATCATTGTGGAACTAACTTGATATCAAGTTAGTCGAATGTTTAATAGCAGGATCAAATGAAGAGCGGCATTTTTTGCCTAACAAGTTAGCAACAAAAAAAGCGACATATTTGAGTTAAATGTCAATATTTTTTAAAACTTTGCTGTTGTAACGTGACTGTGTTCCTGACAAGGCGGTTCTTTATTATCATCATGAGGGATACCTACGCCGCTCGTCTTCGACTTTTGTGGCAAAGAAAGAGACAGCATTTAATAACTAATTTATTAACCAACTTAACGTAGGGAGGAAGCCGGCGCATTAGTCGGCAACCCTAGATAATATGTAAACTTTATTGTAAACACATTTTAGGCATAACAAATGCTTAAATACAATTTCGGAATATAAAATAGTTGGAAAACGAGGAAGATGGAGACCTAAAATATAAATTTAGCAACAACTTCAAACCCAATTACAATTTAAAAAACTATGCAGATACCAAAAGAACAGTGGAGGACAGAATGTCATTGAAGCAGCGACAAGAGACAATGCCTGTAGGATGATGACGACTATCAAACAATAAAATTTAATCAAAAACGTTGGAGCTATTTTTTTTAAATGTCACAGGGGCTTCATGTAAAGGAAAAGGAATAGCTAAAATTCCAATCATTCTAATTTTATAATGTATTAAAAAAATGTATTACATAACTAGTGCAAAAAGTATTTCGTAACTATCACTAAATGCGAGAAAGTATGTGTCGTTTTAGCACTACTAGTTTCGCGCCGCATTGCACAACTTTCCCTATATTACGAATATTACTCCGTATATACGTATGTACAAAAGAGAGTAAAAGCTCTGCAATTGATGTTGAAAAGAAATTTTCAATAAATATTTATTCAGTATTATCCTGAGATTTCGTGGACCAATTCACACTTTCTTGAAAATATTTGAAGTAATTACTCAATGTTGCTTGATAGTTAGCTTTTTTCGTGATAGTCACAAATATAATAATAAATCTTTTCAATCTTGAGAAAGCTACGTGGCTGAACATGCTGACTTACAAATATTTCACCATTTGCTGCTGATAAGGAAAATACTGGTACAGGAAAATCACAATCCAGAACTAAAAAGACACGTGTTCATTCTTCACTGTACTCCCCTATTCCTCCACAATTACGTACACAGCACTTGCAGACCACGACAAAAACTTATAACTGTTGCTGCGAGAGCGAACTTTGAATGAATAATTATGAAAATAAATGTAATCAGTCTGCGCAAACCACAGTGTACACAGAACGAGCAAATAGTATAAGATAAAGGAATCTAAGCCTTCTAGGCGTGACGTCACAAAGTTTGCCAAAGGTTGAAATACAACAGGCATTAGTGGTATCGATAGGCGCCAAATCTGCAAAAATTTAATGGAAAGTCCAAGAATCTCATCCTATAGTATATGGTGAGAAAAACATTTCTATACTATCAAATAGGCATTAACATGCGAGAGAACATTTGCTGCACGCGAAGTAAAGTTTCATCAATCATGCGAATAGCTTATTTGAACAAAATTATGGTACATATAGGTTTTATGTATCATGCGTTTTTCTTGTGTAGGTATGCTAATTTGAGGTTAAAGTAGCGTACTCATCTTTAGTGTTAAATATTTTAATGTTGCTCAAATTTTCAAAATTTTCGAATTTGGGTATAAATTAATCTTTAAAACGTTTGGTATATTTAGTTTTTATGTATTATGTGTTTTTCTTGTGTAGGTATGCTAATTTCACGTTAAGGAAGCGTACCCACCTTTAGTGTTAAATATTTCGATGTTGCACAAATTTTCAAAATTTTTGAACTTGGGTATAAATTAGTCTTTAATTCGGGCAAACGTCTCGTACATTTAGTTTTTATGTATCATGCGTTTATCTTGTGTAGGTATGATAACTTGACGTTAAGGTAGCGTACCCACCTTTAGTGTTGAATATTTCGATGTTGGGGATTAGTAGAACATTTTTATATTTGGGTATAAATTAGTCTTTAATTAGAACAAAATTATGGGATACAATTTTTTAATATTGTGATAAATGGGTACGCTAACTTTACGGACATGGTGCGGTGGGCGCAGGCAAGAAGCTGCTGCGCGCGGCGCAGGGCGGGCGCGCAGCGGAGGTGCGGCGGCTGCTGGACGCCGGCGCCGACCCCGACTTCACCTACGGCTCCGACTGGACGGCGCTGCACGGCGCGTGCCGGCGCGCGCGCGCGGACGTGGCCGGCATGCTGCTGCGCGCGGGCTGCTGCGCCGACGCCGCCACCGCCAACGGCGCCACGCCCCTGCACGTGGCCGCCGCCCACGACTACACGTGCGTCCCCGCCTCCGCCTAGAGGCCAACACTGCTGCTCCTCCATTCGGGCACTTTAAAGATGGCATCATTAGTAACGCATGTAACATCTCGGAACTTGGCAGCGGTACTTCCATGCTGGACGGTGAGATCCAACGACGACCTACGTGGGCATGTGACTCCTTCCCGACATCTCACCCACAGTCTAGTCTTCCGATATGCGTCATAATATAGTGCATAACACACTTCCATTGTGGAAAATGACTTCATTTCTTATAATAAAGAGGACACTTCGCATAAAATATTTCAATATAATAATTTGTTTTTCTTGAAGACAAAATACTTACTACTGACAAAAAAATACTTCAATCATTGTCATCGTTTTCACAATCACACAAACACCTACTTCATTGTCTTTACTATTTTTTCCACTTTTATAGCAGAAGTATTTGCTGTATGACGAAATCTCCCTTAACAATTAAAAGTTTGCTTAAACACTGTTTTGCTTTGCTTTGAACTTTGGAACAAACGCTTTAAATTTTTAAGTATATCATTAACAGGTAGTCCGTTTTTTGTTTCGAAATTGAGTTATATGATATTGATATTCTCTAATAAAGTGATTAGAATGAAAGTATAAACAAGTTTGAGTCTGTATTGTTGTTAGTACTTACAAAAACAAGTGTCTTTCCAGAAGGACGTCAGGACAAGAGAGCAACTTTTTGTGAAGGTGAAGACTTGTAACGTGTAATTTTTGTGGGCATTGGCATTTAACAAATAAACGCGAAGAATAGTGATTTTTGTGGCGTCATACGGATGTAATCGAACACAGACGTGAGTGGTTTGTAAAGCAGTCGATTTATTAACAATCTAGACCGTAGCCTCAATTTAACAACTACCCAGCTCACAATAAACTAAATAAAAAGACCAATTACATGGAGAGATAATTTAAGAACGGCTACCACACCGCAACATACCACTGATGTTCCCTGCATGAAGCCGCTCTACTTTGAGACCATCTACGCGTCTCGCAAATTACGAAAATGAATTGCCGGCCTCTCACCCTTGTGCACCTACACGCACAGACACGCGCTCCGCCTGTCGCCGACGCCGCTAGAACAAGAAGATTGGGGCATTGTTCTTCTGGCCTTATATAGGCCCTTTTGGCGCTACCCACCGCCCCCATTGCCTCCTCCCCAAAGCCGCTCTGGGCCCGTTACGTCCACGGAAAGTTCCAATGCATCATCACTCCGCCCTTTGTTTAACATCCGGCGGTGCTCGCCGATTTTCACTTGTCTGTTTTGAGCGTGGCTCGACGCTACATTATAACCTAAAATAAATGCAATAAATAAACAAAAGAAATAAATAAACTTGTGTTATAATAATATATAAACTTGAGTTGTGTTATACTACTACTACTACTTGTGATTGCAGTGGCAATGTGCCGAGAAATGTCAGATATACTGTCTCTTCATTGTCCCTTGATTGTAAAGATAACAGGTGCTCTGCTATAAAACGTAACACTTGCCAATTTTAGAGGATACACTCCTACGGTCGACCTATGACGGGCCCCCTATCGCGACCGCTGATTGGCTGTTGGTCTTTTGCCTCTCAGACGGCTCTCTTGTGAGATTATCTCCTTTTTTCGTATTAATCCGCCTTAGAATTTCTCCCTCTCTCTCTATTGCCACCTTTCCCGTGCCGTCACTTGCTCCTCTCCAAGTTATGGCTCTGTTTTTATCCACCAATCCCATACCACCTGCTCGCTTCCTATTGGTCGGCTACATGACCAATCCCGCCCTCCCCTTCTCCTCCATATAAGGCCAGCGCGCAAGCCATCTGGCAGCAGTACGCTCTGAAGAAGACCACAATACGCTGGCCGAAACGTTAGCCACCATGTCAGTGTCGCATCTCATTCCGGATAGCCTAGACAACACAAACTCTAGCCGCGGAAGCTTACACAACCAGACACCAAATGATCCAACCTAAGTCGGAACGAACTTCATACGATACCCTCTTTTCAGTATAATTTTATCTACAGTTATTAAACCTCCTTCCTCTGATTCCAGATGATTCCATGTCCTTCTTCTTTAAGACATGTAGAACTCCAACACTGGTAAACAGGTTGTCAACGAAAATTCGATATGAAACATGTGGAAGTGACTGCAAATTATGAAACAAACGTATGGACACAGAGTCCATACGTTTGTTTCATAATTTTTACATGCGTCAGCTCCTTGGTTGGGTTCAAGCCGAAGATTTTACTCACCACTAGTACTTCCATATTAGAATTTGAATCCGTGGTTTGCCTCTTGTGTATAACTTGCCGCCATGTACTTTAAAGTACGGGACCATCAACTTATCGACAGAATGGTATCGCACATGAGACGTAAATTGTTTGAATCTATCACCCAGAAAAACAGTAATGTGCGGATTCTATTCAAACGATCTTGTTTCTCTAAATTGTCGCAGAAATGTCCAAATCACAAGACCCAGTAGCATGTAGTCGTCTTGCAGATAAATAATCTACACTTGGAATTTTTCTGCACCCGAATCCGTTACGTTATCAATTGAATTTAGAGGAGGGTGTAATGTTTCATCCACACCACCTTTTGATATTTCATCGTCTGTTTCTAAAATGTCCAAAAGTTCTAACAGTGTACATAGTTTCCTCTATCTATAAAATGACCACATATTATTCTGACGTCCTTCTGGAAGGACGGTTCAAAATAACATTAAATAGCAATTGACGAAAATCTTCAATTGTAATGTAATCATAAATAAATAAGGGTCAATAATTTAGATTTACGTTTTAGATGTAGATATATTTATTCAAAAAAACATTAAAAACTGTATGTGACGAATGGGGGAGAAGATTATCTGCGCACGTTTTTTTGAGTTCCAGATTCCCTTCTCGCAATTTTGACTATAAATAGTTAAAAGTTGAGTAAAAGTTTAAAATAAATAAAAATTATTGTTAAAAAATCGCGAGATTAGCAATATTTGCAAAAATAGATATTTTCGTTTCCGAGTAATAGAAAACTTATTTGTATCGGTAAATGAATTGCAGGAATGATTTTTGTGCATTGCCCACAAGATAGTAACTCGCCCTTTCCTCTACTCCTACCACGAGCGCTGCGCGACTGCCTTGCGGCGCGGGTGGCAGCGGGGAGTGCGCGGAGCTGCTGGTGGCGGCGGGCGCGGCGCTGGGCGAGGCGGACCGCGCGGGCCACACGCCGCTGCATCTGGCGGCGCTCAGCGGCAACGCCGCCGTGGTGCGCCAGCTGGTGGCCGCCGGCGCGTGCCGCTTCCCACGCAACCTGCTCGGCGAGACGCCGCTCGACCTGGCGCGCACCGACTGCATCCGGCGCCTGCTCCTGCGCTGAGCCGCTCGCGTCCACCGGAGGTACTCACTCAGGAAGTCCTTCATCACGCACGAGGAACTCTCTCGCACATAAGGACGAGTAAAAACAACACGTTTTCGTTTTCAGCGACTTAACTGTTTTGGTCATACTATTGATAATGAAGGAGATTCAACTAAGCGGTGTAGTACATTTTGGAAGAATTCATCATACGATCCCGTGAACTCGTACTTCCTTAACCTCGATTATCTGACAGACCTTAGCCAAGAATAATAGTTACGAAGGCAGGCTTACAACATTTGGCTACTGGCGATATTTCTTCCATTAGTTTAGAATATAACTTACTAATTATTTAAAATCAACAAAATACCAAACACGCCATTTATACGCCGAATAATTCTGTGTGTAGCGTTGAATTCTCACACTTTACATGGGCTCGCGTTTACTAAACACTGTTTAGCATTGTGACGACATTAAACGTCACCGAATGATTTTATCTACGAAACAAGTAAAGTACCTCTGACAATTTTCTTATTCATTCACTTACGATATTCAATTATCTGATTTACTAAACGAAACAAAATCAAGTTTAGTGAATTTTACTACAATAATAATTTTATTTAATACATTATCGCCTACTAAAAATGTTCGTACATTCTTCTACAACATTTCTCTCGGTGCAAAATGTGAATTTTCATTGAAATCTCGAAATAGATTTTCCGCAGCATTACATACCTTTAAAAAACTGCACTATGTAGTAGTCTCTTATACACACACACAGGGTGAGAGGGTCCCGATGGTCAGTTGGCTAGCGTGCCCGCTTTCTACGGCGCAACCCCGGTTTTGAATCCCGGTCGGGCCCAAACTGAACTGTGCGCATTCCTTGCAATTCTCCAGTATCTGGTGCTGGGAGACGATGAAGCTCACTTCTCAGGTTGGAAATACCAGAAATACAAAGTAGAGGTGGCTATGCGCTAACCACACATACCCGTTAACCCATGGCCCGCAAGGGCGGGGCGCCGCTGGTAGGCCTTAGCCCGTAAAGAGCTGTTGGGCCCAAGTACATAATACATACGTAGGACATAAAAGGGGGTTACTGGATAAGAGTTTTGGGACCAGTCTATTCAAAAAATGCATAAAATATGTAAATGTTTGTATTTTCACAATTCAGTGGACAGCATCTATACAAAGACCGAAGTGTGGGACTGAGAATGCAAAATGTTGTCATAGAAATTTCTAATTTTACATGTTCTACTGGTTAAGTTATATGCCAAGCAAAGGGTATTTATTAGTATTCGACATTAAATATTAAAGCCAAAGTAAGATCTGCTGAACTTCACTATCGAAACCAAACAGTGGGAATTTCATTTTCTTCTGTTTCAAAACAAAGTGAAAGTAGATTTTTATTATTTTTATTTTCAAGTTTTTATTTTTTTTCAATTTTTTTAATAACTAGGGAGTGATTGAATGCCATAAAATGTATTGCGATATCATAATTCCCAAGTAACGGGTTAAGACAAAGATGAATCATATGTGACGATTACATTTCAAGTACAGTTTAAAATGCCCTGCAGAGCGCAATTAGAAACATTTATGATAGGATACTCACTCACATTAAAAATATTCTTTCAGAAAACTAGATAATTTAATTCATATATTATTGTTGTTCTTTATTCTGAGGGAAAGTTAATAAATATTTTTCAGTATATAAGAATAATGAGAGTTTGTAGACGTCAGTTGCATCGGCGTGACGGTGACTAGTTGTCTATAATGACGTCATTTGCAGAAGCCATTGCACATCCATGCATTTCGATCTACCTCTTATTTTACGTACCTCGAATTGAAACATCTTCGATAAACCGAAGAAAAGAGATCACATATTGGCAAAGGGACTGCAGTTCAAATTCAACGTTGTTGAGTTGTTCGCGCATTTCCGCTAGTTCAGGATAGACAACTTTCTCTACCGAAAGTCTAGCATTCGTTTACCTGAATTGTCAATTAAGTTTTCTACACTCAGTAATGGCGACCTTCGATGGACGTTCTACAGTAGCATTAGTAGGCAAGCTCTTTCTCCCCCGCCAACACCACCAAGCAGCCGACTTCGTGGGAGACGGCGACGGGTTGCGCAAATCGTCAGCAAATTCTCACGGAGCTGTTCCTCTTTAATGGTGCTCCCGTCACCTGCATTAAAAATCTCCCATACACCTTCTTTCTACTTAAGTCATGTGGGAATGCCATTCTTTTGCTCCAGTGTTTTCAGAGCTAGGTCCTGTGGTGCACTTTACTACCATTTTGCCCACTTGTGAAAGATTGACTCTCATTGTAATTGAACTTTTGATTGATGGAAGCTCCTTGGTCTGATGAAGGTAGCGTAAAGTTTCTGTTGTATTTCAAATACATTTTTATTAGCGCCGGAACTTGATTTACTCTTGCCAGTAAGTGTGTTGTCTCTTGAGTGATCTGACCTGTCATAATTCAGTGACTACTTTTATCTTTAGAGCATTAATTTATTACATGCGAATGCCAAAGACTTTTCAGATGCCAAATGAAGCCAGTCCAGCTCTTAAAAATATTCAAGACATCAAACGTGACCCAGTTATAACGAAAATATATTTATATTATTCCTCCTCTTCTTTCCAGTGTAAAGAAGATTTTTTAAATAACCATGAATGAAATCATCCCTGTCCTTTCTTCGTACTGGACATTGCTAACTTTTACCGCCGACTCGTCTTGTTTTCATTAAAAATAATAAAGGATAATGTTTGCATTGAATATTTTGTTAGGTTGAACCGCTGTTTTTTGTAGGTAGGTAAGTTTTATAATGGAATAATAAATGTTTAAAACAAATACTGAGTTTTGGAAATGAATCTGTCTTATCAGGAATAGTCTTGGTCCAGACTAGGAAACCTTGAAGAAGCTCCGTCGAACAGCAGCCGTTGAAGATCTCAGCTCAAATATGTAATCTTCTGAAGTTTGTCCCGTCAACAAAAATAGTAAGCGGAAGTAATAGGCTAACAAAGAGGTCACTCATCATATATAATCATCCCTTCCACATGTTTTCTCTCTGCACACACACACGCAAACGCACGTTGTATTCGGAATTCACACTTCTTTTTAAAGGAAGTGAACTAGTGACTTCGCAGTTTTATCTGCATATTACTCTTATTTCTCATTACATTATACACTGATCATTTATTAGCAAATTATCTTGGAAAAAACTTCAGTGAGTATTAAATGTGTACGTGTTAACAAGAGGATGACTTTCGTAACAATTTTTCAAAATCCAACATAGGAGAACTAGAGAGGTTTAAACTATTCAGGCACGGTTTTCACACGGTACAGTGTTCATACAGAAACTGTTCAAAAACTTCAAGATCCCAAACTAGAGGTACAAAAGCCAAAAGTACCTTCAGTGCGAACAAACAGCATATTTATTGTACAAAGAAAAATGCAAGTTAAACACATACGCGCACAGAAATTTTATGTTAAGTTACAAAACTGCATTTGCATGTTGTTCAATAAAAGGCCCATTAACCCCATTTAAGAAAAAGAAATGTCGCAAGGCATATAGACATGAGGTTATAAAGACAAAGAATTTTCGAGTCTTTATTTGACAGTCACCATAATCAAGAGACCACCACATATTATAATCATTATACTAATTCATACATCAGATTCAGTACTCGTTTCCCCGGCCAATGAGAACGCACAATTTTAAACTAATAACTAACGTCTTCTTGTGTACATTATAATGACAGAATTACGTTGAGAAAGAATATAAAAGAAAAAAACTTGCTGTGTTGTTCTTTTTGGACATGACTGCGCCACTAGAAAAACCTGCGTTTGCGAGTCGCAAAAACTAAAGCGCCCCTGAACTACGCTACCCGCCGTACAGTCAAGGATTAAGCGCGTCTTCACTACTTACAGTATTCTGTATCGTATCTTGTATTTTGCCCATGCGTTTGTGAAGTACCGGACCGAATTATTACTTTAATCTTCGATAGGTGAATCAAATATCTGGAAGATTGTGTCATAGAGAAATCATGCCTAAGTTTGAGGGAGAACTCTTTAACAAATGGGGATGTAACAACCTGGACTATATCAGAACATAGAACAAATCCATACCTGCGAGAATGTCCTTCATATAATAGAATATTTGCAGAGCGTAGCGTAAAACTTGATTAAGAATCACGTGATCAGTAGTGTGCGATGCTATATCGAAGCATTGCCGGGTCAACTAGTGTCTATCATTAAATTGAAGGTGCCCCAGAAGGTAAAAAGTTATTAAGAATGTGTGAAATTGCCAACAAATTGCTATGTGAAGTCAATACCGAGTTACGAAAAACAACGAACATCAAACATAATTTAAATGAGTGTTTCCATAATCGCCGACTATTGCTCATTGGATAACATCGCCCAAACTTTTATACAGGGATAAATAAACTTCAGAGGGAGAAAGGTTGTATAGAAACTATGCTGAGAGAATTTTTGATGGAGTGTAAAGTGAAAGCAAAGAAAGTAGTAAACACTACAAAATAGAATTGAAATATCTCATCAATTTACAGAAGAAAATCGACGACTGCAGTTCCTTCGTGCCCTTGTATATAACTTTATATGTACAATTCAAATTATCAATAAAATTCTATGAACAACAAGTGTTTCAAAATTAACTACTTTTAGCAATCTGGAAAAGTATATTCGCAATTTCCCTGTTGGATGAAAGAAAATAGTAATCATTACTTTTGGGAAACTTCTGATTCGGAAAAATTAATGTAATCAAATATGTTTGCCACTTTTTATAAATGAAAGGAACATTCGAAACGTAAGTACAAAAATGTTAATGGTGTCTTAATTTTTGACAACGTTGATATTTGAAAAAAAATCCTATTCAGTAGTTTCAAATAAAATATTAAAATGTGATCAATTGTTTCAATTAAGCCCTCATTAAGGAACATCTAAACACTAAAGAAAATAAATATCTTTCCAAATATGTATTTTTCGGTATCGAAATTGCATACGTTTTAAAATTCATTGCGTATAATGAGATTATCTTAAAAATATATTTAAACTTTGCTTATATGCGTCTACCAATCCAAACGTTTTATTAAATACTAAAATAGAGTACGTTGTGAATGTATATATTGTAACGTTTGGTCTATTAACCAAAACTGCCCAGTCACCAACGCAGTTTCGATGTCATTAGAAGGCGTCATGAAGAAGGGCGCGCGCCACTGTGTTCAGCGCGTTGAGCACGGCACTGGCTCGTCATGGCCTACGCAAGGGCTCTGATCCGAAGCGCTGCCACCGCTCCACGGAAGGGACGGTACTGAAATGCGCCAGACAGCTGGCAAGAGCTTCTTCTTGGCTCAGTCGCTGGCGCAGTAAGTGGTAATTTGCGATCATACAATACAATAGACAAGAACGAGATCACTTTTTCGATAGTACATTTGAAATAGAATTTGAATAATAAGGCGACGAGAAATTAGCATGAAATCAGCTATTGGGATTAACACGTGAAAGTGTGGAGAATTTTGGAGATGATAAAATCAATGGGGAAATCTAACTAAATTTGATAAGTGAAGCGGTTACGACACTTCAAGAGTAATTTATGCAAGATGGAAGGTGATGAGAACTATTAAGCAGTCATCAGAGATTGTGAATTCATTGTGTGCCGAAAGCGACGCCGAGAATCGCCAACACTCGGAGCATCGAGAAGAAGAGGGAAGAGAAGGCGTACGTACGAGCGGATCCCGGTGCCAGGAGAGGGAGGAATTGGAAGTGGGTTTTTGGATTGGATCTGGTGGACACGGCGAGCGTGGTAACAGTGGCCGGTGAAGGCGATACAGGCAGCGCAAATACCGCGCGCGAGGAGCAAGGTTGGTGCGACGCCCGGCGACGGTGCCCGAGCGGGAACCAGCACACGGTGAAAGAACTGGGTTTGCAACGAGAATGCTATCGAAGTGCCCTGAGGGCGCCGCTCGCGTGGTAGTGTTCGAGCCTGTAGATTGTATGAACTGACGAGATATCCAGGGAGAAAAACGTAATTACGCAGTTCAATGAAACTGCGAACACACTGTGTGCTTTTCGAATTAAACAAAGCCTTGTAAATTGTATTACATTTTTTCTTTAACTTTGATTGGACGAAAACTCACTTGACATTTGTAAATTTTGTAAGTAGTAAGGTGTTTTTAATTATTGCTTTGCTAAGACATTCTTTCATAAGGAAGTTGAATCATTTATTTGATATTGAGTGAGAATATCGGCGAAAGTAAAGACTGACAGACGGGAAGACTGACAGACGACCAGGCTGACAGACGGGCAGATAGACAGACGGACAGGCTGACAGACGGCCAGATAGACAGACGGACAGGCTGACAGACGGCCAGATAGACAGACGGACAGGCTGACAGACGGGCAGACAGCCAGACAGACGGGCAGACAGACAGACAGACGGGCAGACAGGCAGGCAGATAGACAGACGGGCAGATAGACAGACGGGCAGACAGACAGAAAGACGGGCAGACAGACAGACGGGCACACAGATAGATGGGCAGACAGACAGACGGGCAGACAGACGGTCACACAGACAGACGGTCACACAGACAGACGGGCACACATACAGACGGGCACACAGACAGGCCTTTTGAAGAATAACAACACTTTTTCGGTATCAGGGAACCCCAAATGTGTATTTCCGTTGAAATGTTGAAATCAATTTTCGTAGCATTACATAACTTTCCCTATACTATGTATATTACTTTGTATATACGTACGTATACGCAAAATTAAAAATTAGCTGAATGCCTTCCAAATGCCTTTAAAATTCTTCGAAGTAAAGATCTTAAAGTAGAGATTTCGTAGTAGCGTATTATTAAAAATATTTTGGATACAAATTGACGGGGCTATGCATAGTCATTTGAAAAGTGACTATTTCTTTGGCTGTGAGGTAAAGTTGGCTATATTCGGTTTATTGGGGCAGACAGAGACATAGAAGCAATGTGTAATAATTAGGGTCCGGATTTTTATGATCTAAAATATTGCCAAAAATGATCAATAAAGTGCTCCTAAAATGTTTTTAAAATGCCCTAAAACAAAGAAAATTGATATAGAAAAATGATCAAAATCACTTCAGATGAACAACTTATGCTCCTGGGTATGTTTCTAATATAATCGAGGCTTCTTTGCTTTACTCACGTGATTTCAGGCTTCAAAAGTTTTGTTTGGACTGCTCTTGAAAAGAAAATATTTGCCTTTATTTATTCCAAAATCGCCCAAAATGACAATGGCACCGATAGGCGTCACAGGAACCTTAGATTACATAGTACTCACAAAGGTTGACATTCCAATATATGAGCTAAGAAATCGAATAGGCTACTCAGGAATTTTGTGGTGAACCTTCTATACCCTTGCAATATACTATTGCACCTTCTATATATTGTTTGATGCAAGAACCATTCAAATGATATTCAAATCGATGAAATCGGCCAAAAATGCAGTAAAAATGACGTAAAAAGTTAAAAAATGACTTATTACGAAAATTATAATACTAATATCCAAAATGTAAATGTATTACATAAACAGTTAACTTGTGACGTCTGTACAAGTTCCTTGGTATTTTCGTGCGCTAAATGATAGTGCGATGTTTTGAACCACAAAATGAAGAAAATTTCAAACGTTAATGTTTATGACTAATGTTTACATTTATTTATACACTTACAATCACCTGTACTCTACGATTCCATTAATAGCTAATTCATGCCAAGCATTTTCATTGTGAATTAGCATTTAGTCACGGAAGTATTATGAACGAAATATCAATTAAAAGAAAACACACAAAGGTTGGTATTATATCTTTTGAGGATTCTGAGATATATTTCCCATACATTATCCGAGAGTTCCTCTTTTATGCTATTATAAATATGTAACAAGTCACTCACTTTCGAACATACTTCTTCATAGTTGGACACCACTAACTAGAAGCACAAATAATATTAAAAACGTGTGTGTGTATATATATATATATATATATATATATATATATATATATAACGTATGCTAGAAAATATGTTTCATTTTCTTCTTAGAGACCAATGCGATTGAAAAGAGAAGCATCAAATAGTAAGAGTCATACACTATTTAACTTAATGAAATAAGTTATTTTTCACGCTTGTACTCGTATACAATATCAGTGAAGTGACAAATACGATGATAGAGTAAAAATATTAACAACACTCAACTTCAGATTTATTTTTATTCTGCAGTTGTGTTTCTTGTCTTAAAAGTAATATTTAAAATACGTAATAGAAACAAAGAAAGGTTCTACAAAATGTTCAACACTCCAGAATGAATCATCTGTGAAGTATTCTAATGTCTTCTGGCCCAATATCATTCCTGAAAGAGGTACTAGAAAGCAAAAGAGGTAAGAGACGTTTGGAATAAAATGTATTGAGTCTAATCCCTAATCGTGCTTAATCGACACCGACAGCGCGAGATCGATGAACGAAAGCCCGGAACGACTGGCTGGAGCGTCATTGTCTTTAAGTTGACCACCCGAACTCGATCCAAAGCCTTCTGAAAAATTAAATATAAAAATGCGTTACTAAGGAGGTGTCTACATGTATTTGCGATTGTTCATGTTAACTTGTGGTACATGCAAGTGTGGTAGTGGAGGTGCAGGTCAATACAAAATTATTCCCTTTGAATGGAATGCTCGTTAAACAGATTAATTAAAGAGCGTGAGCACCGAAGCGAAAATGCATCGTCAGAGCAAGAACCGGAAGGCCCTCGTTGGAACCGCCGCCGATCACTTGGTGTCAAAACGCATTGGTTATAAAACTGCTTTCTCTTGGAAAAGACGTTTGACAGGAGGGGAACATTTTGTCCTCATAGACTCCGCGCGTGCTTTTGCCGTTCATGTCCTCAATGAAGGGGGCCGATTTATTTGGTACGATAAGAGGTACTCAAATAACCTGCATTATCACATCATTTTCTGTATTAATTTACATGTCTCTCATTTTCAGCATCAAAAGATTTCAAAAGAACGTGGTTTTAATGTACTTATATATGTTAAGTTCTAACTTCTCACATATGTGACTTTCAGCACTATTTTTCACTGTTGTTTTCATGTTTACCTCTGAATGCGAGTAATAACGGTGAATGAAGGTGAGGGATAGTACAATTGTAATCAAGACACATCTAGGAAAATCATGCCAATGAAACCAAAGCGTGACTTTGTAAGACTATGGATTGTTTTGCAGGAATTCTACATGGTATGCAGTGCCCAAGTGCCGGAATTACGATGCTGAAAGAAAATGTTGGAACAAAACCGTATTATTTTGCATTATTTTGTTTATTGTATTTTCCTGTAGTTTTCTAACCAATAACAACGTTGTACAATTAATAAGCTGGTTATATGATAGAAATAATGCATATATGTCTTTTATAATTAATATAAACGAGCAGAACAAGTATACTAATAGCTGCTCCTCATTTAACGTAATTTTTTTAAGTATGTTATTCATTGTGTTTGTCTTGAATTATTATAATGACATCGTCTTTAGATTGCAATCGCTGGCAAAGGAATTGTAGGTACTCGTTTTAATTCACATAAACAGTTCTTGGAAGACATTTGTCACGTAGTACTAACAATAACAATAATAATAATAATAATAATAATAATAATAATAATAATAATAATAATAATATAATAACGCTGTTTTGAAGGAGGCTTAGACCATAAGACCTGCTCTTCCACCTAACAACTTCAATCAATTTAAATATACATGATTACAATTTCAAATCATTATTCAGTATGAAACAGTTTTCTTTCATTACTAAACTATTCTTGAATATTTTTATTTTTATCAGTTTTCTTACTGTAGATACTTCAGAAGGCCCAAAAATTGATTCCCAAAAATCTGGGGTGGGACAAAGTTAGAGTTTCTACAATCTAGATTGTAGATTTTTAGATTCTGCACCGTAAGTGAGAACGTTAATTACTACAAACGTCCGAGTGAAGAGTATCTACTTTCAACATATCTAGCGTGGGTTATTATTACAGCAACATTACTTCTTAAAGTATTCTGAGGACTGAAGTATTTATTTGGAGCCATTCTAAGCTGTAGGAACTGTTTTAGGAATTTCTCGCTAGCGTGAACATCTGATTCACTAAATAAACCGTTAAAGTGTAACTAATAAAACAAGGTCTGTCAGGCGGGTAGCTGAGATCGCTAAGGCAGTAGTGCCATGGCAATCGCGGAAAGAAGGATTGCGGGTTCGAGTCCCGCCTCCGGCATCGGTGTATTTGTGTGTCATCCTTTCACCCCTCGTTACTGTCATTATTACATCTTTTATACCCCATCAGGGGTCAAAATCGAATCCAGTTACATGCACCTGCTAACGCGATGATAATACTGAGCCCCAGTAAATGCAGGGTGTATGCTCGCGTGGCAAAAAATTAAACGTGGTCATTTAGGTGTACCATTAATTGTACGAGTATATTTTTGTATTTCAAAACATGTTATTTTCACGGAGGAATCACATTTCAAGGTTTTGTGGCTTAATATATGTTTAAACTTCTACTATTTGCAGAAAAATAATATTTATCTTTGTTTTAGAAATTGTTCTTTGCTGTGAATTCATTCATCAACTAAAATGAGACTAAAATGAAATTAAATTGACCAGAACTCTTTTCAAAATTGATGACAGCCCCTGACGCAACAGTTCTTCACTCCCCCGTTCATCTGCAGTCTCCACCACCCCGACGACGGCTCTGCCGTAGCGGGAGCGGTGACAGGAGGGGCAGGAGAGAGGTTTCTTCGCCGAAGAAGTCGCGGCGTTCAACAACCATGGGACGAAAAGGCCACGGCGGCGCGATGTTCTTGGCGCTGTCGTGGAAGCACTATCTGCAGAACCACATGCGATCGCAGGAGGGGGAGGTGATTTTCAGGTGTGAAGAGTGTGCTTATGCCGTCACGGAATACTCTGATTTTATTATGCATCAGCGAGTGCATAGATTCAAGGAAAAGGAAATTGCAGACAAACAAATCAGCAACACGCAATTGCACAAGTCTATTCACAGTATTCAGAAGATTTGATGTGGAGAGAAAACTTATTTCTTTGGTTATATAAATCTCTGAAAATGTTATAGTACAAATACAAGAAGTAATTCCCTCACTGTGAATACAATTAAAAATTTTCTCATTTCGTTCTACCCAGCTCTTACAAGAACGTAAAATGTATAGATTGTGTTGACCGACCATCCGTTCGGTCACATTAGAATTGCTTGGAAATCCAAGATGTTGATAAAATTGTAAAAGCTGGTGATTGTATCTTGGGAATTTCAAAAGAAATAATAAAAAAATATTTAACCTGTTATTGTTATTAGATAAAAGAGGAACTGAAAAATGAGACGGTAAAAATGACTCAACATTCCTTCTCGATATCAACTGCATTTGTGTTCTTGTAGCCCAGTTTAAAACCTTGGAACTGGCATTAAATGAAATTATCGATCACCTGAAAAAACTTATTCACCACGGCAATGATACTATAAGTTTAAAGCAACTGATTTTCTTGGAACAGAAGATTTTCACGAATTTCACTTATATCGAAAAAAATTATCTACATTTGTGACTTGGAGTAATAAACCAGCTTGGATTTTTTTATTGTGGTACTTATTTCTAAAACAGTAATTAATAAAATTAAGAAACATTAATTAATTATAATTTACCTCTCCCTATTTAATTGTGTTGTGGAAATTATCGATGGACTAGTGTTGATAAAATAGCACACACTTCCCTGCATATATATATATAATATTATATATATATATATATATATAATATATAGTACAACAAATATTAAAGAGAGCCAAGTTCATTTATAAAAATGGGCCAAAATGCATTTTTATAAATGAACTTGGCTCTCTTTAATATTTTTGTGATGGTAATATTATTCAGTAGAAAATAAAACGACAGAATTACTAGTTTTCCTAGAATCGTACTCAAGCAAGTACAACGTTAGATAACATTTACTGGAATTAGCTTCTAGAAATTCTACGACCATTTTCATTTGAAACGTAGTTACCAGTCGTTTCTCTCATGAGTACGTGTGTGGAATGATTATTTTAAAATAAAGAATAAAAAAATATTATTAATAAAATTGTGCCATCATTTAAAAATAAAAAACAGTGAAAACATTTACCAAATTAAAAAATTAACAATTTTACGTATCATTTAATTTTACGCATCATTTAATGCTACAAATTAGTCGATTAATTCGGATCGATTAATTGATGCAGAATAATCTACTAAAAATCTAATCGTTTCTAATTGTATTATGGCACAGACTTTTTCGTACTAGTTTCCTAATTCATTGAGTTTAGCTGAACGTTTCCCCAACTCCCGCAACTCCCTCCGCCGTCGTCCCGGAGCACACACATCGGGGTGACGGAGGCCGTCTCTTCTATAATATTCAATATATTTACATTTTACCTTTGGGACCTACTTTCTACAATACAAAAAATAGAAAAAATATTGTATGACTGTTTAATAATTCATCATTTAACTAACACATAATTAATAATTTAGATTAACATTAATTGAATCTCGATAGTAGTATACTCAATATACACAAGAATACACACAGTATACACACGTATAGGAATACACACAATTTTGAACTTCCGTGCACACACACACATACAATTCCGGAATAATTATTAGTTCAGATGTTCAATACAAAACAAAATATAAGATTGTCTTTCAGATTGTGTAATTTATGTTATTGGGGATTCATCAATATGAACAATTACTTTAATCAATCATTACGAAACAAACGAAGTAGATGCTGCAGTGCCATTCACTTCGAAGGATGCAATAATACCCAGGAATAGAGTGAGTGCCAAAACGCATTGGTTTGCAAGGAAGGAACAGACCCAAGATAATGAAGAAAAGCAGGCAGGCAACTAAGGCTACGGAGAACATTCAGAAGAATGGAAGTCCTTGTGTCTGCGAACTCGACCTTCTGAAACAAAAGTACAAGGCAGAACCTCAATTGAATACATGAAAAAAGAAACCGACAAAAAAACTCAAGACACATTAAAAATTCAATATATGTTTTACAAAGATGAATTTTAAAAAAGTATAATAAGATTATTAAATTATTTTTGTTTTATAAAGTATATTTTATACCTCTATACCTTTCTAGTGAACAGTTTTCTCAAATCAATTGGTTAATTGGTAATTTTGGTTTACTACAAATATTTGAATCTTCTACACTCTTAGTCCGTACAGCAGCAGATGCACCAATTTAAGGACCAGGAATATTAATAGCAGGAACATCTTCAAATACAAAATAATTACTGTTTTGGTGTCTCAAAAGTTAGGCAATTTCAAGTTGCGACAATAGACCTTGGAATCGCGGATGCACCATTGTTTGATTGGGAAGACCTTGCTGCATTGCAAGAGCAAGATCCAGACATCAGCAACAGCAAGACATCAGCAAAGTGAAACTACACAAAGAAGACAAATTTTCCCAAGATGATCCGGACTGCGAGACAATGGAAAGGAGACAGGATGATTGGAAATTAATTCAAGGAGCGGTGACCAAAAGGGTGAGTACAGATCCAGAGATATTCAGACTATGGATTCCCAAAGGTATCACTGAACAGTTGATCCGACACGTGCATACATCAGTCGCACATTTCGGAGCGGAGGAAATTGCATTTTGGATTTTCCAAGAGTTGTCATTGGAAGGGAATGGCCAGGTTCATAAGGAAGGTAGACGGTAGACGCAATGTACGTTATGCGAGAAAGCAAAACATCCGAACAAGAGTTACGCAGGACACATGCATCCAATAATTCCAATGGGAAAGAATGATCTAGTAGCTGTGGACATTACGGGCTACTACCCTTTGGTAGTACTAAGACTAAGGATGGGAACAAGCACATCTTTGTGGCAGTTGACGTGTTCTCAAAGTTTGTTGAGGCGTCCCCCACCAAGAGGACAACTACACAATCATGTTTGAAGAAGTTGAGAATTTTTCTTTAATGTAGCCGGACCGGACAATAACTTACCGGCTGGTCCTATCGGGCCCTGGGGCTATGTTCACAGCCAGCATTGGCAGCAGGCGTCGGAAGGGTTTGGAAGTAACATCGATACGACACCCTCAGTCGAATCCGACAGAAAGAGTCATGAGGGCGCTGTCGAGAAAGTTCCCAACGTATTGCCATAAACAGCATGATAGATAGGGAGAGTTGATCCCTCATATAAACAAGTGGTTAACGTCAATCACACATGACAGCACAGGAATATATGAAGCCCAAATGAAGCAGATTTTGGGCGTAAGCCATCTCACGTTTTATACACCATAGACTGAGAAGAGATATCCCACAGGACTTAAGAATTATCAGAGAAAGTAATTCGAGAAAATTTGGCTAAAATGAGTGAAGTCAGACAGATGAAACTAAAGAGAACACCACATGAGTCTGAAGTGGGGCAGGTTCTAGTCAGTGTACCCGGAGTATAAAATTCCAGGCTAAAAATGTGTTCTAAGTTCTTGTTATACGAGAGGCCGTATAAAATCAGATCAATTAAAGTCCTTAACGTGGCAGGATTGATGGATGACCAGCAAGAGTCGTCAAACAAGTATTTACTACTTACAAGCATGTTAAAAATCGGTAAAAGAGAAAACAAAGAGGAGAACCTGTGTGTGTGTGTGTGTGTATTCGAGAGACTGTTTGGGTTGGAAATTGAGGCATTAGTGACTGTGGAGAGTAGCGTTGCGGTAATTTCTGGAGAATTTCAAAGGTATCTGAAAATAACATCATGGTGTTAAAGGAGTAACCGAAACGGTAGTTGAAATGTTAGTGGAGGATAAGGACGGGCAGAAGCGAGCAGAGGGAGCGGAATCTCAGGGTGGGAGAAGCGGCCAGTCGTACAACGGACAGAGTCGTAGATAGATCGTCCGAGCCGTTTCATGGAAGGAGGGCGGTCTGTGGAAATAGTGGCAGAGGAGGACGCAGAGGTAGAGGAGGACATTATGGAAGTGGAGGATGCAGAGGTAGTGATAATTGGGTCGGGAACTGAAAAGAACGAAGGATGTACATCAAAAGAATAACTTGTTGAGGGCTGCGAAGTTAAAACCTACATTTCCACAACATTGCACAGTGATGCAATGTCCTCATCAGAGTTTTCTTTTTCACTATCACTTTGAAACAAAGCATTCGCAGCTCTCATTTATCTGAAAAATGTTATATTTGTTGTATTTAAAAATGATTAATATACCCACAATATATTTGCCTTTATTTTATGCATTCTTCTACTTGGGTCAGCCTAATGAGGCTTGATAACAAGTAATGGAAATCCCATTATATTGAAGTTAAATTGCATATAAATTAATTTGAAAATTCATTACAATAATAATGTATTTTGAGCCCTGATGTTTTTTCAAAACTGCCTTAAATGTTACAATTTCTATAATAGGGATCACTTCACTGTTCTGGAAGTGTTTCAGAACATTTTAATTTTGCCAATTTTAGCTTTTGATCCTAAAAGTAAGAATTTTTATCTTTTTAAAAATTATTTTTCGTCTACCATCAATCTCAAACAACTTGAAAACTTTATTTCACACCGCCAATAAACTTTCTTCAACCTAAAGAAATTATATCATATGCTTACGTGTGACAGCCCTTTTAAGGAAAGACACCATTGTACATGATACAATATGATCAAATTGTATCATATACTGGTGAATAAATAAGGTCAATGATTGAAAACAATAGTTTCTCAATTATGCAACAATTCAAAGACCCGTAAGAGAATAGTTCCGCCCACACTTAACACTTCGTAGAATCATCAGGGATCAAATTTGCAGTCAATGTTGAAATTTGGTGAATTTTCTTACATTTGCTATTATGAAAACAGTGTAACAAATTAAATTTGATTAATTTAAAATAGACAAATTAAAATTAAATTACAAAACTTACCATACTCTAGTGCCTTTTAGCCTACATATTTTGGGCAACTTAATGCGTTAACTTCTGGGCTCTATTTGCATTAATGTGTACTGATCAATTGTTTATATAGCAAATAACTTATTATTTCAAAGAGGTCTGACGTCTTTCTATTATTGAACTTTCCATGAACAGTTTTGAAGGAGCAATGGAATCATAGCAGTTTATTTGAGATTCTGTTTGGTTCTTTATTAAATCAAGAACTTTTTCTGATACTACATATGTTTGTGAAGAGTAATTTCCATCACCAGTTTTGTACAGTCTATAGCACAAAAAATGGGTGATGTCCTTGATCGAACTTTTGCGTGCCCCCACTCTGCGATATTCGGCTGACCAATACCCCTTAGCTTTATTTCAGAGAGGCAGGACAATTCATTGGAAACATTACAAAATGGCGGCAATTGTGAGTTATATTATGGTAAATATTTGAAAATAAATATTAAAGCAACCCACAGTTTAACATAAATTGTAGTTTATACACTTAAAGAAAAAAAGGCATGCAGTATTCCAGTAAAAACTCTTTTTTAAACAATAATATTACGCGTTTTTTGCAAACATTACTCAACAAGGAGAAATAAGCTCCAAATTTATATTTCATCTTTGATTATAATAATATTTAATATACAATGCAAATAATTTGCTACAGTGACCTGTCTAATCTAGTTATTTTATTAGAAAAAAATAAATAACTAAAAAGGAAAGTTTAAGAGCCAGGCGCACAACACGATAGTTTTGTAATACTTTATCCTTTTCTTAGATGAACGAATATAAATGTACTATATGATCATGGAACATGAAAATATTTTAATAAAAACAGCTTTGATATGTAACATACTCAACAAAATAAGAGAATTTAAAGTTCATTTAGTCATAGTAAAAGTTTTCTTCTACAGACATTATTATTGGCAAGTGCAGCTCTAAGCAAATGAATGATCTTTTGTTTTGGGGATCACAATTAATAATTTCACATCAATATAACGTAAGGGTAGTTGTGTTTTCTACGCGGTGTTCTTTACCGTGAATATAGCAAATCATATGTGATATTCTAGACTTTGAGGAATTTTACCTGAGAATCAGGAATGAGATATAATTCTTATAAAATGTTTTAAAATCCTAATGCAAAGCAAGAAACACCAGCTTTTTTCGATTAGGTACTTGGGGGAAACACACATCAATACAATATATTATTTACAAGTAATTTATGTATGATTTCCAATCCGACGCAATGAAATTAATGTTTGTAATGTAATAAAAACTATTTTAACGTTGCGATATTTTTATTTTCGTAACACGAGAAATGCACACACTGTTTTCACATGGCATCGGAATGAAATCGTATTACGCCACTGCTTCTAAATAAGCAGCCCTATGCAAATGCTGTTTTCGCTAATCCATTAAGTATCACTAGCGGACCACCTAAGTACTAAAACATATCAAAATTGTAATTGTTAATATTGTTTATACATTTTGTAAAACGTCGAAAACTTGTTTTATGATAATCTATAGAAAACAAATAGGAAAGTTTTTCTGTAAAATAACGTTGCAAAATTGAATTTTATTTTTATACATTTTCTTCATTTTTACGTTTTTTACATTATATACATTTTATACAAAATTGCCAATTACATTATTGGATATAAGTCCACAAACGCATTTCCAGTGATATTGCATTGCATATTTGTAATTTGTGAATTTTAATAAGAATTATAAACAATACAAACAATTAAATTTTTATACTTTTTTGATGTAGGAAAACTTCACTCAAGTTATATGCATTTATAAAGAAATTTAAGTAAATTACTATAAAATGATTTAAAGTTGATTTTTTACATTGAAACAAAAGGTGTGTTTTTGTTGAAACGGGCTGCTACTAAATACAATACAACGCTTAAAGCGTTGAATTGAATTTGAAAATGAATTTGCGCTTGATTTATAGTTTATGTTCGTGTGTAGTATATATAATCACGCAGAGACAATTTTGCTAAAAAATCTAAGTATAAACACAATGGCCTCAAATTCATTATTTATTCATTCATTGGTAGCACTCTTGGGAGATTTTTAATACGCAGTAAGCTTTCAAGGCCACTAAGAAGAAGAAATGTACCCTATCGCTGTTGCCTTCGTGACCATATCTTCAGGGCCACCTTTGCGTTTCTCTTATTTAAGTCTACGGGTTCAGGACGTATTTCTAAATATTTCTACATTAACTGGAGGATACATATTACATACCATGAAATAGAAATGATGAAAAGACTGAAGTTCTAAAAAGCACTCTTTGGAATGCATAATAGTTCTAGAGCCCAAAACGTATTTTATATTTTATTTTTTTCGTCAGCCAAACATTATTTAATCATATTAAAAACTATGAAAAGTAAAAAAGAATTTGTACTATTAAAAAATAGTTGCTGATATTTTCTCAGCGCCAAATACAAACGCCAAAAAATAGAAGTTTTTTACTGTCTTACATGGACAGGCTCGAAAAAAACCAACAGTTTCTCTCAACATATAAATTGTTGTAAACTTAATAATATTTTTTTGACTGCTTGCCTGTACATAAAAAACATTTTTACAATTTCCCGTTTTAAATCACAGTTGCTACATGGTCCTTCAAATTAATTCAAATTTGGCGCTCCGCTTCGAACATCTCAGTTTTGCTACTCTTTGAAGCCATTTAAGAAGAGAAGATCATACATTTAAAACTTCTCGCCACGAAGATACTTTAATATTTCTCAAAAAAACACGCGAACTCTTTCCCTGTTGACAATAAATTCATTTTTGTATAAAGCTCTTTGAAATCGTCTTTCAACTGCTTCGAAAATTCACCAAGACCTTCTGGGCGGCTATGACGAAAGAATTACCATTGTCAGATTTCCTAGATTTAATTTTTCCACATCAGACACTTTATTTGAAAATCAGAGCTCGCATTGTTTGAAAAACAAAGGAGCCGCTGCCATTTTCTTAGCGATGTGCCGAGAAGCTAAGCAATACGCGTATTGGGCGAATTGAAAGTTACTGGTACTTTGGCAGCACACAATTATCGTATAGTTTCTTTGAACCAGCGCTCTGAGACGCGAAGCAAAAAAGCAGAACGCATGAATGACGTGAAGTTCGTAAGGTGACATTTTGTTTTCGTCCTGACAGGGGTAACCCTGACAATCTCTTCAATATTCATTGATTCTTATGGCAAAGTAATAATCTTTGTCAATTATGTGTCGTTTTTTTCGAGGACTCTCTCGTCTGATGAGAACACAGAAGGCTATGCATAAAACTTCTAGTCGACGTTTATGCTAATGCACTCCCAATCATCTAAGCAATATTTCGCATCCTCAACAACCACCTTGCCTATAAATATATTTTGCTAATGACTGCAACAGTTCTGTACATTTATTTTAGCGTTTATTAAACACTTGTATGCATTATTGTAGCACCCAGTAATATTTTGCGTTCGAAATAAAATTACATATTAATATGTTTAAAGCTTTCTAATACTTTATATACCATACGCTCAGGAACGACGAACGTTTTTGGCAATTTATCGCACAGAACCTTGTATGTGTGATACTGGCGGATAGAGAATTACACCCCGGTCATTCAGCGAAGATATTTAAAAAAATAGAAGTTAATAGATTATAGCATACAAAAACATTAAAGCATACAAGATTATTGCAACACATATTGTAATCGAGAATAACTTGAAATTAATGATTTCTAGGCCTTTTAAATCAGGTTTTCACGTCCCACGGGGACACGAATTTTATTGAGGACATGTAAATTCTGACGAAAGACGCGTTTTGTGCGATTGGAAGATGACAAAAGGAAAATTGGTGAGGGACAGTTCGGGTGCAAGTGAAGGACATTTGGGGACAGTGGGGAAATGAATGGGAACGGGTTGGTTATGTTCTTATGCAATATTCTACACTGTATTTACACCTCAGAAATTGCCCCGCCCCTTTGAGATAACGCGGAGAAACGTTTTCGTGGTGAGGGAGGGGAAAGCGTCAGAAACTTTGAGCCGAAGACAACGATAAGTCTTGACTTCAGGATTAGTCAAGTGTGTCGTGTATATATATATATATATATATATATATATATATATATATATATATGCGTGTGTGTCTCTGTGTGTTTCACAGCTTTATGTATAAATAAATGTTCATAACTGAAGTAAATATTATTATTATTATTATTATTATTATTATTATTATTATTATCATTATTATTATTATTACTAAATATTAGTAAAAAAGAATTGGAGTTCCCAATCCTAGGAAACAAGCAAATTACTTACCGTAAATATTTTGCTACCGAAGACCTATATAGACGGCATATCGAACCCCCACATATATATTTTTTATCATGACGGGGCTATCTTGGGATAGCCTATATCGACTGTGTCGCTATCAAGTGGTAACATTTCGAAGTACTTATAGAACCTATATAGATTCCATACATTTGCTTTATGCAACGGTGAACGACATATGCAACCTATACATTATATACAATCCATTGCTATGGACCACATATGGAGAGCTCTAAGCAATCGGCCCATACACACACATATGTACTATGTGATAAGTATCCGGACACATGACTGAAAATGACTTACCAGTTGGTGGCGCCCTCCATTTGTAATTCGGCGCTGGCACACACAGCTTGGATGCCAACTTCCACTCCCGCAGGCATCAGGTGCTGGAAGGTTTCTTGGGGAATGTCAGCTCATTCTTCACGGAGTGCTGCGCTGAGAGGATCAATGTAAGTCGGTGAGGCCTGGCACGAAGTTGGCGTTACAAAACATCCCAATGGTGTTCGTTAGAATTCACGTCAGGACTCTGCAGGCCAGACTATTAGTGGGATGTTATTGTCGTGTGGTGTCGCGCCACAGGTCGTGCAGTATGTACAGGTGCTCGATCGTGTTGAAAGATGCAATTACCATCCCCGAATTGTTATTGAACAGTGAGAAGCAAGAAAGTTTAAATGATCAACGTTGGCCTGTGCCGTGATAGTGCAACGCAAAACCACAAGGGGTGCAAGTCACCTCCATGAAAATACGACGACACCACACCATTTTGGACGGATACATTTGATCACATAGAGTACATATTCTCGTCACCCGCATTATCACCTAAGACTCAATTAAATATAACATCTGGAACTGAATGCTTTGTAATGAGCTTTGTGATCTCAGGGGGCAGGATCTTTAGGGTGTGAGAATTTTTTCCCACGACACAAATATAGGTGAAATCAGTGTGCATATTCTTGAACAGTCAAATAATTTCACAAAGCACTGAAGACAAAAAATGATCATATAACACATTCAAAATCATATCAAAATGAAGTTATTTCTATAATTCACTCTGTAATCAATAAAATACTTCTCTTAATAACCTTGAAACATTCTCAGCGTCCTAAATTTACAATTTTCTCTGCAATCCGTGCACGGTAATTACTGAACGCTTGGCCAGCAAATGATTGCAAATCATTAATTAACTATACTTGGTCAAAACATGTTTCAAATTTTACATAATTACAGACTTTAGTGCTCAATCTACTTACAATGAATTTTTTCAGCAATTCACACAGCAATTCACACAGCAATGAAACATATTACATAGACTACAAGTTTTTTTGTGGTTCTCCTTTTCTCCGCAGAGGGAGAATGTGGTACGATCATCAATGGATGGTCATGTGATTTGTCGTGGACGTTCGGGCGTTTTCAGATAACATACGACAATATTCTGCAGCCAATGTGGAAAAGCGTTGTAAACTGAACAAGTAGCCAAACTCTTTAAGACGAAGAAAAATTTACGCACGTCCTTTGAAAAATTATCAAATTTGACAGAGCGTTATTATCAAAAGTGTTGGTGAAATATAACATTGCACAAAATATGTGACGTTTGTTAAAATGAGAATCGTCAAGACTGATTTGACGAAGGTTGGTAAAATTGACTGAGAGACCAGTAGAATTCTTTTGTAGTGGAAGAAGTCGATTTCTATTTCTTTTTTGAATTCCCAAAATTCACTTAACAAATGAGTTATCTGTAGTTGTCTGACAAGCAAAATAACATTGCGGTAATTCTCTTTTATAAAAAAAGAAACAGATTCACGTTTTATGATAAGTTAATGGAATTCTAAAATTGTGCGCTTTTACATATTTATTAGTGAACACTGTAATGATCATCACTAAAGCCCGGAGGTTCAGGCATTTATTTTACACAAAACAGGCAGGCAAAAAGACATTTATTTTTATTAAAATAGGCATGAAAAAAGGTATGTATTCTAGCTTAAGTAGGGATGCAAAAAGGCACGTAAACGATCAAAAATCACATTTAAAAGGAATTATTGATTAAAATTAATAATTAAAATTATTCAAATTTTTATTTTAAAGCTAAAATTTACATTAGCTACATGTTTGGAATCGATCTTTTCTTGGTACCTAACATCGATTCCACATTATCGTATGTATGATGGTAAGTAAAATAAGACAAAATGAGCAAAGTAAAATATGCAACAGAAGCAAAAATATGAAAGTATGCACAAAATAAATGCACTAAAACAACTCCAGAAGCAGAAGCGAGTTAGTGAGCTATTGTTAGAAGTCATGAACTATTAACAATAACAAAAAGGCATTTTGCCAAATTTTCGGGTTCTAATCATAACAATAACATAAGCAATTGTTAGATAAACAATGTTATATTGAATTTGCGAATTTCTAAAATATGATTACATATTAATGCGTCACAGGAGAGACAAGCTGCTGTTTCGTTAATCTCACCACAGTGTCTACCCAATTGCGGAAATAAAATCCTTCATGTACATCTTAAGTCACTGGGAGCTACATTAAATATTTTTTGTGACATTATGAATTATAAATATCGAAATTGAATCTTGAATAAAACACCTGGATTGAAACTAAACTCCCATTAAGTTTTTCATTCTTGGAACGGAACTAAATTCCCGGTCGAAGTAAAGTTCGTTCCACAGGCAGTTTCGTTCCTAATCAATAGGTTTCTTTGGCGTGCGTCGAACTTCTGTTCCTGTGTCCAAGAAACAGGAACAAAATGCCTGAGTTTGCTTAGTTTCGTTACTGTTGCCATCCTTGCAAACAGCGCCTGAATTCGATCTAGTTATGTAGCGAGAATATAAAATCCTGCCTCCGTCGGGACTCGAGCCTAAGACCTGGTCAGAAGCACTGTAAGGCCATTAGTTGATGCTCTGAGCCACCTCTCCCGTTTTATCACTTTTATCTGTTGTAAGGTGGGAGTTGGGGCCTAAGGCCTGTAAAATAATATTATTAGTACCCCGTTATAATTCGAATTATACAGTGTTTGGTACCAGAAACCTACAATACAAACATTTCTGGCAAAAATCGCTTTTACTTATGCTGTATTACATAACTTTCTTTATACTACTATGTCTTTATACACAATATTTCCAATCAAACTTCCTACACAAATTACGGATAAATACAAAATTTGATGTTTTTTGCCATTAGATCTGCATAGAAAATGATTTTTCTTCTACACAAACTAATGATAATAGATTATCAATTGTAATTAAACATATTACAAAAATTCACTTTTTCAGACGAGCAACATTTAAGATATATTAAGATACATCTAATGAAAAAATATAACCTTGAGATATATTTCCCCAGCTCTCAGAATAGTAAAGAAAAAGCACCTAATTGTATTAATTCAGAACTAGATGTTAGCTTACTCGGTTTTGTCTTTCCGTACTTCCTTCCAATAATTCCCATTTAGAATTCTCTCCATAAGAGATCACATGCATCATTCCACGGTTTTCATATTTCCCCCGTAACTACAATCCTTTGATCCAGGTAAATTATGCTTCATATACAATATATCAAGCTTAGAAGCTATAAAGAATCAGTAAAAAATAAATATATGTTTCTTGGAGGTCATTAATTTAAGTATACAATTTCTCAAAACAATATGAATTAATATGAAATAATCTGGTTCCCTGGTATTAACAACTTTTGAGTTACTTGTTTTTTATTATATATTCTGTTTCATTTGTTACATTGTTTTTGTATAAAATACACGATATGTGTGGATAAGTGAAATTTTCTACTGCAGAAAAGCAATGCTGATAATATTTCATTTTCTACAGTTGTAATGGGAAATAACATTCGACAGAAAACCCTGCAATCAGCCGTAAGTTGACATAAAAGCAGGAATGGTTCTTGAATCTCTAACACGATTTGATCAATATAAAAGTGTTTCTAAAATTAAACTGTTTACAATGACAGGGCGAGGGCTCCTGCTAGTAACATTGCTCTCAGCAGCTCCAAAGTTTGATAACCAACTGCGTGAAAATCTTGTCACCGCCCGAAGTGTCCGCCCCCATCGCCTAGCTAGAGGTGCCAGTCGGGCTTCTTGGCGGGCGCGGTGGCCGGCGGCTGGTGCCGCGAGCGGCGGTGGGCGCATGCGGGCGACGACAGGGAGCGCGGGACGGGCGTGGGCACGGGCGCGGACGCGGGCGCGGTCGACCGCGAAGGCGAGGGCGAGGGCGAGCGGCCGGCGGCGGCTGCGGTCGGCGGGAAGCGCGAGCGAGAGCGCGAGCGCGAGCGAGAGCGCGTCCGCAGCGCCTGCAGCTGGTGGAGACTGCGACGCGCGCCGCCAGCTGAGGCGACGAACCCTGCAGGGTGATAATAACGATGGCCTGTTAGCAGCTGGGATGGCTCAGAGCATCGGCAAGACAAGTTATGGGGTTCTCCCACTCTAAATTTATTTCCCAGCGTGGCAGCTCAAACCCCGTCTAGATCTCCAATATGCTTGTTAGTTTAGTACATATAAGTATACGTTTGTTTAGGGAAGAGACAGTTTGTTATGATATTGCTCCGCCAAACGCCTGTTATTGATCCAAAAATCTACGAAATCATGATCGAAAAATGTGCGACCGATCACAGTAGTGGTCACTAGAATTCTCTTCCACACTGTGATAGAAATAAACCTAGCTTTCTAGATAGTGAATGAAATCATTCATCATCGGTGTGGGAGCTTCTGGTCAGAGACACTGTTGAGGAAACGGTTGTGGGGTTAATGGGTCATTGCCGCCGCATCGAGCGTGCCCTTATTTGAGTCTTTGAAATGGGATGTGATTTTGAGATTTTGTGGTGATGTTTAGGATGAAAAACACTTTGAGCAAGAAATATTTGTGATGTTTTTACTGAAAAAGGAACATATTCATTGACATATGTGTGATGATTCCGTTAGCCGCTTCGAAAATATTTTCTTTGTTCTTAGAATCAATCTATGCAATATCTTTTCTCGTTGCGTCATTTACTTTCGTTCACAGTCTTAGAATACCTTGTTGTGTCTGCTTGCATGATATTAGAACATTATGCAACTAGTTTATAGTTTTATGATTTACTGAATATGTTTTGAAAACAAGGGTCGATAGGTGCAAGTTTTGAAATTTGCACGATGTAATTGAGATAACGTGATATCATTATTAAAGAAAGTTATTAGGATGGTAATGAATACTTTTTACCTTACTGTACCCATTACATACTCTGGACAATAAACATTGCATAAAACTGAAACTAAAGAAGTGAATCTGTAATAAAAATGTTAGCGAACAATGTATTTATAATAAATCCCCACTTCAATTTAAATGAACACTCTTGATGTTGAAAATACACTGGCGCAAATCTTTTCTAGCCAAACGTCGTAGCATCCGTGATGGCTCGAAACGCCTTCTTCCTCCTCTGAAGCTGCTAGTGCAGAATATACCATTTCTATCCGCACACCTGATATTTTTCTTCAATAAATACTGATTTTCGTTCTTCTGATGATGGAGATTTTTAATATATTTTTATTTTAGCTCGTGTCGTCATTTTTAGTTTAGCACTAGAGAACACAAAGGTTTCATTGTCCTTGTCGATGTTTTTCCATTACGCATAACGGCGAGCAAGTAGTTTCATTTTCGATATCCTGGCGTGAGTGGTGAAGTTGGTCTGGTACCAATAATTTCAATGTTGATGGAACTTCAACAAAGTTGACTCCATCTCCCCTAAAAACCATCCCGTTGTCTCTGTAGAATTTTGTTTTCGTATTGCAGTTTTCTTCAAGATCTATCAGAATTATTTACATGGCTAGTTCTTTCGTGACTCATTGTAGATATATTCTAATGTAATCGTTTGACTGAAAATTCGAAGAACAATTTTTGTCACAGCACGTTTGCGTTGATGGATCGGTCGATGTGTTAAATTACTTTGCCGTCTTCTGGTGCGCGTAATAAACATACGACATTAAAATATTCAAAGCCATTTTTACGATCACCTTGTAATCAATACTCAATAAACAAGTCGTGCTATAGAATGGCATAGTCTTTTACGCACTACTTAGTTGCCTAGGGTAGCTTTACTGTCTTGCTCCAGCCTCTTGGCATGTATCGCCAACCAAAATACATTTTTTTAAGTTTTCTCAATTTTACGGTTTTCTAATGGAAGATTTCAAATACAACTTTTTGAATATTAAAGAAGAGTAATGCCTCCTCCTATGTGGAAATGTTTGTTGAAAAATCTCAAGCAGTTTTTATGAAAAAATCATTGAAGATCAACTGTAAATGCGAAAATTGAATCTCTTTATCACAAGAATCTTGTGCGTTTTCGAAAAACTTCATTGAAGTTCATTTGAACCACTTTCAATCACAAATGCAGTAGTGTATTAAAATCACTGGAAATACATATTAACGGCGTGAGAGATATTTAAAAAAATTACATTTCTGAATTTTTTGAAAAAAACAAAACAAAAAAAATAGTCAAAATGAGTCATCTTAAACAGTGCAATTAGCTTTATCCGCACAAAAAGTTTGAAAAAAATGCAGCAGTTTTTGAGAAAATGGCGTTTGAGTGTTTCTGAAAATGCGGAATGTTGAGCTCATTTTCACCCAAAACTTTTGAGTTTACGAGACATTGTATATAACATTATTTAAACACATGTACTAATAAATGCATCAATGTAAACAAATCGCCGATAATGTAAATATTAAAGACGTGAGAGAGTAGTCAAAAAATACATTTTCGTAATATTGAGGAAAACAAACCAAATAATAGATTAAAATGCCATTCATTCAATTGAATACATTTAGCACTATCCCGACCAAAAGTTTGAAGAAAAATTTAGAGCCACTTTTGAGGAAATCTAATTTTTGCTATTTTTTAAAAGTCGTAATTCGTAAGTGTATTCTCTGTGATTATAAGACATTTAAAGAAATACTGGATCCGTTTGTAAGAACATTTGGAAGATATCCCAGTGGCTTCATGCAAAGGAGGACATACCCTCAAATTTTCAATTTCCAAGTTCTAATTATCAAGTTCTCACAAAACAGGAATTCTGACTACACCACTTGTTAAAATATTTTTTTTAAGTTTAGCAACAGGATTTATCTACTTTTTTGTTATCAGAGCACGGCAATGAGAGTTTTTGCCGGGCTCTGTTTTTGCCTAAAATTTGCCGTTTTTTCGCGCAGCATTACATCATTTGTGGAGATGTTAATCAAATACACAGATGTCCACCTTAAACGTTTTGCGAAAATTTGCGAAAAAAGTGTTTCTTAATAACCAGTTGATGAAATTTAGTTTTGACTATTTATATGGGTTCATTTAGCTATATTAACTTATTTAATATGATGGTTTGAAATCTAATAAGGTAAACAAACTCGTAACAACGACCTTAAAAACTGACATATTTTTATTTGATTGGATTTTATGAAAAAGTCATTTTTGATTAAACGTGCAATGAACATGTTTGCTTTTGATTAACTCAAAGAACACAACTTAATTATCACCCCTTCTTTGTTGTTAAAATAATACTATAAAAATCACATTCGAGATCAGAAACAATTTTAAATACACAGTCCAACATCAGGTTCCAAACCATCACAATCATTAGATCTTCTTTCTTCTTCTTCTTCTTTGTCTTCTTCTTTGTCTTCTTCTTTGTCTTCTTCTTTGTCTTCTTCTTTGTCTTCTTCTTCTTTGTCTTCTTCTTCTTTGTCGTTTTCTTCTTCTTTGTCTTCTTCTTCTTTGCCTTCTTCTTCTTCTTCTTTGTCTTCTTTTTCTTCTCCTTTTTTCGTCTTTTTCTTTTCTTCTTCTTCTTCTTCTTCTTCTTCTTCTTCGATATCATCATAATTTTTATCATCACACGCACCTTCCAGCAAAATGGTCTGATACCAGAATAGTCATTTTCCCCAGTCGTCCACATGCATACTACGAACGACTCGATATCCTTTTGTTTTATTGTACTGCATTTCTGAGCGGTAGTGTAACTACAGGAATTAAGAAATATTTGGCAGATGACTAGCCCTTTTCCTGAAGACTTTTGTATGTTTCAAGTCACTTTCAGATCTGAAATGTAGTGCTGCTTTTACTTTTACAAATATCATTTCATGATGAAAATTTTCAGTCTTTTTTAATGTAAATTCGTTTTTTTCTCAGAGACCATCTCCATGTTTTGAAAGAGTTTGGATAGTTTTGACATCAATCAGCGACGAATTTTCATCTTGTTCACCAACATTCTACTATATACACCATAGTACTCTTCTTTCGTTGTTATGGTGGTGTGTTTTCTAAGCAACTTCTCCGCTCTACCAATAACCCTATCAGCTTGAAAGAAACTATGTCGTCAAATTGGATAAGTAATCACAGTCTCCTCAATGTTGTTTCTCACGATTCCTAAATAATAAAATACTGAGAGAATACTATATTGTTCTGTCCGCCGCATCAACCATTACATCGCCATTACAGAATATTTTGTTGAAATCAACTAAAAGGACTGGTTTGTTTGCATTCGCGCCAACAATGCAGAGTGAACATTGATTTGCTATTTGTACGTCACTTGACAAAACAAGAGTTTTCTTATTGGTTGAAAGGACATGTTTTATGATTGAAATTCACCCGTGGACATGTTCTTGTGTGCTTTGAAACTCTGAATTTCAACAATGTATCTTTACGTGACATTGTTTTATTTGCCAGAAATTGACTTAACAATACTGTTGGGACCATTCTGAAATTATGAAACAACCTTTAACCTTTTAAAGTGGGCATGTGTGGATTTGATTGGCGGCTCCCAACTTTGTACTACGTATATACGTACGTATAGGAGAAAGTAATTAGTGGTGCTAGAGAATGACACACACTTTCTCGGATTAGTTTTTTTTATTTTCTTTCTTCTGCTTGAAAGAAACTATGTCGTCAAATTGGATAGGTAATCACAGTCTCCTCAATGTTGGGCTATTTTCTACAAGGACAGGGGAAAATCTTCCAAAAACACTGCGGAGCCCGCACTCCGCAGGGTGTGGGATTCACAGCCATCCTGACCCTTACCCACTAAAACCTCTCCCCCTTCGTCTCCCTTCAGGCAATGCATTTTATTTATTACTAGCTGGAATGTGATACATGGATCAGTTAACATTCAACTTTGGAATGTTAACTGATCCATGAACGTCTTGATGCTTACTATCTATTTAAAAAAAAAACTAAACAATTTTTGCTTTACAATTATTTCGTAGGGAGAGGAGACCCACTGAGCACCTCAAAAATAATCATCTAAATTTGCAAATTGAATATACAAAACATGTTTGGGAAATTTATTTTTTATTCTGGTGGCATTCATGGGTGCTTTGCCTAGTTTGTTTTGGGATGATTGTGTAAACGATGACATATTATTGTAAAAATTATGGGATAACTTAGTGATGTAATGTATGATTGGTTTTAGTAGTTTTTTTATGAAGTTTTTTGTTTGTGATGAACCAGGGTACATTGGTTGTTTTTCACAGGAATTTATTTTGTATGACCTGTATTTTATGGATATTGGTTTTTGCTGCATTAATCCAGACAGGACAAGCATAGAGCATTAGGGGTCTTATTATGGCTGTATATATGAGTTTGGCATTTTCTATAGTTATTTTAGGGTGATTATTTATTAATAGTTTTAACTGAATTAGCTTGAGTTTTGTTTGTTGTATTTTAACGTTTATAGTTTCTTTCCAGTTAAACTTGATGTCTAAATGCAGTCCTAGATGTGTCATCTCTTATCATCAAACCTTAGTCACTGTTTTGTATAGTGGGGTCCAAGGAATGGTGTTATTGTTCAGTGTAAGAGGTGGTAGTGCTGAAATTGTTTTTTAATGAAAATATTTTTGCTGTTGACTTAGCTGGGTGTAATTTAATTTTTCATTTGTTTAACCAAGAATATATTTGGTTTAAATGTTGTATTGTGTTTCTTAATGTGATACGCGATGTGCTAGAACAATACAATGCAATTTCACCTGCGAATTGTGCTGTATTTATTGTGTTGGGTGTAGGGATATCTGCTGTGTAAAGATTGAATAATATAGAAAGTGGGGAGCTCTGAGGAAGTCCAGCCAATATTGGTTTGGGGTTTGAGAGATTTTTATCTATTGAAACTGAAAAATTTATATTGCTTATGAAGCTATTGATGAATACAACTGAGAATTTATTATTTGCCGGGTCCTTGTAAGTATGAAATTGTCTTATAGTGTTAATTAAACATTTGGTTATGTCTCTGAAGTCACTGATTTTTTCTGGTTGTATTTTTACCCTATTGTTTATAAAGTGTGAAGCTGATTGTTACTTTGCTATTAATCTCCTTGCTAAAGTTAGTAATGTTCGTTATATTTGCTACATACGTAGGTGGGATATTTACTGTTTCTGATACACTTACTGAGGTTTCATTGTCGTAACTAAATCTATTTTAATTGCTGGGGTCCGGTTCACTCTTCAATACCCCAAATATATTTCCAGTGGGGACCGAATAACGATATTGGGTGATCTGTCAATATTGTCTTGTTTTGATTGTAGGTTAGACCTTTTGGTCTCGTTAACCGAATTGTTATCATCTGAAGGACGCTTTAGGTTTTGCTCTGCGGCATGTTGGCTTGTAGCGTTACCTTGTAGGGGTCCGGATTTTGCAGTCTCATTGAGGTCTGTTGATTTGGTTGAGGTTCCATTGTTGTTTGGCTTGTTTGATATTCCATTGATGTAACTTCGTCGCTGGTAGTTTCCGTCACTTCTTGGTACAGCATAGATACATTTAATTCTGGGATGGGATAATCACTGTTTAGTGTTGTTAGAGCATTACTGATGAGCTGCCCCGTTGTCGGGCAATGCCCATTGTACATACTACGTAGCACTCACTAGTGGCACTATTTTTACAGACCACAAGATTTACACTGGTTCACTGATTTTCTCACTGATTCACAGTCACGCGGTTATCACTGTTCACAACAATACGAGCAATCCGTTCGGTTCGGCAGTCAAGCGCGGAATGAAGGTTTTGCGTCTCGGGAAGGGCAGATCGGCTTATCGCTTTATGCCAACTGAATCACGGGATACTCCTTCTACCCGAAGCTTCTTTAAAACTATCGCTTCTTTATAGCTACCGCATTCCAATTCTCCTGGGATCTTTCGTCTGGGCTAGCTAATCGAACTTGCCATATACTCTAGCCAACTGCCATCAATCGCCACCCAAAGCACATTTTTGAAAATTTCTTAATTTTTTGGTATCTTTAATACAAGAACCGAAATATTACTTGAACATTATTAAAGAGTAAAACCTCGACATAAATGCATTTTTTTTAAAATTAGGAGCCGTTTTAAGACGAGGTGGAGGTGTTTAAGCGTTTCTGTAAATGTGCAAACTTGAAAATCTTTTGCACAGAAAACTATTGAATTTTTGAACATTTTAATTTGAAATCATTTGAAGCACGTTTACTCACAAATACAATAACGTTTACAAATTTCTGGTAAGGTGCATATTAATAAAGTGAGTGCTTTTTCAAAAAATTACATTTGTCACTTTTTTTAAAAAATAACAACAAAGACTACAGCCAAAATAATTTAATGTCATCTTAAACAGTGACATTGGTACTAGCCATTTGAAAAGGTTGAAGAATTAAATAGGAGCCGCTTTTGAGAAAATAGCGTTTGAGTGTTTCGGAAAATGTGGAAATTTTAGCTTATTCTTGACTGTTGGCATTTCGAGAAACTATATATCACAACATTTACTCATGCACTCATAAATTCAATAATGTGAACACATCGCTGTTAATGTACTTTTTGCAAAAAACAAAAGAATAGAGTAATAGGACGTTTACATCATCTTATAGAGTACATTTAGCTCTATCTCTACCAAAAGTTAAAAAAATGGAGCAGTTTTTGAGAAAACATTGTTTTTATAATTTTTATTATTGCTCACGATATTACGCGAAAACTACCACAATTGAAAAAAAATGTATCTGATCATAATGAAAGGTATAAATATGGAGAACAAATTGTATTTGAAGGAAAAATTCTATCTTTACTTTTGTAGTTGAAGGAAGTTGAAAAATGTGAATTTTTGAAATTTTCGAAAATTCAGAATTAACCCTAAAAATCGGACTTATGCCACCTTAAGTGTATTTTACTCTATTTTGGCAAGAAACAACAACTTTCAGAGAAATGAAAAACTATGAAGCCATTTGGATAAAATTTTGTAAATGGGTTTCATGTAAAATACCCAAAAAAATAATCAATGTTTTTCAAAATCACATGGCTTCGACTCGAGCCAGATGGACAGGCGTTTATTCAATTTGCATAAAACCCCACGTATGGTTTAGACGCTAGTGGTGTTCACAGACGGACGGACGATTTGCCGTCCATTGGTTTTTCGGTATCTCCGACCCACAAAACAGGGATTCCGGCTACACTATGTGTTAGGGAATTTTTTTCTTAATTTAATTAGTGGATTTATCCACTTTTTTGTTATTAGGTCCCAGCAATGAATTTTTTTCTGCCGAACATTCACGGTTTTTTTCTCGCAGCATTACATAACTCTCTATACTACGCACAATATTTCGTACATACTTACATATATGATAAAGTAAAAAGCTGCATAGCGTTGCAAATGGGCTGACGTCATTCCCGGCAATTCTAATGAAAGATGTGTTGCCTTCAGTCGCGTTGAGAACTGAGCAACTTTTAACACCCACTGACTGATTTAGTAATTGTTTTTTTTTTGTATTTCAGTTCAATTCCCAAGAACTGTGCGAACAGCAAACTATAAATGTCTAAATAAAGTAATAGTTTGTGTCAAACTATTACATAAATTATCTAGTAAATGAATATCTCGATTTACAGGTTATATTTATTTGTTTTGATACTAAAATTAGCTTTCGATTCTAGGTGATGCATTTGTGATTATTTAGTAAGTTCTTCCGTATTTGATTTTCTTCTTTTATTTGATAAATTTGAGATCGTTTTTCACCTCTTCGCCAACTTGTTATAATGTGATATCATTATTCAAGAATGTTATTAAAGATTTAATGATGACATATTTGATCTAACGCACGTAACATATTCTGGACAATAAACATTACATAAAACTAAAACTAACCTGTGAACTGTAATAAACATCGCCGCTAAAGGCAAGCGATCCATATGGAGCTCACTACAATAGAAATAAAGATTTATAATAGCAATCATAGTGTTGTACGTGTCGTTACAATACGTTATTTACATATTTAAGTGTCGTAGAGCATCTGATTACAATATGAGATTGGAAAATTGTCTCTCGAAGCCGCTAAGAGGAGTTTGGTAAATAATTTAGTATTGTAGTTAGATGTTACGACACGAATATCATGTACGATCCGAATATCATCCAATTTTTTAAAAAAATAGATTTAATGTGAAATTTTGTTCTACACCTTCAATTAATATTCAAATTTTTTCCCATAACTGGCGACACTGTTCTCAACAATTGCAATTGAAACACACTTGGTGCATACTTTTTGACATTAGTGAATATAATTCTGATTTGGAAATAGAAATAGCATCAAAAGGTGCTGTAGACAAACAAATCAAGAAAGAAATATGAGCGTGAGTTAAATAATGAAATAAATAAAAGATGTCCGGTATTAAATATATACTTAAGCTAAAGTCATTTTCGTTCGCGTATTGATCATACTCAGAGCTTGCGGTGTCCGCGCAGAAAAATTATTAGAATGTATCTAGCTCACCAGCGATATTATTGGTGATTAATAAGTACGAATTTAATTTTCAAGGAAAAAGGTTCATTCTGTTATGAACGGCAAGGATTTGAACTTGCCGCGCGCGCGCCATACATAGCACGCGCTCAGAGGCTGCGGGAAGAAGCGGTGCGGGCGGGTCATGCTCGATCGGCCCTGTGTCTCTGCCTACAGCAGCGCCCGATATAAATCGGGCCTGCCGGCACCAAGAAAGTAGCGCTATTCCCGACAGCACAGTGGAAGTTGGAAGCGGCAGGCACTACGGAGACTACGTCAGCGAGGGTAGTGGGGAGAGGACCCGGACGATTAGCCCCTGGGAGACGGCCTGCTGGTGCGAGCCTGCGCGCCAGCGGGAAGTCGAAGACGCACGTGAGGGGTGGCGCATCGCGCCGGGAAAGCTGCCTGACTAACTTGGGAAGTTTAGAAGTTCTTTTGGGAAAGGGGTCATGGATGTGCACATTTTGGTCCATACACTGTTTTTGAATTTAAGCCCTATACAGATTATTCAGTAGAACAAGAACACAACACCTTCCATATCGGACAAAATTTTGATTGCTTACTTTTCTCGCAGGTCAGAGAAGGAGAAACCAAAAAGTCTTTGTTCCCAGTACTCTATGTTAAAGAGTACACTGTCACTTAACAACATTCATATCAAATGTAAACGTAAACTTCCGCGGCACGAGCCCACGTCTTATTAGCTGTCCTGTCGACGCCGCGTCGTTTGCTGAGGGGCCGACGTTTCGCCTGTCATGTCGCAGGCTTCCTCAGGACAGTGACAACGCGGCGCTGTGCGTCCGGAATTATATAGCGGACACCCAAGAAAACATTGTCATCAGAACGTTTACTCAGTTATTAGCGTTTTTAAAGCGGAAAATTGTAGGATACAAGACAATAGCCCAAAATATTTTCAAAAGAGTGACAGAGTACGCCACTACTTTACCGTCCTAGTGTGGTAATAAAGTACATTACCACACTCCGGCGGTAAAGTACTTTATTACGAAACAGGTTATAATGGCATAGTGTTTGACTAACTTAACCGAAGTGGATAAAGCAATTTTAATAAAGATTCGGATATGTTATTAGTGTATTACAGCATTATGAACTTATAAACGAAGTCAAATTAATTTTAAAAATAAATTGGAAAAGCAGTTTTGCTTTCAGCAACTGAAGATGATGGTATTGTGACGTCTCGCAGAGAGTACAGCCAGGTAAGACAAGCATTGACGCCGGGCAGTGAGGACGGCCAACAAAAGACAAATAGTGTCAGGGAGTGTTATCGGGCAGTGAGGGTGGGCAGTGAGAACGGATGACGAGAATAGATAGCGATGACGAACAGTAACAGGCAGTGAGGAAGGACAATGAGGGCAGATAGTGAAGGCGAGTGCTGAAGACGGGCAAAAAGGTTGGTGGGAAGAACGGCTGGGCATAGCGGACGAGCGGAGAGGACGGGCGGAGAGAACGGGCGGCAAAGACGGGCGGCAAAGACGGGCGGCAAAGACGGGCAGAGAGGACGGGGGGATGACGGGTGGGATGAAGAGGGAGAGGTGGGGCGGGGAGGACGAATACCCCCCGTTACTTGCACGTTGCAAGAAATGGTCTCTGCCGTACTCATTTCAAAATGGCGGACTCGACTTCAATCACAGACTATCCGTTAACGTTTCATATGTACTTCGAAAACTGACTTTCTGAACTAATACGATATTGTAATACACGATATAGTATATTTTAGAAACGAACATGTCAAAATGTAAATAAACTTATTTAAAATATATGTGTTTTAAATAATTTTCATAGTTTTCGACTGGTGTTTCTGTGTTGTGTAATACTTAGCAACCCAAATCAAGTAAGCCGAAGTGTTGCGCGGGCGCGAGGGTACCGTTGAGAGAGCCTGCGAGGCAGGAGAGTGGGGCGGAGGCGTCGAGGCGCTCGGCGCCGGCCGTCGGCGTGGGCGCGGCGGGCGTCGAGGGGGCGGCGGCGGCGGCGGAGCTGGAGGCGGCGGACTCGCGCTCCACGTACGAGTCCATGCGCCTCTCCAGCACGTTCATGCGCCGCGCCATGCTCTGCACGATCTGCCCCTGCACCGTCAGCCCCTGCGCCATCCCGCGCACCTGCGCACGCGCAAACACTTGCCGCCTCGCCTCCGCACTCGCTCGCTCTCTCCCTCTCTCTCCCTCTCTCTCTCTCCCTCTCTCCCCCTCTCTCTCCCTCTCTCCCTCTCTCCCTCTCACCCTCTCTCTCCCTCACTCTCACACTGGCCTTAGCACACTCTTTCTCGCCCTCGCTTACTCTCACACTCGCACAATCTTTTTCGCACTCACTCTCACGCTCGCTCTCGCCCTCGTACTTGCACTCGCCCTTCCCCTTGTATCTGCACACCCACTCGCATAATTTAGCCGCTAGCGTTCTCCACTAGTGAAATCTGACTAATATTCTATAGAGTAAGACGAGTATTTTACTGTATAATGAAGCAATAACCTACTTTTCTGAAATCGAGCACACACAAAATGATTTTTCTGTCGAAAAATTGAAGTAATACAATAATTGCACTTTACTAACTAAAGTAGTGGGAGAAAGTAGAATCAAGTTAAAATGTAAAAGCTGAAATTATAATTGTAGTACGACATGATTTCATAACTATTTTGCGTTCAACATGGAACATTGTATTTTAGCGTTGGAAAATAAATTGAGTTTCTACGAGCTTCAAAATGAACTTTTTCTAATGGTATGTTTAAAATAATTACATAGAAATACTTTTCTGTACAAGAAAGTAACTTACATTATTTTGAGGTTTTTCTCAAAATTCGAAAATTGTATAGTCGTTATATACCTTATAGTCGTCAGTCGTATCGGTACAACGACGCTCCATGGAGCCAAGATTTAAATTACTAAATATAAAATTAATAGTGAAATGAATAAAAAGCAATGGTGGCTGGCGCCTACCGCCTCGTCCGTCCGCTCCATCTGGTGCTGCATGGAGCTCATGGCCTCCTGCATCTGGGCCACCGCCTGCGAGATGGAAGCGAACGCCTCCTCCAGCCCATCGGCCCCCGCGCCGCTCTGGACCTCGCTCGCCGCCCCGGGCCCTTCCTGCGCCCCCGCCCCCGCGCCACCGCCACCGCCCGCGCGCCCGCGCCCGCGCCCGGGCCCGGGCCCGCGCTCGCCCATGCCGCTGCGCCCACACCACCAACGGCAAAGCGACTCCTTTTTATGCAGTTTGACGCAATGAATTATGCTTCCAGATTATAATGTTGAAGTGAACATTCCATCTTACATAGATGTTTATTGTTGCTATTGATCATTAATATTAAATTGTGATGAATTTACTTTTGTTTTGTATAGTGGTAATGTATGTTTAAAGGTGAATGTGCAGTGAGTTGATAGTATCATGAGCAGGTATAAAAACCATGTACCATTCAATTCACCTGAAAAGGAATGCAAAACAAATATTCCTACATTGCAATATATCACCGTCGGGATTCGAACCCTAAGACTTAGTACTCAAGAGTTGCTGCAGAGGAAACAGCTGTTGCCCTGAGGTAACTCTGTTGCCACCGGCTGTGACATTCTAGCGCGGGAGGGGTGCTGCTCTCTTCTAGGATATGACAACCGAGTCAAATGGCTAGCAGTTAACACGCTCGGAAACGCCTAGCAATAAAACATTACTGTGAATGGAGGTGCCAAGTAGGAAATTGGCTAACCTTGGCTCTCAGCAAGACGGCGCATGCTAGGCACAGTTACCAACGTTATAGCCGTCATACTATAAGAGACTAGCTTGCTTCTAAACTAAAATATTTCCTTATTACGTTCTTTTCTTCAATCAGTTTAGGCCAGAATTGAGTAGTTTTCTCTTAATTTTTTAAATTTTCAAAACCCAGTTGTCACAATTTTTTAAAGCTTCTGAAAGAATATTGGATCAAAAACGGATTCAATTTGCTTTCATAAATGTTTTTAACCAATAGAGCACAATGTACTAAACAAGTGAACACAAGCGTTATTTCAATTAAAATGTTTTAATATTCAATAACTATACATTTGTATTTTTTTTATTAAACATCCTCCATATTAATATATTTTTACCTTTTACGTGAATTTTATAATTTAATGCTTTGTGGAACTCATTTTCTTCAAAATATTGATCTATAAAGAAGTTGCTTGAAATCTCAAATTATTTAGTATAATTATATACATTGCAGTCGAAACGTCGTTCTATAATACATAGCTACATAGCTATAAATGTTACAATAATTGTATATTATAAATAAATATGAAAATAATTTGAAGTTCTATTTTATTATTTAAATTTGTTCCAAGCACAGTTCAGGGATTTGTTGGTTACACCCCTAACCCCCTCCCCCTATTCAAGTGACCTTCGCTCGCGCGACCGCTTCTCGTGCCTCCACCGGCATCCCCACGTCTCACGACCCTTCACCCGCACCTCACCCCTCTTCGCGCCCCCGCACGCTCCCGACAGGCTCTCTTCTTAGACAAGACACACTCTCAAAAATCCTCAGAATTTGTTTTCGGCCCGGACGCTTCAAGATACGTACGACCCAGTTTGCTTACGCATCTGTCATGCACTGTCTACATCCTGTCGTAATATAATATCCTCTCGTAATATTTGTATTAACATATACTACTTGTTTATAATTTATGTGATAAATAATTTATTTCGAATTTTAGCTCTGAGGACAATCGAAACGATCAGCCAAATAAATTGTTGATACCAGACTACATCTTTTATTTATTATACTTTAATATTAGAAGGTATCACCAGCGATCTAATTAATAATATGTGTTCATTTTAAAAATTACAAATACAAGATTTTGTCAAAAACCGCTCCAAAATAATGTCACATAAAGTTTCTCGAAAATTTTGCCGTCAGTTTTGATGTTATATATACAATAAAAATTTCTATTCATTCAGAAACAAGACTGGCCATTAAAAAGAAAAATAATATTTATGTTACCCTTATATTAAACTATAAACTATCTCATTCGTTAACATTTTCAGTGTATAATTTTGAAAGACAACTTGTGCTTGTTATAAGTAATGACCTTCAGCTTCTGGATCCACGGCTGATGTGGCTCAGATGCCACCGCAGTGCCTCTGACAGGAATGTCCTAGAATTCGAATCCCCTCGGCAGCAGAATTTTTCACACTAGATTTAATCACTGCCTGGAGGAGAATTCTAGCTTTGGCCAGATATGATGCGTTTTAAACGCAACTTCTTTAATTTAAAATTCATTTCATTAATAATTCATTCAGTTTTATCTTATAACAATCTTTACAAATACGTATTTCAAATTGCGATTGTCAAAAAATGTTATTTAATATTTGACCAATTCAATTTTGTTCTTGATATCTTGAAAATAATAATGTACTATATTCTATGCTTGAGCAGGGAGAAAACTCGAGCATTTACGTTTTGTCAAGCAATTACCAATTTTAAAATGACCTAAAGCAGAGTAAACATATTGCATAAACCCCTAGAAAATATACATTAAACATTACATTAGAAATTTTTGTCTAATGCTTACCTGATGTATACGATTTACTTATGTTTTAACTGTCTCATTGAGATTGAAAATGAATTTTAAAACACTTCTTCCAAAAGTCTTGAACTCTTCCATTTTTGCTAACTAAATATTAGACTCATGTTGAATATTAGTCATTTGAAATAAAACTCATATCGTTGTATTTAAATACAAAAGGTTGAAGGTGATTACAAAAAGCATGCTTCTTTTCTACGTAACAGTAATTTAAAAGGGAGGTTACGCCTTTCTTACATAATTGTATTTTCCATGAAACAAAAGAAATTTATTATTTGATGAAAAATGAAACATAGATGTCGACACCGTTGATTCAGAGTTACGTAATTGTATTAGTAGAATCACTTTTGATCTTAAAAGTGGAATGAAAACTAGATGTGCTACAGAATAGCACAGACTTTCCCGTATTCGTTTTCTATTTCCATTGATCTCGAAAAGCTATTCGGACTATGCCACATATTCTTGTCTGCCGCCCTTTAATTGTTTTGGAATTTTCTTAATTTTTCGCTTTCTAATAGTAGAACGGAAATATTCAAATCTTGCCTTTCGAATGCAAGTAAATCAGCATTCGTTTTAAACTAAACGCATTCAGATCTCTCTCTAGTCATTTCTTTGTCGTCTCAGTCCCGGCGCTGGTCGCTTTTACAATTATTCGTTAGAATCAATCAACAACTGTATTAACACCCTGCGCCTTGGAGTTTAGTCAAACCTGTTCCAAACTGATACATGAAAACAGGATGGCGCATTTCATTGACTACAGATAACGACAGTAGGTTCTATGACGTCCTGACCCTACGCCACTTCACCCGGTTCGATTCCTTTCGAGGTGGAATTATGTTGACACATGGGCGGCCAAATTAATTCAAATTTGGTGCCACGCTTCAAACTTCTGTTTCGCTATTCATTCAAGGTATTTAAGAAGAAATATCATACATTTGAAACTTGGCACCTTCGATATAATCTAAATTTGGTCAAAAACCGCACGTATTCTCTCTCAAATAGTGGAAAATCCATTTGACACGAAGCTCTTTGAAATCGACCTTCAACTGCGTCCAAACTGACCAATAGATTGCACCTTCTCATAGTCTGCCGGCAACAAGGTTTATACCGTCAGATTTCCCTGAAACCAATTTTTTCCACATAAGACGCGACGAGGTCGCATTGTTTGAGAATTCGGAGCCGCGAGTAGTGTCGTAGAAATCGTACCGGGAGAGGTGGCTCAGAGCATCAACTGATCCCTATCAACTGCAGTCCCTCTGACGGGGCATCAAAGGTTCGAGTCCCGACGGTAGCAGGATTTTCGACACTAGCTTGTTAGCCAAGTCGAATTCAGTGGCTGTCTGGAGGAGAATTCTAGCGGCCGGCTGCTCTGGTCGTTTTTCGTAGTTTCTCCGATCAACAAAAAGCAAGTGCTGGAGCAGTTCCCTAACAAACGGGCTACGGACCGCGCGCGATCTCACCTTCCTCTTCCTTGTTCTATCCTCACCTCGTACGTGTACGCTTACACTAGCACACACGACACTATCATGCATGCCGGGAGACCCGTCACGAGCAGCTAAGAGATTGTCCCTGCTGGTGGGATATACCTTGGAAAACCATGCCAGCAGGCGGTAGGTCGGCGCCGGATCTCGCCATTCAACGGTGAAAGATAGCCACCACTTCCCGAGCAAAAACACGCATAACACTTACGGGACTATAGACCCAGGTTGTTAACATGCCCAGAATCACTAAACAATCAGTCAATCGATCATAGCAACGTACTAGTGATCGAACTTCGTGGTAGTTATTGGGTAACGTGCAGTAAGGGATTAGCAACACGAAAACGCCTCGTCAGAGGAGGAAGAGAAGGACATTTCCTAAAGTAGGCACGTGGCAAAGGGAGACACAACGCTCTAGGATTCTCCTATCTTAGGAATGGAGAACAAAAGATCAGGGACACGAGATGACGGGAGATGCGAAGGCGGCGTGACACGTAGTATGTCACGTGAGACACAGGTATTTAAGAGAGTGTACAGAGCCAGTGGGCGGGTTCTTGAGAAAGGGTGAGAACCTCGGACTGATACACAACACATACGCCAGGGCGGTGCATCGGCGGGCCGGGCTCGCGAGTCAAGTCACGTGTTGATGCGCCCGTGAGGACTCTGTGTTCATGCATGACTGCGGTCACGTGGGAGCGATGCTGTGTTCGTGCTCCCAGGTAAGGAGTGGTTGAGAGCCACGACTCACACCGATCAGCAATCGGGTAGATAGTTACTGCGATCAAGGCAAATCATTAGTTGTGCTCCTTTAAGGTCTTGCGTGTGACATCCGGTCACCGAGCGTAGTTTTATGCGCGCTTCATATTTAGGAGTGGCGAGTGCCACAAATTAAACCGATTATGAATCGGATTTGGATCGCTCCCACGATCCGGAGATAGCAGGTCTATCAGCGCTATGGTGTAAAGTGTAGATTCAATTGTAAATATTTATTTTTTTCTTTAAATACATGCAAATATGAAAGCTCGTATTTGTGTTCGCTGTGACGGCACACAATCGTGGGGAGAACCTAAGCAATATGCGTATTGGGAGCAATGAAAATTGGAGGTAAGTTGTCAGTAAGCGTTAAAATGCAGTGTGAATTTAAACCAGTTAATTTTACCATTTTGCTATTTATAATAAGAAGATTGATAGAGAGGATGAAGTGATATGATTATTGGGTTGTGATCCGAATCAAGTTCAGGAATTACTTTTTGGTATAGCGAGAAATCAATATTTTTTGTGATGAGGATTCTGAATGTCAGGAATTATATTATTGTTGTAAGGGTAATGGGTGGGTTCTACTGGGGCCAGAATACTTAAATTGAGAGTGGTTGCTAGATTTAGTAAATTTTTCCGTTGAGGAGTTGTTGTGTTGCATCCCCAATCGCAGTGTTTGCTATTAAGGTCACATATTAGCATGATATTATCGTTCTTTTCCAAAATTTCAGTATATATTTTTCTAGGGAATAGCTTATAAGGAGGTTTATAACGCGATATTATGGTTGTCTTTGTTTATTTATTTTGGTTTTTATTGCCATAGTTTTAGTCGTTGCTCGTAGGGCTATTAATTAACGTATGTTTTATATCTTTGTCACTAGTATGGCCACTCCTCCTGCGGCGTCGCTGAGAGACGGTCGTTGGCATAGATATTAAAACTTGGTATTGAGAACTTGATTTGAGGTAACAGGTGAGTTTCTGAAATACAAACTATTTTTATGTTGTGACTTGTTATAAAGTATCGTAATTGATTTTCTTGCCTTTTTATTCCGTTCGCGTTCCAGTTGGAATGTTTGTTTCTGGATTTTTTATTTACGTCATTATCGAGGGCTGATTGTATTAATATTTGTATTTGTGGAATGAGTGCGTTTATTACTTGGTTGATGATTGTAGTTATTACCTGTCCTTGGTGTAGAGGAAGATTGGTGTTCGATAGCGGGGGGACGTGGCAATTAAGTCTTTGAGGATTTGAAACCAGGGATTTATGGGAAGTAGTTGCGTTGGGTTGTCTGTTGTGAATGATTTTGAGGTTTCGGTCAAGATTTTTAATCTCGTGTTATTCTCTGTTACTAAAGCCTGTTGTGTCTGATTATACTGCTCTGTTTGATTTTTTAGCAGTTTTTGATAAACTTCACACCTTTCCAATTGGCCGTGTGATCTTCTTTACAGTTAACGCATTTCCGACTTGTTTCTGTTTTAGGTTCGTGCATTTTGAATAATGGTGTTACTAAACACCTAACGCATCTCGGAGCGCGCCACAGTTAGCTTGAGTGTGATCAAATCTTTGACAGTTTTTACACTGAATTGGTAATTTTTGGTTGAATCTAGGAAATGCCCTAATAACACTATATAAAAATCTATCTAATGCTAGAATGCCCTTCCTTGTTATTGTCCTCTAAAATATCAGCACAGGTTGGTCATGGTTTTCTGTTTTTCCGTGGAGACGAGTTACTTTGATTACAGGGTATTTTTTCACTAGTTCTTGGAAGATTTCTGTTTCACTATATGGTGTGTGAATATCTTTAATAACAATTGAAAATGTTTTTATGCTTGTGTCACGAAACGTGTGGTATTCTATGTTGTTTTCGTTGCAAAATTTACGAAGATCACTGAAATCTTCTATTGAATTAAGTTTTACTTTCACTCTATCTGCTTCTATTTTTGTTGTAAAATCTTCTTTAAACTACACTTTTAATGTCATTTATTAACAGTGATTGAAATTTTCCGCTTTGTGTATAATTATAGGAGGAATTTTAATCACTGTTTCCGGCGAACTGATAAGTTCGTCTCATCTGTATCGTTATTTAATGTTTTGAACATGTTTCTGTAAGAATAGCATATCGTGAAACAGTTTTTGTCTTTTGCGCTCACTTTGTTCTGTTGGGGCAGGTGCACTTGTGTTGCAAGGGGGCCAACTAGAGCGTTGGTTGTTTTTTACTTGCGTTTGAAGTCCTGTAGTTGCTGTTGCAATTGTACCAGTTGTTGGTGTGTTCCTGAAATTGATGCTGCGCGCCTGTATTTGCTGATGTTGCTGATCTAATGATGAGTAGTTGTTGGTACCACCGAATGTTGGCATGGTCGGCGTGGTGTTGTTCACGGCCTGAATCGCTTCTTTGATGCTCTGTCCGACGTCAGAGCACGGTAAATCCGCTTTTAATCTATTTTCACTATTGTTAAAGAGATGGAATAACTTTCGAAAACACTGTGGTCACTTCACGAGCACTCGCAACTCACTGAGTGTTCAGCTTGACGCCGGCTGAACTAACAAGGTAGCGCTGTGGTCACAGCCTCTCGCCACCGCTGTTAGCGCTGAACTGAGAAAGCATGAATGACGTAGAATTCGTAAGGAGAACGTTTATTTTCGTTCAGTTAGAGGCAACCATCTTTAATACCTAATAATTTTTAATGGCAAAGTGTTAAACTTTGTCAATTATGTGTCGTCTTTTCAGAATTTTCTCGTCTGGCAAGAACACAACGCGATGCACATAATTTCTCTCGTCGCAGTTCCTGCTAATGCTTTCGTAATCATCTAAGCAATACTTCGCAGCTTCAAGATCTACAACTACCACATTGTGCGCTGATACTGCAATCTACTATTTCTCTGACTGTAATATTAATACTGAACAAGCAGACCTAAAACATCACCTCTTTCAGTTTTACAATTGGACAAAAAATAGCACATTCCTCCAAAATCCTCCAAAAATTGAAGCCAAAATCTTCACGTAAGGCATCTCCATTCACATATCAATGATAGAATATTATTAGCTACCATCAAAGTAACTAGTAAAGTACCTTTTATTACCGAAGAGAAGACTCACATGGTAACCAAATGTCATACATCGTAAGTTGTAATGGAACGGTCGCACACGTAAGGTTGCGACGCATATTTTCATATTTTATTTAGAATTTCTTAGTTAGACTAAGTGCTGCTGTAAATTCAAAATTTGAAGTTCTTTTTCACAAAAACGTTTTCAGTGTTCGAAAAACTTCATTCGAAATCATTTGAAGCACATTAGCTCACAAATACTATAGTGTTTACAAATTGCTGGAAATTATCATATTTACTGCGGGGGAATCTTTAAAAAAATTAAATTTTTATAATCTATGAAAAATCAAAAATTACCTCAAAATTAACTTTACATCACATTAAGGAGTGGAATTAGCACTATTCGTTGAGAAAGTTTGAAGAAAAAATTTGTAGTATTTTCTGAGAAAATTTTGACAATGTCCGGACGGCTCCAGGTAAAGTCATTCCAAATTTTAAAGAATGTTTTTCAAAATCTCATAACTTCAACATATCATTCTTAATCGTACTCATTATTTAGGCGTCAGTAGTGTTCACACGGACGGACAGACAGACTTTTTGGAAAGAACAACTTTTTCGGTATCAGAAGACTCCAAAACGTGTTTCTGTTGAAATCTAGTAATCGATTTTCCACAGCATTACATAATTTTCCCTATACTACGTATATTACGTACGTATACGGGAAAGTAAAAATGAATAACATTGCCTGTATCAATTGAATGTTGAAATTAAAATCCCAATGCTATTTGTATATTAATCACACACTCACACATTATATATATATATATATATATATATATATATATATATATATATATATATATATATTCAGCGCAATTTACAGTATTTAAAATTATAAAAATACAGGCTGCCAATTGTACTTACCCATTTTTAACTGTACCTGATGATGGAAACGCATTTGATCTCCGAAACGTAGTAAGAGCGGAGTAAATTAAACGGAGTAAATTAAAACGAAAATAGAAAACTTATTGTGTGAAAATTGATTTGGAATCTTTTATCAAGAAGCTTATTACAATCATTAAGTGATATAAAAATTGGAGAAAAAAAGAAAAAAAACGGAGGGCATACACTTGGCACCATCGATGAGGCCGAAGGCCATAAAGAAACTTTTCTCACACTCTAATATATTGGATAAGATCTTGAACATTCTATCATATTTTGCTAGTCCTACGTTTCTATATATTACCTCATCTGTTCAAAGACGAGCAGAATCTGCAACTTAATGTGTATGAGAGGAAGAGAGACGGAGAGAGAGTGAGAGACGTAGGAAAAGAGAGAGTGAGACACAGAGGAAGAGAGAGAGTGAGAGACAGAGAGATAGAGTGAGACAGAGATATAGAGTGAGAAACGGAGATAAAGAGTGAGAGATGGAGAGACAGAATGAGAGTTGGAGAGAGAGTGAGAGACCGAGTGAGAGAGAGTGAGCACGTAAGAGGCGGAGATAGAGTGGGAATCAGAGTGAGATATGGAGTGAGAATGAGAGACGGAGAGAGAGAGACACGGAGAGAGATAGTGAGAGACGGTGAGAGTGAGAGACGGAGAGAGCGAGGGACGGAGAGAGAGTGAGAGACGGAGAGAGAGAGTGAGAGAGGCGAAGAGAGGCGAGGAAAGAAGGGGAATGACGGGGAGAGGCGGAGAGAGGGAGAGACTGTGAGAGTCGGAGAGACAGTGTGAGAGGCGGAGGGAGGGAGAGACAGAGGGAGAGACGAAGACACAGAATGAGGGACAGACAAGAGTAGGAAACAGAGTGGGAGACAGTAGGAGTGAGAGTGGGAGTGGGAGTGAGAGTAGGAATGAGAGTGGGAGACAGAGTGAGAGACGGAGTGACAGCTAGAGACGGAGGGACAAAGTGAGAGACTGAGAGACGGAGAGAGAGAGAGAGAGAGAGAGAGAGAGAGAGACGGAGATACGGAGAGCGAGAGGGAGATGGAGAGACAGAGATGAAGGGCAGAACAACTTCTGCCGGGTTCCACTAGTTATGTAATAAAATCAAATACCAACAACAATGTCAATTCACCTCAAACACTGCAGTTCAGGACTTGCTGGCCACAAACTAACAAGTTTCAAAACACAAAACGTTTTTAACAGTGCTCTCAGTGCATTGTTTCAGAAAATTTGGATGTTCCTTCCCTTAACGAGCCTTAGAAAATATATTGAACGACATGAATCAAGGTTTTTTTAGAACTCCATTTTCCGTCTGATACCTAATTGTACTTTTCTTCTTTTCTTCCCAATGCACAATGTAATCGGTAGTTCGATGACTACATCGTTATTTGATGTTGACGAAATTTTGTGCCAATGTAAGTTGTTTATTGCTGCTGCTGCTGTACAAAGTGGTGGCTCCAAGGCCGCCGGCGGAGCGCGCTCATATCCGCCGAATGAGGCGCCGGATGAAGCCGTTCCTGGCGACGTCGAAGGCCGTCATGCCGCGCTCGTCCTTGGTGATCTTGCTGGCGCCGGCCGCCACCAGTGCGCGCACCGCCGCCTCGTTGCCGCTCTCGGCGGCGTAGTGCAGCGGCGTGCGGCGGTACGCGTTCCAAACGTCCACGTGGCAGCCCGCGTTCAGCAGCAGCGACACGCACCTGCGCACGCGCGGCCCTGCGCTCTCGCGGCTGCATGCGCACTCGTCCCAGGCTGACGCAACGCTGCTGCGGGAAAACAACATTTTTCGGCAGTAACATTTGTATTATAGGTCCCCGATACCGGAAAAGTGGATAATTCTGGTATCTATTGCTAATAAATAGCTTCTTGTGACACGTTTGTTTTGTTATTTAACGTCACATCAACATCTAGGTCATTAGCGACCACTATTGCATTTAACTGTATGTTAACTATAAAAATAACATGATATGCGATGAAAGGACGAACACAAACCCAACCATACCCGAGACCGGACTCGAACTCTCGATCCTAGATCGCTACGGCACTTTGCCTTGACGATCTAGGCTATCCGACCCGTTTCTGACACGCTGTATGAACAAAATTCTCGTTTTGTTGGTTATTGATCCGGATAAATTGGTTTACGTCAAATCATGTGTCCGTTCTTCCGTATGTGAACCCTATTCCAAACGATCAGGCTAATGTCGCTTTAGGCGTCTTATAACTACAATATTGAAAATAGTGATTTATCTTGTAATGGAAATTTTGAACAGAGCCCTCAAAATTAGATCTTTAAATCCGGTCATGAACAAATTTTAAAAAAATCACATAAGTTTGTATTAAACTTAAGAGACAATTTTAATTAAATTTAAAAAAAATATTTGCTCAAAACGTCAACGTTTTACAAACATTTTGTACTGATGATGTTAAATGCACCGCATAACATGACAGGAATGCCATTTTAGTATTAGATTGGATTTTTCAAAAATTACACGCATGTAATGTTTTGATTACTAACGTTACTTTTAGTAATGTTCATTAACATAACCATCTCTTAAATGCAATAAAACTAACTATAAATTACATAAAGAAACTAGTGACATAATGGCTCAGACTTTCTTGTACAAGTTCTAATTCCTTTCGTCCGGTTTAGCTTTTCGATTATCACACCCAAAGTACACTTCTTCACTTTCTTAATGTTTCTGTCTCTTACAGGTAGAAGTGCCAAATGACTTGAAAAACATTAAGCAAGAGTAAGACCTCTGGTGGAGCGTTTCTGTCAACGCGAAATTCGAAGCACTTTTGCACAGAAAATTTTACAGTATCAGAGAAACTTTATGGAAATAATGTACAGCACTACACTATTCACAAATGCAATAATATATACAAATTGCTGGTAATGTAAATATTAATAGCGTAAAAGCTATTTCTAAATAAAATATTTGTGTAATTAAAAGAAAAAATGTGTATTTATGTCATGCTATTCAATTCATTTAGCACTAACCGTTAAAACAAATGAAAGAAAAAATTGGAGTAGTTTTAGAGAAAATGGTATTTCAGCGTTTTTGGAAATGCAGAATTCCGATCCAATTTTCACAAAACATTTTTGAGTTTCGAGAAACTTTAGAACACATTATTAAGAGCACATGTTCTCAGAAATACAATACAGTATACAGTGTATTGACGTCGTGAAATATGTCAAAAACATTATATTTGTCTACATTTCGAACAAAACAAAAGAATACAGCTAAATGGCGTATAAGTCATCTTATATAGTGCATTTGCCACTACCACTATCAAGTGTTTGCAGCAATAAATTGAAATGCGTTTTCCTGAAATTCTTATTGAATTGAATTTGCGTTATTTTACGTGGCGAGACTCGGGCCATCAGGCCCGCTCTTCCGTCTGACCACGCAATTTCGCTACACTCCTTTCACCAACTAGGAGAGAAAGGAGGTATTTCTTGGGCGAGAAAACAGGCGATTTTGAATTTAGCTCAGAGGCGTCATTTAGGCTTGAGGATCTTTTACATGCAAGTAAATCTACTAACATGGGACAGCCGGCTTTACTTCCCCTCCGAAGGAAGACGTACGAAGGATTTTGTCGCCCGAAAAATCCACGGTTTCGATCGGGTTTGAACCCGCGACCTTGGGTATAACAGCCCGGTACGCTAACCGTCACACCATTGCCGCCGCAAAATTATTATGTTGATATTGTTTAATCTTGTCCATATTTCACCTAAAATTACCCTAAAAATACTAAAACTATCAAAAATATGTGCATAATGCTAGTAAAAAATTAACTGCGATAAATAAATTTCATTTCGTTAAGCAAGTTACCTTTATTGTAGTAATTGTAGGAAGACGCCGAAAATATTTCAAAACTTTGCTATTTGCGAAATTTCAAACTTAACAGAAAATTTGGATTTACGCCATCCTTAGAAGTGTATTTCTATTTATCCTTACTAGAAATTTAATGAAAAATATTTGGAGTAATTTTTCAGAAAACATTGAAAATGACCCTGCAGGTTTATGTAAAATAATAGAGTTAAATTTTTTTTTAAAATTTCAAAATTGCAGAGCTACGGGTGAGTCCAGATTGACTGAAGAGTATATTTTTTTAATTACTACAGACCATCATAACTGATTACATCATAACTGATTGTTTTCATCGAAATAACTCAAAATACAAACATACAAAAGTAAATAACAAACAGCGAAATACATTTCTATCAACACTGGATCAATTCATAAAAATCAGGCATTCAAAGCATATTTATTTTAAAAGAATTGCGAAAGGTTTTGGCGCTAGTATTGTTCACAGCCGAAGGGACGTGTTGCCGTAAACATATTTTTTACACCATTTCTGACTAAACATATTAGAGCAAGTAGTATACTATATTTTGGTATAATATTTAACCAATTCTTACTTTCGCTACACTACTTGCATTTACTTTGAAACAAGAGAAACCTGTGCAATTGTTTGCTGGAAACTGTGAATTTTTGGCAGAAACTATTATCGCCGGGCATTGGTAACAAAACTAGAGGAACGAAACAGCACAGACTTTCTCCCATTATTTCTAAATATGTAAATTTCAAAAATTTAGAGAGTTCAACGAAAATGTGACCCGCATTCTTCTTTTAAGCATCACTTTCACGGATGTGGAAGAAAAGTGAAGAAAAAACTTGAAACGGTTTTTGAGAAAGTGTTCTTCTTTAATTGCAAATACGAACTAAATACGCGAAAACTACACGTTTATTAAAAAAATGGACACTATATGTTTTTTTAAAGAGTTGAATTTTTACAACAGACTTTGTATAACCCAAAACAATATATTCAATTTTTAAGTTTTAAAATGTAATCCTTTTGCTGTTTTGGAAAATATGGAGAGCTCACCAAAAATGGGACTAGAACTATGTTTTACCGATCTTAAATACCTCTTCAAAATTGGAGGTAAAAATATAGAAGTTCAAGTTCGGGCAAGACTCAAATGTAGTTGTAGAAGATTTTGCAACCAAACTAAGAATTTTCGGAACTAATCGGGAATAAGCGTATTAGAGAATAACGGCGAAGAGCTGCTTACAGATGATTTTTAAATGACTTTTTAGCAAAAACCGGAAAAAATGTAGCTGCGCTGAGTTCTAACTATTCAGTATCATTCATATCTGTAGGCATTTTTTATAGTGTTAACAAATTTGATATTTCAATATTTCCAGTTCATATTCCCTATGGAGGTAACATACAAGGCCATTGGGGGTTGGGAATTTTTGAACTATTTATTACTTTTAGCTACTAAGATTCATTGGTATGCCCAATACCAGACACTAAAAAGTTACTTGTACAAAACTATTCATGACATATTTTCAATACATGAAAATACTTTTAAAAACGTTCACAGCGGCTTATTCATCTAGTAATAAGTATCGTCTATGAATACCAAATTTGCATCAGTATTTCTTTATCAAAAGTAACTTTTTATAGTTTAAGTATTACTTTATCCTATAAATGATGACTATGAAAATGACACTGAATGTTGCTCTACCACTAATAATTAAATTAAGTTTGTTGATCGATCTATTTATGAAACATAAAACATGCAATTCATACTCTTCTTTAACTATTTTTATATTATTATCCTAAATTTGACTCCGTTGTTGAAGAGTTTTGGTACATATGTACAATATATTTGGGTAAGCAACGATATATTATAAATATTTAGGTAAATGACATTTTATTTCGTTAAAATCCTATTTCTGTTGTTTAAATTGGTGTATATAGCGGGCAATGGACTATCAGAACACTTGTGTTCTAAAACTCCTAATTACGAGAGATCATCTCAATTTCGAAACAAGTGCCCCAACAGCGCCTGACCGGCCGGTGGTGTCCTGCCAGGCGGCCATGTGCAGCGCCGTGAAGCCGCAGCAGGTGCGCGCATTGTAGTTGGCCCCGTTGCGCAGGAGAAGCGCCACCACGTCCGCGTGGCTCTTGGCGGCGGCGCGGTGCAGCGGCGTCCAGTCCGACTTGAACGTGTAGTTGACGTCCGCACCCGAGTCCAGCAGCATGCGCACCTGCGGCGTTGCATTGGATTCATTGATTGATACCTTACTGTTAACATCAATGGTCCCGTAGGTGTTTTGAATAATTAAAGAATGCGACCATTCGCTGTATATCTACTGGGCAACGTGATATTGATTTTGCATAATATATTTCGCAGGATAAAGTTTGTAATCAATTTCCATTTTCAATTTCCAATTTCAGCCAGAAGCAACCCGCAACACTCGGTAGCATGAAATAACTCCTAAACGAAGCAAAAGTTTGAGACCAAATGACCCAAAGAGACGCTCTACACGATGAGATCTTCTTGAACATTCTATTACTTTTTTGCTGGACTGGTGCTTCTCGATAGTATCCCACCTGCTCAGAGATGTGCAGAATCTGCAAATGTGAATGAAAAGGACAGGGAGACGGAGAGAGACGGAGAGGGAGAGAGACGAAGAGGAGAGACGGAAAGAGAGAGAGAGAGACAGAGAGAATAACGTCGGTCGGGTTCCGCTAATAACATGTAAACAAACTGAAATATAGGTTCAGAAGTTTCACTGCTGTATTTAAAAGAAAATGGAAAGTGAGAAAGTGATATCTAAAAGCAACAATTTCTAACATCGCTCCATCCTAGTTACAAACTTTAAGGGCATATATCAGAGAAACAAGTGAGACGACATTGCAAGACGGCTGGAAGAGTATTCTTGTGTGGGAGCTGCGAAAGGATTGACTGCCAAAAATGAGATGCTAATTTGTTATAAACAATTGCAGAGCTCGAAAACTAAAGACTAGCGACGTTCGGATTGCTGAATTGGCGAGATACAATTTCCAAATTTTTAACAATTTCCAATTTTTGCAATTCTGAAGTAGAAAAGGTTCTCTGATGCCCCAGAACCGAAAACTGCAAGTTAACAATTTTGCAACAATTGAATTTTATAAACAATTTCGAAACGTGTGCTATACGGCCCGGGAGTATTCGCAAATAGTCTCTGAGGTGAATATTGAAAATTAACAAATTTGACAATTTGAGGCAAAATTATTGCTAAATATCTACTTTTAATGTTCCTAAAATGTTAAACTTCGTAATCACTGATATTAAAACATTATTTCTTCCATAACATTTTCCGCGCCCAAATATTTTTCCGATCGTGGTGCTGCCTTCATATTGTAACGTTTCTCCGTGGTGAATTAAAACCAACACAATATTTAAACAATTACGTTTATTCGCGAACAATTATACACTAAAATCTACTTGGTCTATTTACAGATATATTACAATTAATTATTTTTCTTTTACACACGATTCCGTTCTCTTGATGATTTATTTACACAGTTCACTCCTTACACACTATTTTATTTACACTGTTCTCTTCTTCTACAGTATCAGCCAGTCCGATGCTCTGTCCACGGTCCACTGCACTTGACCCAATTCCCTGCACAGACCTCAATTCCTTGCGCAGACCACACTTCACTGCGCACACCAGGGTCCACTGCACTGCTGTTTACCGCGATGCCCACTTCACAGCTCAGCTTCCACTGCAGACTTCAAACTGCTGACTGCTGTTTCCCCACTGCACCACTGCTTACCGCGATGCACCCTTCACAGCTCAGCTTCCACTGCAGACTTCAGACTGCTGTTCAACCGCTACACCACTCTTCACCGCAAAGCACATTTCACAGCACAGCTTCCACTTCGGACACACTGACGGACTGACTGCTTCTCTGCCACTCACTGACGTCTTACTACCCACTGACTTCTACTCACGTCTTCTACTAACTTCTTCTACTAACTGACTCGCGGCCGCCGGCAGCGGCGCATTTATACCTGCCCGGCGCTTGTCTCCAGGCACCCGGCACATTCTCGGCGTTTCCCACGGCTCGCGCATAGTCCGGAACCGTCTAGTTCGGGGGGGAGGGAAGGGGCGCCGGCAGATGACGCAATCCACGCGCAGCGAATTCCGGCATGTGATGCAATATTCGTAACAATATACTCCATTTATCTATCTGTTTCGTAATATTTGTCCACTCACTTATGTTGTATGGCATTAAAAGAGGGAATGATAAAAAAGAGGGAATTAAATGATTGACATTTCGCAAGTAAATCTGTATTACGTGAAAAATATAATTTAACTTCTACAAATTCACTTATTCAATGTTAAACATGCAACGCATGAAATTATCTTTATTAAAGTATTTATTGTAGGCGATCGAATGGTTTGCACTGTGACGCAAGGCAACTGCCCCACCCGCTCGGCCTTCTGAGCCAATACTCTCAACCCTTTGGATAAACTCGCCTGTTAATCGTTCGTTCACGCTAGAGATCATGATTGGGGGAATCTAGGAGAAATGTAGCCTATCAGCTTCTCAGTCGTTGAAAATTGGTCGAGTATGTTATTTTTTAATAGTTAACTATGAAAGAACTAGGTCACGTTATCTTTCTTACAGGGCTGCCAGAAAGCTGAGATTGAGTTTTTGGCCGCTACGCATTTTACGACACAGCAACGGTACATAATACTAATCACAAAATTATGTAATATTAAAGACTGTAAAAAGAGAACTTTTTCAATAACCACAAATAGCACGGGATGAACTAATTTTAGTTATTTCTCATAGCGCAGTACACTTTCATCGGCCAATGAGATGGCATTAGGATGTGATTAAGCTACTGGCATCCTACTGGCATAAGCAATTGGCATCCTTGACGAGCACATGATCAGCCCTTTAGTTTCTAGCAGCAAAGCACTGGCTGCCATGTTGCTCCTTTCTTAACTCAAACGTCTTTAAAGTCTACCGCCAAATCAATGCGATAAGATTCAACGTCCACCATTTATATTCCAATAATGATTCAAATCATTTGAGCAGTTTAAGAGTAAACTATACAACATGATTTCTTTTATATCTATATTAGTATATTACCTGTGAGACCAAAATGAATAGTATTTTATTTCGAATGCTTGATTTGCAGTAAAGAACAGAGAGAGGTTATATGAGATTAACATATTCACAGTATATAAGAGAAATAAATGGACATGCGGAGAACCATCAACCAAAACGTGCGTTCTGGCAGGGGAATGGTAACTTGTAGAGACGACTACTTAATCGTCTCTTGGATACTCATGGAGAAAAGTGAATTTTTATGACTTTACCTACATATGACTCTCCTTGAGTACGACATGACGTTAGCAAAACTTGTACATGTAATTAATGTGAAAACCAAAGTACTGCAGCATGCCCACGATGAATTGGGAAGTATCTATTTTGGAGAAAATCCTTTGAATAGTTTAGTTGTCAGTACTATTTTCATCCAACCGGAGGGAGTGCTCTTGAAGACACTTTTATGGATTAGGGTTCCCAAAAACGTAAGAATGATAAACTCTCGACATGGAATTTTTGTAACAGTACATAACTTTCTCTTTGTTACATATTCACTCAGGATTGGACATTATGGGTCAAAATAAAATCAAAGCAGAATTCGTCATGACCCTTTAGATTATTCTCTCGTGTGTGCTAATGTTTGTGTAAAAATGTCCGACTGTGAGTTTTTGCGTGAGAGTGGGCGTGTGTGGGCGCGCGTGCCTCGTGCGTGCAGCCCTCCTGCGCCGCCTTCAGCAGATTCTTGCCCAGGATCGAGAAGCACTCCTCGCAGAAGAGGTGCGCCCCGTGGCCGCCGAGGCTGGAGGGCGCGGCGCACGGCGGGGGGCGGGTGCCGCGGCCCCCTGCGCACGTGGGGCAGTCTCCGCGCACCTGCACACGCCAACGCGCGCTAATAGGCCGCCTTCACGCGGTGACACACGGCTGCACCACCCGGCTACACCCCCACAAACCCGTCACACACAGCCTCCGACCAGCGCCTGTGCCTGTGCCTGCGAAAGGAAGGATTTTTGATCCACCTGCTGGGTGTCCTGGTGGCTGCACGCCGGTCTATAACAGACAGCTGTGCTTAGAGTCCAGGCAATTCGTAAAAAAAAAGAGGTTTTGGTGTAGTTTTGAACTTTGGTTGCTATATGGTTTTGGGGGCGGTGAATGCGAGTATAAGGTATGTCAATAATAAGTTTGTAAAGAAAGTTTAGTTTTTAAGTAAAAATATGTTAAAATCACCACTTCTTTCAAAACTAACTCACAAGCCATATATTAACATATCGTTCTATATGAAATAAAAGAAGACTAAATTACCTGCACTTAATGTCATTAAGCTTATTTATTCAATTATCTGTTAAGTCGTAAGAGCCCTGTGAAATTTGGTGATATAAGGGAAATGCATTAAAAACAAAAATTATGCTACTTTATTTCAATATAACATAAAACACTTACAGTTTCCTTAAATATTAACCTGATATGAAATGAAAAAGGATAATATCATCTTTGCTTATATTGCCATATTTGGTGGTGCTTTCACAACTGTTTAGTTGTTAAAAAAATCTTCATGTCATTAAAATGTAAGTAGTTTTATATTCCAAAAGACGATATATCGGACCGCTGATGTAGGACTATTATTTTCAGAGAACGGATGGATTTTCTTGTAATTTTAAAACATCAGAAAAACGGATTTTTACACATTTGCTTAACTGTTTTCAGGGAAAATTATTGCAGGCAAACCTTGTATTCGTGTTCAGCAACCCATAAAACATAGAAACTCAATGTCAAAACTACGCCAAAACTTTCCGCTATTTTCCCTGATGAATCGCCATTTTACTGCACTATCAGTGGCGCTGCGGAGTAACCTTATGAAGTGTGCCATTTAGAATTGTCTGCTGGTGGACGATCTCTGCTGGTGCACCGTTAAGTGCCATAACAGTTGAACTGCTTTTCAGCGCATCTGAACACTGCAAAGCCCCCTGTTAGGACAATGCGTCGGTGACATTTTGATGAAACTTATAAACTAGTAGTGCTACTAAAGCACATACTTCCTCGGAAATGCTCCGTAATGTTATACTACTACATAAACCAGCGATTTTTTCCCGCTCCGAGACCAAAACTCAGATCCTCACAGTTAACGTGCCAGCATTCATACCACTACGTCACACAAGCGCCACATCGATCGAAATCGGGCGGAGGAATGAAAATGTAAATGCCCGATTCATGCAAAACACATCAACATTCAAAATATTCGCCATACCCTCCAGTCCATGCAGATCAATCAAGGAATATTAATTTTGGAAAAAAATCGACTGAACGGTTTAGATCCTATAGTAGAGAGGTCCTATATAGAGAGGTCCTATATAGAGATATTTTGAAAGGGGAAGCCCCTCCAGCCGGCTTGTAGAACGACGCCGATCCAGCGGGGGGCGGCATCGCCACTTCTCGGGATAGAAACATTCACTACATCAACGAGACCAAAGACTGCAGCAGACTGGTCAGAAACATAAACCAATCAAACATTCGCAATGGCGCAGAAGTGCGTACCGGGTTGTAGGTGGTCTTGTAACACTCTTCGTCGCAGAGGGGCCGCACGCACGGAGAGCACACGCAGCCCGTGAACGCCTGCGACCCGCTCCCGCCCCCGCCCCCGCCCTCGCCGCCCTCGAACGCGCCGCCGCCGTCGCAGCCCCCGCAGCCGCCGCCGCCGCCGCCGTCACCGCGCACGGTGCAGCCCCGCCACGCGCACATGGCTGTTCATCGCCACTCGCCGGCGCCTGCGCGCGCGGCAACACATCGAGTTTTGAAACATCGATGTTGAAAATTTAAACAAAGTTAAAAATACACCATCACTATTTTTAAACATCCAAGTTTTTAAAAGTACGAGTAGAAACGACTAACAATTATGTTCACGCGAGGGAGATTTGAATTCGTCAGTGGCCGTGTTTATTATTTGATAATTAATATTTAACCGACAAAACAAACTAAATCTGTCAAAAGGAACTAAAAATAAAAATTAACAAAACTGGTCTGCAATGCCCAGTTGGGTTGAAAGGAATTTTGTTGTTTTAGTTCGGCGTCAAAGAATCTTACAAGAAGGGGGAGATCTACGCACGTACGCCTTTCTGTGTGCGAATACAAGTAACCTATACCAGTAAAAGGGGAAGGAAATTCAGGGCATTCAGGTCACCTGCCTGGGGGAAGAAGTCTACACGATAGTATGAAAAACGTTCGCTTTGTTAGAACACATAAACTGATACGGAATCTTCAGTTAGTACATGATATTTTAAATTTTGCAAAATTGTGATTTTGGAACTTTTTCATTCACAAATAAAACACCGAAAACGTAAAAGCATCGTGGAAAGCATATCGATGTGAAATCGACTTTAAGGATGTCGCCCCCTAAATGCGATTGAGTACCTCCGCTCTAGGGAAGCAGAAGGGAGCCCAATACTATCGCTGCAGAAAACATCGGACAGCTCAATGCGAGATAGGGATTGTAAGAGCCCCGAAATGTGTTGTCAGCGTTACTAATAGTAGTTTATTCAATTAGTTTATAATATTAAGATTTATTGAATGAGTACAGGTTTTGAAAGCGAGTGACTTTAAGAGCCAGTTATCAAATTTGTACGAATGTAATAAAGTAACATTATAAACGAGTTGCATACTATATTTTTTGTATAACAGCATTATACATTTATAAGATAATCAAAATTAATTTTGCGTGTGACGACTTCCGCGTGACGACTCGGGTATTTGACGTCGTGCAAGTAAACGGTGGTCGGCTGTTCCGTTTAGTTCTACCTCCCCCCGGTCTTCTCGCTACGATTGGCTGAATGTCTGATGACGCAATCATTCGTGACATAAAAACTAATACGTCATTATTTTTTGCCGTAAAATGCCCGATTATGAACGATTTCTTGAAACAGAAAGGTTCTTTTATAATGCTGGAATACAAAAAATTGTTTTATTGGTTTCCGTGTTGCACGTTTACGTTCACACAAATGTACAATAACGTAACTCTTATGTGCTTAGGCTGCCCGTCGATAAGCCAAAAAGTCGATGTTTTTAAGGTGGGATTAACTGCAATTGTCTTCCTCCTCTATGATGTCGCCGCGTGCAGAGATTCCGCGAGCGAACTCAACCGACTGAGTTTAGGTTAGTCTAATCTAGGTGGCTCTGTTTCTAGTGCTCGAGTTGTGACGGGGACGTATTTTCGACGCTAGATTTGTAAGTAGCTGGGTTGAATCCAGCCGTTGATTGAAGGAGAATTAGTGGCCAGGTGCTCTCATTGGAAGTTTTGCGGGGTTTCTCGGCATCGTAACATAGAATCATGGCCCATGCAAGATCTTTCGTTTCTCTTTTCTAGCCCCGTTCTAACACGCACTTACACATAAACGCATTACACTACCACTCAGTACGCGAGCTAAGAGCTTGTCTCGGATGGGTCGGAACCCCGCTAGGGGAGTTTCTGGAGACGGAATTCCTCCGCAAGCCGCCGCCGCTTCTCACCTGCTAGTTGGGAAAGAACACCAAAATAAACAATAAGGGGGCAAATTGCCAGAGCAACTGACACGCCCGGAGCGCCAATATCTCAACCGGAAACGTCTCGCGAAATCTGAAGAGTAGGGAGGTTTTGCGCGGCGCAGCGAAAATGTAATAGAAAGTCCAAGATCTTATCATGTAGATTGCGGTGTGAGAAACATCTGTTTGACTATTAGTTTCTAATCCCCTAAAACGTTTTGTTTAGAAGGTATTTAACGATGTGGATTCAAAAAAATCCTGCTCTGTTGCATTTGACATGGATATTTAGTTTTGTTCAACAGCGCCATGTAGTAACATTTTTTTATATTTTAATAGTTATTCTGCTAGACATAATTCGTGGTAGACATAATTCCAACAAATGGGTGATAATTTAAAAAAATGGTTCAACAATTCTTGAGTTATAAATACTGTAACTAACCCGACTTTGTTTTGTATATAATAGATATTTGTTATAAATTAAAATATATTTCATGTAATATACGTAAATATGTAAGATCATATAAAGAGATTAATGCCACCAACGTGATGTTACATCATGGGTTTGTAGTTAGTAGCACAGTACTGAATAAATCGCATGTAGCGTAATCGAGTGATAAGTTAGCATTCGATTTAAGTCGCTCTTTAAACGTGGTGGAATAGTTTGCTGCGCTCTCACTTCGAACTCTGGTTCACGTCGGCCCATGCGCAGAGGTCCAAAGGGGTAAATAACGAATACCCTGAGGAATCGTTTAAGTGTATGCATGCTTGGAATAAATTAAAAAGAAACTTGCATATTAAATGCTAACAGTGAATCTGAGAGGAGGGTGGTTGTCATCAAAAGCAATTGTTGGCAACATGGTGAAATAGTAGTGCACCTCAAACATACTGAAAATTGAAGGTCACGAAATGCAAATATCTGATATCAACAGGAGTGAGTCTTCTAAATAGGAAAGCCTAAAATGTGTGAGTCATTCTTGTTCGTTCATCTTCGCATTTCGTGACAATTATATTATATAAAAGATTATTTACTGGTATAAAATCGTAAAAAATCTCACAAATGCAATATTTGGTTGTAAGCTCAGTTGCTTAAACGTAGTCCTGCCTCGATTACTTGAGCCCGAGCTTCTATCGCGATGGGATCAAATATTGACGAACAACGAAAAAATTGACGATCCGTACCCGGCCTTAGACATCTCTTTCCTTCCTTTCTATTTTGAGGGAAATCAGATTTGCCAACCATATGTAAATTGAAAGTGTTTTTCTAACCCTACCTGATGCATTTTTTTAAATGACCACAAAACATAAAAAACCGCCCCGTCTTAATATTTGAAGAAAATCAGAATTCAAACTTTAGATTAGTAATTGCGTCGATTTCATTGCACATTTTTAAATATTGAAGCAAGATTTGTAAAGTACAAAACCTGCAATAATACAAAATGGTGAACGTACCATTTAACGTCGTAATATCAGCCCACAAAAACATTTTGTTGATATCTTCAATATATCAGATGACGAAACGTAAAAATTTGTAGGAGCACCATTACTTGACTCAGTAACATCGATAAAACAAAGCACTTCTGTGAATATCCTTCATATTGAAATATTTGAGTCACAAGAATAATTTAATTTCATGTGCTTCATGAGTAATGTGAATATAGAACGCAGTAAGAGAAGCATCAAATGAAGAAAGAATCTATTTCATAAAACAGACCAGAAAAATTTCACTTTTTGAAAAAGTCGGCAGACACACTGATGCAGAAGACATTTCGTTTCAAATATAAAACAACTTCATTTAAGAACTGAAATAATTATCTGGGTTGTGTAATTCTCCATTGCTCTGGTGTATTGCTAGTATTCTTGTTTACATTATATATGAGTCACGGCCTGTTTCAGAAGTATTAGTTAAAGTTGGCATTGGATTAGAATTAGTAAGAATGGAAAGAGTTAATCGTGTTTAGTAGTAAGAAGTAAAAGAATGTAATGTTGTAAATACACAAATCATGACTGACAGCAATACGTTTTAATACATTCAGTCAGAGATACATAAACTGGTTGAAATGGAGAATACCCATGAACCCAACTAGACTGTGCGACAAGACCTGCTGCAAAACACAAATGTATAAATGTGATACTAAGGAAGTGTTTATTTATATGCACAATTGCTCATTGTGACTTGTGGTTCAAGAGTAGATTTGGTGTAATATGGCAGAACAATACTAATACCCTTAAATAAAATTCTCGCGAACGAAATTAATAACATAGGGCGAGCGCCGGAGCGAGAGCGCATAGCGCGAGCCAGGGGATCGAGAGCGAGAGCTAAGAAGCTCCCGCAAACACACAGCATGTCGCATCCGTCCGATTGCGACGCGCGTTGGCCCATCGCGGACCACTTGGTGTCAAAATGCGTTGGTTGTAAAACAGTGTACTCTAAAAAAGACTTGACAGGAAATCTTTGTCTGCAGATTTGTAGTTAATTTATTCAAATTCAGAAAACGACATGTGTTGCGTCATCTTGTGGGTAAAAAATTCTGAAAGTTTCCGAAAATATATAAATTTTATTTTAAATCACATTGCTATATAGGTACGTTGCTATACTTAGGCTTAAAGATGTCCTCTACCTACTGGTGACGTTCATGAGGGAAGCTCTATTCTAGAAAATCATTTACGTTGGAAAAAGTAATACGTGTACTGTAGGTCCAGAATAGGAGTCTGAATTTAAAATGTTTTATGTGATAACATTGGTTTGAATTTTTCATTATGTTTCACATTGTTTAAAAATAAAAAAATAATATGTTGCAGAATGTTATAAGACACAATGTAGGGGAAAAACTGAGACACTACTCTTAACGTTTTCACGTAGAAAATCAACTTCAAAAATGCATTTATTTTTTTCTATTTTAATTTGGTGTCAAAATTGGTTGTCAAGCACACCTTTAAATGTAATTATTTTCCCTATCTGAATTTCTGATTTTTCAGACGTATACCTGGAATAGAAGCTGAAAAAAATAAATCAGGTTTTTCGTATCTGTGCAACAGATTGTTCATGGAGGCTGATTTTGGGGGAAACTACAACCTTTTTTATTCTCTTTCATACCGCGAGCATCGCGTTTATCGATTTGGTTTACGAGCAATGTTCACCGCCTTAGTCAGAGGTCTTTTAACATGTCTTTAACAGCAAGATGAATTCCGTTGATCTGACCCCACGATTGCGTGTCATGATTTTTAATACCATTATACTGCTAAAAATTACTCATTTTTATGAAGTAAATAACTTGTTTGTTACATGCTTGGCAGAATATGATTCTTCCATCTATTAGTAAGTCCGGAAATTCATGAACTCAATGTCGAACGAGACTTGCTCTTGAACTCGCGTTTTGGGCATTGCTTCACACGACTGAATATAACTCCACTCAAAGTAACACACTAACGTGTCTGCTAAATCTAACAACTCAATTTAATCGACACACTTCACGCACTACAGATTGTAGGTAACATCAGTAAGCAAACATAAATACTTTTTCGCGGAAATTCAATGGTCTTATCTTACAAGTGGAGGCAGGATTTTCCACGAAGTCAGGACGTAGTGGCGTGGAGCATTTTATCCCCTATAACAAGATCCTTGAGTGACGTAGTGAAATGAGAATAAATTCAAATAACAAAATAAAAATAGTATATTAAAAGGTTATAGACAAGTTACAATAAATTGCTAAATTTAAACACTCCGGCAACCTTTTCCTTCCAGTACCCTGCTTTACCGCAGAAAAATAAAAGCCACGCGTGATGCGAGCTGTCGAACTTCCGTCCCGTGACAATTACCGTCATATGGCCTGATGCCAAAATTTAAACCGGTCGCCGTCTGGCGGACCGCGTGCAGAAAGCACCCGAGATCGTCTGTCCTTTGCACTCCGGACATCTCGCCCACACTCCTACGCTCCTTGTACCTACGCGTACTACACTCTCCGATGTAAACTGAATGAGAACCAGAGCGCAGAATCCCGGAAGTTCAGGCTCAACCCCTTCCTCCCCCGCAGCGCACTTTCACCGACATAACGGTTCTGGCCCTCGTGTTAACGACGCCACACTTGTATTTTCATTTCTCGCTATATTACGGTATCCTTATAACGCAACTTAAAATTAATATAATCCTTGTCTGTTCACAGAAGAAAAGTGTTAAAAGAAGCCACATACAAAATAAATTAGGCGAATTAGTCTCAGTTTAGGTTTTTAAAGGTAATATAGGCACAAATAAGCTTTAATGTTGAAACAGGTTCTTTTAGACGCTCAACAATTCAGAGGTTTTCGTTCAAATAATCCTTATATGTCTACATAAAATTTCATTTAGTACATTGTGCCCAGGGAAAAAGTGGGTTTCTACCTAAATATTTGCGGTCTACTGATAACGTTACCCCCTCCTGCCGTATGCAAGATCTGGCTACCGTGATTTTCCTGATTACATCTCATTTAGGATCTTCCGTTTTATCTCTTCTTTCCTCTCATTATGAATCGTCCATCTTTACAGCGCGATCTTTCTGGCAGGCAATGTCCTTTCTTCCAATACCTCTTGCCCAGCATAAGCAGCCTCACTGCTGCATTTCTTCCGCTCATCACCTGTCATGCATCATGTGTCATGTCATAAGCGTACTGCACACACCTTCTACCCCGCCCGTTTAAGGCCTTCAGCCCTGTCTGATCCTTTCGGTTATTTCGATTGAGCCATATCATCTGTACGCCCTGTGGGCTGTTCTGCCCACATCTCCGGCTCATACTGCTCTATCTGTTCCTCCCGCTTCTTCCGTCTTTTTACCACGCCCATTTCTTCTGCTCGGTCAGCTCTTTCCCGCCCCCTAAGTTCCCTCCGCCATGCAAATTTTGGAGAAATCACTCGAGAGGTTCTAAAGTTTCTGTGACATGTTGAGGGTCCTTGATACCGACAAATCAATTGATGGCAAAACGTCTGTAATCTTTCAACGCTTGCGCCTAAACTGTTTAGTCGATTTTCTTGAAAATAAATATTCCCCGATCGGTTCAAATAAATTCAAGAACAACTGAGTTTAAAACTGATATTCTGATTTAGAGAAGTACTAGTCATGGTGCCTTAATCACGTATCATGTATAATTTTTCAAAAATGTGAGTGGTTTTCGCATAATTTTGTGTGAAATAAAGACAGCTAAAAAAATTAAGTAATTATTTTTTCAAAAATGACTTCTAAATTTTTCTTTAAATGTTTTCATAGTATGTATCAAAGGATTGTAAAAACATGGTTCTAGTCTCATTTTATGTACACACTCTGTACTTTCGAAAATTGCTATAAGTAAATGTTTGAAAACTACAAAGTTGAGGAGAGTCATTTTTGCTTAAAGTAAATCTGTTCGAAAAAAATATTCAAAATTACTCCATTTTTGTCTTTAAAGTTTACCCTGGAGATGACAAGGAAAGCTTAAAAGACTAGAGAAATTTCTCCTTTTTTTAAAATATCGAAATTTAGAAACACTTCAAGAAAGTTCTAGAATATATAACTAGCCTCACTAGGTATATAGGCATAACCCGACATTGTTCGGACAACCACTTACCTCAATCAAGAATTATATAGCTGACTTACATGACGTTACCCGAATTTGCGTTAAGATGTTTCGTACTGACACCAATAACTGCACTTCCTTGGCGTGTTGAGAAGAAAAAACATGAAAGAGAAGAAGATGAAATTGGGTAGTTGTTTAATCAAATGGCTCAAAAACATACATTGCAATAGCCGCATTCGTATGGATCCTGGGCGCGGCATCCGATGAAGCCCAGGAAGCGGCGATGGGTTCGGAAACTGGAACATGCAGGCTCTTCTCGTCGCTCTTCCTTATCTGCAATTTGAAACCCCAGCCTTAGAGATCGCTGACTTCTCGCCAAAAGTCTCGAATGACACCCAATTTCACAGGAACAGCGCCATCGCAAGAATATATTAAAATCGCATTGCTCCCCATTTTACCTCTGACACCTCTTTAACTCCTAAGCAGTGGTTTTGGAGAAACCACTGCTTAGGCTAACGGCACACGAGAGTCCGGCAAGGCGTACCGAAAGTAAGTGCGGTGTTTCACGGGTCACGCGGTACTTCATGACGTGCGTTATTTGCATAGAATTGTGTGATTGCCAGTAAAGAGTAAACCAACGTGGATGTCACGGAGAAACTAATAGTTTATATTTGAATGAAACTTCTAAAAATGGAAAATGAAGATGGGTTCATGCAATAAATAATTAATGTGATTTGTATTTCGTATTACACACACACACAGATGCACTTATGGTCGATTGCAAGAAGGCAAAAATCCTTTATATCTCTACATTAGTTTCCTGTTGGAATGCAGAGTAAAATAATATTTCCTCAACATATTTTTAAACTTTTGTTTTATAAGTTGACGTGTCTCATTGATCTTGTCACTTCTTCACTTCATTGATTCCATGACAATCCCCTCCTTTATATTTTTTAAGAATATAGATGAGTTTTGTGTCTCTTTCACGCAACTAATCTTTACGAATGAGGTTTCTAAAGAAAGAGTATTCACAGAGACGTGACAAATTGCACGTTATCATTAAAAATATGACGAATTTTTTTGAAAAATAAAGCATCACAACATTCATGTCTCGTAGCACTCGGTTAAGATGGCTGCAGAATTACATGTTCTTCGGAAGCAACATGCTGTGGGAACTATACAATGTCAAACATTCACAAGAGGTTAAAAATATATATTGAGAGGATGCTGTTCAACACACTACAGTCGATGGGATTCCAGATTATCTGATGGATTATCTGATGAATTATCTGATGGATATCTCGTGAATTCTCATGCTCTCCCATGCAGGGCAGACCTCTCTCTTCACATTCTCATGACAATATGCAGCTCATTTACAACCTCATTTTGGCTGCCAACAGAGTAACAGTGCAACGATTGTCCATGAAAGTGGGTGTAGGAGAAGCGAGTGGTCCGTCGCTTCTCCAATTAACGTCAAGCGCCCGGTGGCGCATAACCTTACACTACCACACGTATTGGGCGGACAGAGTGGAGCGTTGTCAGGCGCAGGGGCCGCGGCGGCCGCCGAAGCGCAGCAGGCGGCGCACGAAGTCGGAGACGGCGAGGGCGCGCGGCGTCCGCTGCTCCCCGTCCCGCGCGTGGCGCGACGCCCCGCCCCGCAGCAGCGCGCGCACCGCCGCCACGTTGCCGCTCTCCGACGCGTAGTGCAGCGGCGTGCGCCCGTGCTGGTTCCTGCGACGGCGCACGGCGCCTCGCCAAATTGCAGGATATTTGTGTTCCTCATGGACATTTTAGGGTCGGATTAATCCGTCTTTCGCCACTAAGCGGTGTTTCCACGACTGTTCCCTGTTTTTAATTTCTGGTCCTCAAAAAAAAGCACGCCTTAAGAAGAGAAAGTTATGTAATCGTGTGCCAGAAAACACAATTTCACCAGAAAAAACTCCAGGGCCCTAGTAATGAAAAAGTTAATAAATCCTGTTTCTTAATTTAGAAAAAAATCCTTTAACACGTGGTGTTGCCAGAATTAATATTTTGTTGGTGTTTGATACCAAGAAAATGATTGACCTAAAAAAATATGTGCGTAGGTCTGGGGACAACGATAGCGTTCAGGCGATTTTCTCCAAACTTGATATTCCCCCATCGTTCTGGCTGATGTCACGGCCTCTTGAATTTGAAACGGATGTTTTATTTTATGGGGTACCTTAAATATAGCCCCTTGGCCATTTTCAAAATTTTCAAAAAATGGTTGCATGGTGTTTTGATTAAGTTTTCTTAAAGCATAGCTCTTTAAAAAACATCATGTAGAGTTTCCCCCACCAATACCTAGCGGGTGAAATTCTACCTACCCAACCGCCTAGACAAACGTGGAGACCCTTCGATCCAGGGGAGGGGCGCGTTCACCAATCGCTACAGTAAAAAATCTTAGTGTCTATGTGATTGGCGCAAACTACCGAGGGCGGGAAAGACGCTGTTCCCAGGGGCGGGGGCCTAGATTTCGGCGAAACGAAGATTCTGAGGCTAAGCTATCGAAGCGCGAGCGGAAGAAAGGCGCGAGAAAGTTGGCCCATTGACATTACTGCACAGAAATGCAGAGGTCAGCTGAGTTGAGTTTAATCTGGAGTTTAATTGCGTGACGAATTTTTTATTGTGGATGTCTCCTGCATAACAAATTCTAAATGGGATATGGAGATTTAGTAAACGTATTAGCCAGCGTGCTCATGGCATCTATTTGGGGGACGCTTTGGTTGCGTATTAGTCTCCGCACAGGAAGTTAGGGTTTTTCCCGATAAGGGAAGAAACGCGAGACGGGAGAACACAAGGCTTTGGTTGTCTTCCGCTTATAGAAGAGCTTTTCACTGTTTATAACAAGCGAGGGGGTGGCGCGTGACGTAGTATGTCACGTGGGCCTCGCCTATATTAACAGAGGTGTACGGAGCCAGTAGGTAGGTTCCTGGAGGACGCGTGGCGAGACCCTGGCTCGCGTGTGCACAAAACTTGGCGCCAAGTCGTGCATTAAGCGAGCCAGGCTCGGAGGCTGGAGTCATTAAAGTTGACGAAGCCTGCGGACTTAATGTCCCTTGGGTGACTGCGGTCACGGGGGAGCGAGCTGTGGTGCGTGCTCGAGGTGAAAGAGTGGTTGAGCTGCCACGATTCACGCCGATTCTCATCGATAGATCGCTCCCTGCGATCGAGCCAAACCAAGCCGTGTGCGTGCCGCCAAGAACGGACTTTGTGTCCCAGCGTGACATCCGGTCACGGAAGCCTAGGCTTTGGTGCGCGCTTCAAAAAGTTAGGGAGTGGCGAATGCCACAAAATCAAAACCATCTTCAATCGGGTTTTGGATCGCCTCCCGCGATCAGGGATAGTAGTTCTATCAGAGCTAGGGTGTAAGTAGATTATTAAGTGTATATATTTAGTTTTGTTTTATCTTGTTAATAAATATATTTGTTATACGATAGCTCTGTGTCTGTGGTCGCTGTGAGTATCCATGACGTCACAATTGTCTTTATTTGTTTCAGAGTTTAGAAATGTTCAATATCGGTAATTGTTGATTGTAATTTTTGATCAAAATACAATTTAATTTTTCAGTTGTGTTTTATAAAATTTGAATTATTTTAGTTTCGTTTGCCGTAAACAATAATCTTTTACTAACCACTCCATAAACGAAAATTCAGAATAAATTTTAGAAATATTTTTGAATTTTAAGTTTTAGTTTCATTGCATCGTAAAATATTTGCTCATCAAATGTTACTACGAGGCTTAAAGAAGAGGAGAACAAGTGAAGAAGACAGAACATTTTAATTCGCTTGCGTAATGAATGCAGATCTTGGAGAGAAATCGGAAAGATTGTGTAAAGATCACACACCACAGTGTTTAATGTGGTTGTTAGGTACTGTGTTCGGAAAACAGTGACGAACAAACACAGAAGTGGACAGTGTTGTCTAGGCTATCCGGGAGGAACCGCGTCACTGACATGGTGGCTAACGTTTCGGCCAGCGTATTGTGACCTTCTTCAGATCGTAGTGCAGAACTACAGAAGTGGATAGCCATAGTTGCTGAATGAATCTGACACAAGTATATCCAACATTTAGTGTTCCAAAACGTGCTTCTGGAATAATAATTTATCCAAGTACAGTTCGCGGAATAAACAGTGGGTACTATGTTGGCACGGAAATGTGTGGCACGAATGAAATTCTGGATCAATAATATTAACGGGGAAAAAGCGCTTAGAATTTAATAAAAATATTGAAACAGTTCTCAATAAATGTGGAATCAATTTACTTTTACTGATGAAAGTGAATTTAATATTTTTGGCGCAGGATGGAGATGTATGGCGCGGAAGAAGGGAAACTCGGAAATTCACCAAGAGGACCTCCATCCCACAGTGAACTACAGAGGTGGTTCTGTGGGAGATTGAGAGTGATTCTGGTGAGGGGAATATTCACTTTATAAATGATACAATGAACCATGAAATGTACATCGATATTGTTCAAAGTAAACTACCCAAAAGTGCTAAAAAAATTAGCCTGAAAGACAATTTCATTTTTCAGCTAGACAATGATCCAAAGCACAGGGTTTGAAGCACAAGAATTCTTTGTAATACACCACGATATCTGGAAAACTAGCACAATTCTCAGACATTAATTCCATATTTATCGGAGGAACAAAAATTGGAATACATCGATTTTGAATAAAAATATTCTTAAGCTTGTACTATGGGAGGTCAGGATATTGCCACATATGACAGCACAACTCGTATAATTAATGACAAAACGTCTAGAAGCCATTATAGATGCGAAAGGATATCTCACCAAATATTACTTGGTTTACAGTACTTTTATTTAATTTTTAACCGCCGATCATGTAGCTGTTCCGATACTGTTGACTGCCTTTTTTAGCAACCTAATGTTTGTAAACTTTGTTTTAAACTTTCCATTAAGTTATTTTATGTTTTTGTTGGCTCATTTCAATTATGAAATGTACACTGTTTTCAATGCGACGTTAAATTTTTTGATTTGTGTTTTATTTTACACCAGAAATTTATTCATTTTCTGAAATTTCTGAGGTGATACAATACTTTTGACACTCACTGGATATGTGAATGGCCATGTATTTTCGTGGATTTAATGAACAATTGAAATACCGTGGTTTTAGTCATGAAACAAAGCACCACGACTTTACAGTGACATTAACTTAAACAGATTCTCAGAATTTATAAAATGTCACTTATACCGTTCAGGTTTACACCCATTAAATTGTAGAACCTAAAAATAAAACAAGTTTTAGTTTAATGGGCTGAACATGTGGCGGATTCTGTAGCCTCTCAGATCGGGAGCTCAGGATGGTAGCGGATTCTCGAAGCCACCTACACAGTTAGGTGAATGTAACCGCTGTTTTGAGGGGAGCACTAGGAGGCGGCTGCTCTGATGGGTGAATACTTCGTGAATTCCCCGATCAATGGAACGTGAATGCAAGAGCAGTACCCTACCATACGAGCCACAGACTAAGCGCGATTTTTCCTACCTCTTCCTTGACTTATCCTCCCCTTTGCGCACACTCTTATATTTAGAAGCACTACATTACCGCGCACGATAAATAGGGCGCTTTGTGTTCGACCCGGCTGGGGCGATTCCCCCCCCCCCCCGGGTGCGCTGGGAAAGATACCTGGGGGGAAATTCGCCGCTAACTGACGTGTGGGACGGCGCCGGATCTCGCCACCCAGCTAGTGAGGAACACCCCTCCCGGGATAAAACATCCACCACACTAATGGGACAAACGACAGTAGCAGAAACGTGTTCGCAAACATTAATCAATGGAAGCCATCCCACCTGCAGTCGACCTCTGCCCCTGACTGCAGCAGGAGCTGCACGCATTTGCCGCTGTGGTCGTGGTAGGCGGCGATGTGCAGAGGAGTCCACCCGTGGCAGTTCCTGTGGCAGCCAAAGAGCGTTTAGAGCGGCCGGGCACAGAGCGCGCGCGCAAGTGGCGGTTTACGTGCGAATTTTAGGTTCTGCTGATAAGCAGAACGGTCGGCTTGCTTTTCAGAAAAAGCAGACAACTCAGTCTACATATAATGCCGTCGTTTTTTTCTCCGTCGGTTTTCCTGCAAACGATATGGTTGATTCGGAGAAGAAACTAAGTATTCGTCAGGCAGGGACATTTAGAGCAGAATAGTTTATATTTTCATCCTTGATGAAAGGTAGGCGAAACCTTTTGTAAGTAATCCTGTTGTTAATAAAGCATAAGAGATTGTATTAAAGTAAGCAACCAATAAAATGACAAGAATGTATATCATTATGTCATATATCCTTACGAAACCTAATATGAAGTAATAGGTATATGAATTTAGGTTGTCAAGAGAATTATCATCGCGTCCACGAACTTAGGTCTCCTGGTTTACGCCTATTTATTCTGATTACTACCATTTTGTTTAACAAATTCAATTGTTAAAATAAATTTGTTACTCAATAACAAGGGCACATCTCGGATGCATTTTTCCGACGTAATTTCCTCTAGAAATATGTGACTGTTTGGTGTCAATTAGTTTAAGAATTATTTTCTTTCCTGTTCACAATGACAATGTTCTAACGCTAACACGTGAACTTGTTGGCATTAGAATATACTCGCTACAGGACGGCATACATTTCACAAAGCATAAACACTCCAGCGAATGTATTCGTCTTGCCAACCCACTAATAGCCGCACTCGGAAGAGTTGTTGATTGATTGATATCATTTTTTGATATTTCGAATTTCGAAATTTGAACTTTCGGGAATACACTTTTCCCAACTTCAGTGAGTCAAAGAAAAGGAAAATTGAAAAATGAACATAAAGGGAGCAAAAAGAAAAACAGTGAAATTTTGTGGAAAAATTAACAAATACAATTAAATAATGAATGAATGAATAATGATGAATAAATAAATAAATAAAATAAATAAATAAATAAATAAATAAATAAATATAAATAAATAAATAAATAAATAAATAAATAAATAAATAAAAAATAAATAAATAAATAAATAAATAATAAATAAATAAATAAATAAATAAATAAATAAATAAATAAATAAGTAAAGTAAATAAAATTCAAAATGTTTACTGTCCAAGGAACGTAAATCACATTCAAACGTTCACAATATGGTCGGATAAATACGAAAACTGAAAAACATGCTGGTTACGGCTAGGTGGCAGCCAACTTTTGAAATGGAGAGAAGAGAAAAACACCTACCAAGGTATGGGAGGTGGGGCAATAGTAGAAGGAGTAGTTATAAACAGATTAAAAATTGACTTCTTTTCATACAGGAATGTTAATATAGAACAGAAAATTTGGAATTTGAAAAGTTCTAGAATTTTAAGTTACAAAAAGTGCAAATTTTAAACAAGTTGACTACATGAAGAAATTTACAGAAAAATTAGGGCGAAAAGAATGATAAAGGGCTAGTCAATAAAAAAAACATTTAAATGAGACTGCTTGTAATTAAATAATGTACATTCAAGATAGAAAAAAGTAGTGGTTTTGAAAAGTTTTAGAAATGTCTTGGTTTTCCAAAATCACCAATATTTAGTCTTTATTGACACAGTGAATATTTATAAGTATAATTAGGGTCAAAGGAATGGTTAAATTGAATCAATTGAATGGCAAAGGTGGAAGTGTCTAAATTTTTCTTCGAGCATCTAGTATGCCAATATCATTAATGCTAACCGCAAATTGCTGCATGTTTGGGTTACATAAGCTGAATCACAGTTATTACGAGTTAAGTGATAAATGCCACTTCTTTCAATGAGGGAGATAGAAGATTTAGAACTATCAACTTGTTTAAAGTATGTACTTTTTGTAAATAAAAATCTAGAACTACTAGAGGGACAGAAAATTCCTAATTTTCTGTCCTGTATTAACATTCCTATATCAAAAGCAATTTTAAATCTGTTTATGACTATCCCTTCTACTCTTCTTGTCCCTCCCACCCATCATGGAAGGCTTTCTCTTTTCTCCATTTCAAAAGATGACTGCCGTACCCAGCATGATGATAGCCGGACCCAGCATGTTTCAAGTTTTCGTAGTCGTTTTAGTTTCCACGTTGCTGGGGCAGTAAGTATTTCGAATTTTATTTATTTCATTTTATTTGTTATTTTTCACATTATTTCACTGTACGCTCCCTTCATGTTAATTTTTCAATTTTACTTAACCTTGCTAGAGACCCACTGAAGATGGGAAAAGTGTTTTCCTGAAAGTTGACTCGGGGAATGTAATAATTAATAAAATTATTATACTTTGATTGTGGACGATTATTTCCTTTCTCATATTATGGATTACCACAAGATATCTGCTGCCACGGCGCAATTTATTAATAGTACTTGTATAGAGGAAAGGTGCAGAAAACAGTGCAGGGACAAGATACCAAAAGCCTTGCACCATTCGAAGGTTGCGCAACGTCGCGGGTCTAGTTCCGAAAATGGTTGTGCACAAGTAAGCGTACACAACACATTTTTCCCTCATTATCCTTTTTTCAGAATTCAGGTGTGAAATTTTCAAATTATGGGTATTGCTATTATAGAGAGATATTATTGGTTATCTATTTAGAAACTAACAAAGCCATTTCTTTGTGCCGGTCTTCCTAAAGGTAACACAGAAATGTCATGTGGTATCGTAACTATTGAATCTCCGGGCCAGCCCTCGTGCGTCCGCACGAACCGCAAAGGCCTTGACCTGGCGTTGACGTCGGCGCCGCGTTGCACCAGCAGGCAGACCAGCCCCACGTGCGCCTCGGCGGCCGCCTTGTGCAGCGGCGCCCACTGGCCCTCGGCCGCGAAGTTGGGGTCCGCGCCGGCGTCCAGCAGGCGGCGCGCGCGGCGCTTCTTGCGGCTGGCGACGGCGCGCAGTAGACGCCGGCCAATCGCCGCCCCGCACCGCTCCGCCCCGCTGCCCGTGCCCGCGCCCGCGCCCACCGACACGCTCGCCGGGTACACGCAGAAGGTGGGCGGCGTGCGCGACCGCGGCGCCGACGCTGCGCTCTACGCGCGCCGAGAGGAATCGAACCGGACGCTTTCCTCGCCGCAACGAAGTGATTCTGGCGTCGTGAGATCGGTGCACGAAAGCGGCGGCGCAACGGCGCGTTCGTAGAGACGGAAAAAAGAAATTTGTCTTGACTTTGAAAATTAGAATGCGTTGAAGTTATGTAATGGACAGTCTCCAAGATATCTTAAGTCCAACGGAAGGCGAAGCCTTGTCACCAATTTTGACATGGGCAGCGAAGTTTCCACGGAGTCTTCAGCAAGTGTTTCGCAAAAAAGTACTTTGCAATAAAACGAGTTAAAAGCAGCTTTGGGCAAGAGCCGGTGGAAGAGGTGGATAGTACTTCACCATGAAACTGATGAGTGATTTCACCATCAAACTGATGGGTGAAAATATTTCCGAAATCGACCAAAAACATTATTCAATATTCAAACTTAACGTTCATTGCGCAGTTGTGACCTCGCGCAATATGTTTATGGCGAGCTGGCTGTGGTCATAATGTACCGGTATATTGTCCGAGAGTTCCGAGGTAAACGAGGGAATGACAAAACTGATGAATCTTTCAGTCAAGCGAGAAAGAGTAGCATGCTGTATTATGCGAGTACATCGGACTTAACATTTAAAATGCAAATGAAAACCCAAAAAGTTTAAAAATGGATGTAGAAATGATCCCTTCTGTTGCTCAAAAGTAAAAAATACGTAGAAATAAATTATTGTTTACATAAATTATTAATTAATATTGTTGAATGAACTACATATCTTATACCGTTATCATGATTTTCTTTCAGAAAACGTAAATACAATTCAAAAAAATCACCGAGTGAAATGGGTCAGTGCGTAGAGTGCTGGATTCGCAATCGATTCGGCCATTCTCACCATTATCCTGGTGCTTTCACCCCTCTGTCCCTCTGCTCGCTGGGCGCCGCTTTATACCCCGCCTGGGCTAAAGGTCCTCTGGCTAGCCCTGGTGTATGGGCGATGGGCCATCACAGCCCATCACAATCGGCTTGATTGGGTTCTCGTAAACAAAAGGAAAAGGCAAGCCTACCTGATCGACATAGCCAAACCAAACACGAAAAATCTTCCAGAGAAGTATGTCAAGACGATCACAATATATGCTACGCTGGTTGAAAGTATCGAGAAACAGTGGCTTATGGACATGCATTTGTCATCTCTAGCATCGCAGTAATTCTGAAGACACTCGTAAAAAGTTTAAAAGATGTGAATATTTATAAGGAGGCTGTGGTCATCTCAACAATTGGAATAGTTCGAAAGTTTATGGGGATTGGGTAGATGTGATTTCTTTCCAAAAGTTGTTGATAAATACGCTTTGATCGTCTACAACTTGTGTATATGTCCTTGTGATAAATAAATTTGTAATAATAATAATAATAATAATAATAATAATAATAATAATAAATTACGTAATCCCCCATCCTTGGTACAACCCAACTGAAATGTATACGTTCCACCGGGCGCGCTTTGGACAGACTCGAGAATGTTTTATATAAACGGCAAAGGACGAATGCCCGAACCTCGTCACAAGACGTTGTGTTGCATTAAAATGTGTCAAAGTACGTAGAAAGAAGAGCAGCGCCGCCTCGCGCCGCTCAGCGACCGCTCCACGCGCGCAGCAGGCGAAGCTGCCGCTGAGAAAACATTCCAACAGATTCCTTACGCAGCATTCACGCACTTGGCGATAAATAACTCAAACTCACATTCTGTTTGCTGTACTGTTGACGTTTATTTCGTAACTGCATCTAATTACAAATCAGTAATCAATTCAAAGCAATATTTCTCGATTTTCATTTTCAACACGATCGCTTCAACTATGATGACGTGAGTGAGAGGTTTACATACTTTTTGTCGCTTTATTCTTTCCTGAAGATTAGTACATCAGGGGCTCCCACAAGGGTCAGTATCGGCCACTTACGGTAGACAAAATTTTAAATGTGGTCAGTGAAGGATAAAGGGTTGACTGAGGGTCAGCAGCTGAATATGAACCACCTGTTGATAGGCATAATGAAGATCCCATTGATTACAGAACAGGTTAAGGATGTTCAATTGTTTTCTAGCGATCCATATCATTATTCATCCCACGACCGTGATTGCCCAAAGAATTCATTTAAAATACTCTCTCCGTCATTCCAGCGAGACCAAACGGACGGATCTACCACTGCCACGGGGCGACCAAGACCACCAGAGAAGGTTGCGTTGTAAAGGGCCTACCACCAAAGGAATGTATCGGAGGTGCAGGAACTAAGCCAAAATATGACAGTGGCACACCTCGTACATTTGTGAAACTGACAAAAGCTGTTCGCCCGACATCAAAAGGCAAGTACATTGGATGATATGAATAAAAATGTGTAAGCACTGCAGAGCATTTGCTCACAAGTACAAGTAGGAACTACTATTTCTCATAAGCAATAATTTTCATATTAATAAAAATATTCCTGAAACTTTTAACATTTACTTCTCTCTTTGAGTAATTGCTCACTAACTGATCTGTTTCGATTGGTAGATTTTCAAATGTTTTATCTACATTCCTGCGCAACTCGTGCTTGTTCCTGATATCGACCGTATTAGGTTTAGTGGTTTACTATTCACTATTTAAGAAATTATCACAGACATTCTGAAACTCCTTAGACGATTTACAACACACACATTTTTAATTTAGGTCAAACATATCAATTTCCTTGACGAATACTTTCAAGATTTCCGAAAGATACATTATGTCCTACTAAACCACATTACATTTATTACCTCCCTTCCTCATTCAACTCACATTTCTTAATATATCTAATTAAAATGTTTTAGTCAGTGATGTAAATTGGTAATGTTAAAATTCCTGAAGGACATTTTGTCGAACAAGGAGAAAAACATTTCTAATTAATTAATTAATTGGTCTAGTCGACATTTCTGATTATTTGGTCTAGTTGACGTGCATTATTGGCGAAATCGTAGGAATCTTCCATAATTGATTAACCTAAAACCTGACATCCAGCTCACTACAGTCGAGTATAAACTCTCTTCTAACCATTTAATACCTTTTGAGTCACCTTCAGAGGTTTCTCCGAAAATTCGAAGTAAATAATTCCCATTAGAAGCAAATTTTTCGATTTTATTCATACAAAATTACCCACTTTCTTTATTCATACGGTTTGCAGCAATTGCTTTGAAAACTCGAGGAAGAAGTAATATCTCATTTTTATTCATATTATCCAATACCTTGGACACTAAAAAATAAAAATCGAAGATTACAAAAGCAACAATCGAGATATGAATCGCAACAGATGCCAACTCTTCGGACACAAAAAAATACTGCGCGCGACTCACAGCCGCAATGTCACAGCTGCAACGGCGACCACCCCCTATCTTGGCCCGGATGCTCCAGCCTAATCAATGCAAACAGAGACAGACAAGAATTACTTGAAATACTAAAACAGAGCCAAACATACTCTTCCCCACCATTAATAATGAAATAACCCAAACCTCAACAGGAAACATCCCACCCACTTCTAACAAATGTAGCGTCACGGCTTGGCAGCAGCAAGCCGAGTGCAAGGTAGAGGGCTGGGGGATCTAAAGATAGAACAAAGAAGGGACTTTCCGACAGGAAATGGTCCGCGGGCTAGGCAGCGCCAGGGAAAGGCTTTCCACCGCGCGGGGGTGGGAAGTAGTGACGTAGGAGGTCAGGTGACCTAGACCTATAAAGACGCCGTGGCGAGACGGCGCGAGTGGGTAACGTTTTCTGGTTTCCTCGTGGCTAGACCACAAAAACTATGTCCGCCCAGGCTGGTGCGGAGTGCCGAGGGCACGTGGTTGTTCGACGAGTTCGGACAGGGTGATGTGTTCTTCAAACACATTCGGGCAGATCGTCAATCTGCCGGGGCACACCAGGTGCCAATCTACGACGCGGCCTTGCCGGTTGGTCGTAGGCGTTGCCGCAAGGCGCATGTAGGGAGAGGAGGGCTGCAGTGGTAGCTCTGGCAAACCGCCTCAGAGTGAGAGTTGTAAATATGTATAGTGTGTAAATAAAACTTGTATATACTCACTCGTATCTGTTTCCTTGTGGTGTAGATCACTACACACGACGTTACAGACGAGGTAGTTTTTAATGTGGCCAGCGTTAAAACACCCACGGGTAATGTGCGCATTGTAGTTTTTAATGGTGGCAGCGTTAAAACAACCCACGGGTAAGTGCGCCATTGTAGTTTTTAATGTGGCAGGCGTTTAAAACAACCCACGGGGGTAAGTGCGCCATTGTAGTTTAATGTTGGCAGCAAGAGCGTAACGGAACGTGCACCAAAGTCTATAGTGGCAGCAGTTCAAATATGGTAGACATTCTGTCTTAGTGCAACGAACTAGTTCCATCAGTGCACGAGAGTGCGTAGCGGGCGGGCGTGTGTGAAATCACAGGAACTGTGCATCCTAGGAAGTCCGGAACATAGGGGCTGTAAGACTGTGCGAGCTACACGAGTAGTTTTTAATTATATCGCAAGTCAATCTTGGGGCGGAAGGTTGCCGACATCAAGAAGAAGGCATCCCTCTGACCAGGAAGGATGAATACTAGCCATCCGGTGGAGGAGAGGACACGGAAACACCACACACGTAAGTGCAGCCATCTGCTATCAGGAACAGTTCAGGCATCATGGCATATCTGGCACAGTTTAGTAGAGAGTGCCTTATGCACGTTGCTAGGGAGTTGGGGGAAACGGCAACTGAAGACGACAGATTGTAAAGTTGCTAACATTATATTAAATAGTAGTCAATATGATGAGGAATTCGCTAAGGCGTTTGTGCAAGGCAACAAAGGAACAAATGAAGAGAAAGAATCAGAGCGAATCAGAGCGAATTAGACTAGATCGCGAGTTCGAACTAGAGAAACTCCGTATAGCGAGTCAAAACGCCGACGGGAAGCGCAAGTTCGGGAAATGAGGCGAAGGCGCAAACACACGTACGTTGAATAACGTTATGGACCGATTCAAAGGTGAAACGGATGACATAACTTACTTACTTAAGCGTATTTGAAGAGCCAAGTGGAAACTGTTAGGTGTGCCGGAGGAAGACTGGGTTGCCAATCTTATAGGGCTGCGTCCCCATCAAATAAATTCATGGCTCACATTAGAAGACTAACTAACTGACTAACAACGAACTGACTTTTGCAAAAATAACTGCAGAAAGACAAAAGAATCGGAATGTCAAAAATAGGACAATCAGAGAAATTCTTGACCTAGTCAGAGAAAGCGACATCACCAGACTTGTACAGACAATCAAGAACATAATATTTTCAAATAACCCGGATGCATCCTGACAAAACTATTAACGAATAAAGTTATAGGCAGTAAATAGAATCAAGCGAAAATAATCTTATCAGAAGACTATCAGAAAAATAATGTTGGTATTGTAACTTTTACATGATTTAGTTCACTTTTCTTTTGAAAGGAAAATATAATTTAAATAATTTCTAAATGATTGTGTAAATGTACAACAAAAGGTTGAATGTAAGAAATGAACAAATAAATATGAAGTAATAAACCAATCCTAACGCAATGAATACACAGCTAACATTTCATTTTGACGCTAGATCACACAAAATGCAGTAATTTATAAAAAAAGTTTTAAAAATTTTTTCGCAACAAAACCAATAGATGTGCAATTTGAAATTAGGAAAGCATTTGGTTCACATTATAATGCTGTAGATGCATAGACTAGACCCTCATTCTGTTCTTTCTTGCTTCTTCTTCCAATCTCAAATTCTTCCTACATTTTATGATTTCTTTTGTTTCATCTAGGCTTATTATAATTTTACCTAATTTGTTATAGTTGCCCAATAAACTAACAGTTTCACAGTCATTACACAACACTCGCACACTATATGTTAACTAATGTTTTAATATGTGAAGGAGAGCCACACATACCACGAAGACTCTTTTCTAAATCTATAAACAAAATATTTAAATTAAATATAGTGTTGACATCATCTGCACAAGAGCTGAAATGTAGTTTTATTCCCCAGATTTTTGACGAAGCACTTTCTGGTGTACTACTAAATCACTAGCTTGATTTATATATCTGTTGCCACGAAATGCTGACTTTTTGTTATATAGGAGGTTTTGCGCATAGCTATTATTGTTGTAACACGGCCTCCTCTAGGGAAGGAGGACGTGGTTGTAATATATGATCCACAAATGATATTCACGGATACACAAGCATGAACAAACACAAATCAAAAACCGTATTCTAGCGTCTACTAGCGTCTCATAAACGATAAACAAACAAAATGTCTTATAATATGACTTTATGAGAACTTCCAGAGCTATACACTGAATTCTTTGCAAACAAAATCAGGAATTGTACTGAAAGAGGGCAAAACTCAAATACTAGAGAATTTTCTAATTAAAAAAGTATTGTAGTGGGCGGGGAAGAGCTAAATTTAAAGGAAGAAGACAGTGACTTACTTGGACGTTTGGAGACATATCTCGAGAAAGAGAAAAGATAACTAAAAAAATATTTCACCACATTAAAGAGAAACCTCTATTTTACAAACACAAAAATTAAAAAAATAATTTTCTGATCTTTAAAGGTGTATCTCCCCAATTAATATGAGAAGCGATTCCGGACAATTAGATGCTTCGTTAGAATTTGTTTATTATTTCATATCTTTGTTCGTTCTCACATTCGACCCTTCGAACGTTTACAAGTTAACCTTTTAGAAATCCTTTAAAACCTCTTTGATATACATGAAATAAAAATTGCTTGCCTTCATGGACATTCCACGGACAACAACGGCATTCCACGCCGCGGGATGGAAGCTCAATTTCTGTGAATTACATATCATCGATGGGTCATGATTTAGCTGAATAAAAAGCAGTTATAATTGTAAATGTTATTTGTTAGAAAATATTTAGTTTTTGCACTAAATATTGGAAGATTTGTAATGAGGTTTACAAAAAACGATGACTGAGATGTGTTAACTCGGAGAGAAATTGTGGTATAAATTGCTGTGGTCGACTGCGTGCCTTTGAAAGTGCCGTCGGAAATTAGTTTCGGCGCCACTCAAGAGAGGGTGGCGATAACAGACGCCGCGGCGCCGTCACACTCGATCAAGCTCCGGAGCAGACGGGCGCATCCGTATCTGACAGCTTGCCAGCGGACCCAAAGCCTGAGCCGGCTATAAGAGCCGCGCCCGGCGAGAGGAGAAGGACTCAAGCGCCTGCCTGCATCGAGAAGTAATTAGTGAGTGGTGAACAAGTGCGACGATACGGCTACGGATACGGACTTCCTCGCTCGTGAAACAGTGAACGGTTCATCGGCTGCGACTACGGACATCTCTCCGGGAAATTGCGACTTGGACATTCTTCGGTACATTTCCTGGAAAATTCTTTGGATTTGGCGTGAATTTGTCTCGTGCCTCTGTACAGATTGTGGTTGGAATAAAACCATTTTTAGAAATTGCTTTCTTTTAGATACTACATAAATGGTTTTAATTAACTATTACTAAAAGCGAGAGAGTATTTTAGTACCACTATGTTATTTTCTCGCTACAACTTCTGCAGTAGAAAGAAAGTTACGTAATGATGGGCCCAAAAAGGAACGAATTTTTGGCAGAAAAATTTATTACATAGCCCTGGTAACGTAAAATTGGATAAATATAGTTTCTAAATTTAAAAAAACAACTTTCTCACATGTGGTGTAGCCAGATTCCGTGTTCTGCGCTTTCTTGATACGGAAAACTTCCGCGTGTCTATCTGACTGGTTGTGAGCAACGCTAGGGGCTAAACCGTGCAGATGATTTTCTTACAAATTTATATTTCCCAATCAACCTGGCTGTTGCTGCGGCCCCTAAATTTGAAACCTATATTTAAATTTTGGGGGTTACTTTACATGAAGCATCTGAATTGAATTGATGCGTTATTTTACGTGGCGAGACTCAGGTCATCACGACCGCTCATCCGTCTGACCATGCAAATTTCGTTACGCACCTATCACCCACTAGCGGAGAAAGGAGGTATATCTTGGGCGACGAAACAAGCGACTTCAATTTAGCTCAGAGGCGTCATTTAGCCTTGAGGATCTTTTACATGGAAGTAAATCAACTAACATGGGACATCCGTCTTTACTTCCTCTCCGAAGGAAGCCGTACGAAGGATTTTTTCGCCCTACAAGTTCACGGCTTCGATCGGGTTTGAACCTGCCAACTACGAGTCCGATACGGTAACCGTTACACCATCGCCGCCATCGTTACATTATCGCCCCGTCTGGAACATTTTAAAAATTTTCAGAAAAAGGGCTTCTATTTTTTTGATTTTTTGTTAGATAGTGAGAAGGGGTGTCAAGAAAAAGGTGCATATCACTTCTTGTTGAAGTTCCTGTTTTTTTAAAATTGCGAAAGCTCAAAATTTTTTTGAGTCTTCCTGGAAGTAAAATATTAAAGATACAGATCTTTCCTTTAATGAAATCTGTTCTTTAAAGGTAGATTTTAAAATTACGTTATGTACAATTTATAAAGTATTTAATACTTTTACGTAAATTTGCATGAAATTACTAAAAAGAAATTACGTGGTTTTGGCAACACTAGTTCTCAGCATTACATAACTTTCTCTCAACTGAGTAAGCTGTAGCGAGGAAGTAACTAGTGGTGTTCCAGAATGAAAAAGTCTTTCTCGTACTAGTTAGTTCTCGAATTTCTTTTGATTTCAGCTAGTTCTTCCGTCTTATCTCATCTTCTTGCCAGCTGCCTTCTATCGCCGCTCAAAGTACATTAGTTACACATCTACATTAGTTTCTGTTAATTTAGCAAGTGGATTTATCCCCGTTTTCGTTATTAGAGCCCAGCAAAGAGAGTTTTTCGCGAAGCATTACTACTTTATTCTAAGTATAATACTCCGCATATACGTACGTATACAAATAATAAGATGGGTTCGACGATTGGATTTCTAATACACACCGACAGATTTTAATCTAAATAAACTGTGTTTTAGTGTAGCAGTTTTGAGTAACCTTGTTAATAAATGCAATTTGCACCTGTGCTCACGAGTGGAATGGAGCAAGAATTACATCAAACGTTTTAGGCATGCTAACGCTTAGTTACGCACGTCCAGTTTTAAGACGAAGCTCCGGGCTTCGCCCTACACAATCAAGATTATTGCACATACTAGAGTCTGCCCAGCGCATAGTTTCGAACGCATTTTATTCCAAAATACTTTTTTTATTAATTTTAACGCGTCATCCTCAATTGAACTAAACTTCATCCACCCATCTTCTTTTTCGTCCAACGATCTGGCGACGCCGGAGTTTCTAAAGCATTTGAGAAAGCTCGTTCGCGTGCACCGTGGGGCGCGTGGGGGAGAAGCCGCGCACCCGCGAGGGCGAGGGGGAGGTGCGGCCGGCGAGCACGGGGAGCGCCAGCGGCGCGCCGGCCTTGCCCTCGAAGCGCTGCATGCGCTGGTCGATCTTCTGGATGATGTTGCCCTGCACACGCGATGCGCAGAGGGGGCGCTTTTATGCCTCAGACATCGCTCGGACCTTTCTCTGAGATATATAGGCCCCTCCCGGTCCTTACTCTCTGGTTGTTGGACCTTTTGGGCCCCACTATGTTCTTCAACACATTCTTACTTATTCTGCAGTCGTTTCTCCGTTCTTCTTTGGTCCTATCTTCCATATACGGGAGTTAGGTGACCCATAACGGGTTTTCTTGGGATAAATTATTCGGGGTGGTTTCCTGTTGCCTTCACTGATATGATGATGATAGGGGGTGAAAGGACGAACACAATACAACCATGCCCGAGGCGGGACTCGAACCCGCGATCTTTCGGTACGAGATCGCTACAGCACTACTGCCTTAGCGATCTCGGCCACCAGATCGGCCGTTTTTCCTTACTACAACTTAAACTCTGGAGTCTATAATATCCCTTTCGTTTCCCTCTCTCCTGCCAATTCGCGGAATTACTGTATATATTATTATTCCGCAAAAATATGTATGTCACAAATAATGTAATTTCATTTCGGAAACAAAACCTTGAATTCGATTTAAAATTAAATTCTAAAATGTACTCGTAGTAAGAACAAGTATAGATGATGGGAATACCTTTACTGTTCTGTTGATATTCAACTGTTTAAAACTATTAATTAAACATAAAATGCAAGCTAGACTGCGTTCTAGATAGTGTTTAATACTAATAAAATAGCTGAATTTCCGCTGGCTACCCGGTCCTCCGGTGTCTGAAACATAATGAAGGATATGTAGACCACGGAGCGAGGTGTAAGTGGGGTTTTGTAAACTCTAGAATATGATCTGGGGGCCACACACCAAGTTGGATCCTCTTAATCCAAAAAGTATTAGAGCGAGAGACTCCATATGTTTGTGTGTGTGTTTGTTTGTAACGTTTTGTGTGTACAGGATGTGATCTTGTGTCGGTGGTACATGAGAGTGAATAGAAAAGATATTCTAAGTTTAACAGACAGAAAAAAATGTGTGTCATGTCGGACAATGGCATTGCAAGAGGTAGTAGTGAGGCCATTTTGTACAAGAGAGCCATCTGCAAATAAAGCACAGCTGAATTGAGCCCACTTAAAACCTACAATTACGTTGTTAGACTGTCAAAACGGTCCACAAGCACCGCTGGTTGCCCGGTAAACACCAAGACCGCCGCTAAGTACAGTTTTCAAAACAGTGTTCTGTCCTGTCTGTGATCGCAGCGGGAAGGAAGAACGCGCAGCGTACGATGAGAAAGTTTTGAACGTGTTTCGGGCTCTTCATGGAAAGAACACCGAAATTTTAAAGAATTTTTTTCAAAATCGCAAAACTTCAATTCGAGCCAGATGGGCAGGGGTTGCTTCATTTTGGAAAAAAGTCACCTGTAGTTTAGGTGCTAGTAGTGTTCACAGTCGGACGGACGTTTTGAAGAAAACACTTTTTTGGTATCAGTGGACCCCAAAACATGTAGTTCCGTTGAAATCTTGAGATCGATTTTCCGCAATATTACAAAACTTTCCTATAGTACGTATTGAAACGTTTCTCGTGTTGAATTAAAACCAACAGAATATTTAAACAATTACGTTTATTCGTGAACAATTATACACTAAAATCTACTTGGTCTATTTACAGATATATTACACTTATTTTTCTTTACACACGACTTCGTTCTCTTGATGATTTATTTACACAGTTCACTTCTTACACACTATTTATTTATACTGTTCTCTTCTACAGTATTAGCCAGTCCGATGCACTGTCCACGGTCCACTGCACTTGACCCAAATTCCCTGCAAAGACCACATTTCCCCTGCGCAGACCACAATTCCTTGCGCAGACCACACTTCACTGCGCACACCAGGGTCCACTGTACTGCTGTTTACCACGATGTCCACTTCTCAGCTCAGCTTCCACTGCAGACTTCAAACTGCTGACTGCTGTTTCCCCACTGCACCACTGCTTACCGCGATGCACCCTTCACAGCTCAGCTTTCTCTGCAGACTTCAGACTGCTGACTGCTGTTCAACCGCTGTACCACTCTTCACCGCAATGCACATTTCACAGCACAGCTTCCACTTTGGACACACTGACGGACTGACTGCTTCTCTGCCACTCACTGTCGTCTTACTACCCACTGACTTCTACTCACGTCTTCTACAAACTGACTCGTGGCCGCCGGCAGCGGCGCATTTATACCTGCCCGGCGCTTGTCTCCAGGCACCCGGCATATTCTCGGCGTTTCCCGCAGCTCGCGGATAGTCCGGAACCGTCTAGTTCGGGGGGGTGGGAAGGGGCGCCGGCAGATGAAGCAATCCACGCGCAGCGAATTCGGCAGGTGACGCAATATTCGTAACAGTATATTACTCCGAATATACTTATATATAGCGGAAAGTAAAAATATGCCTTTAATAGTCAATTGAATTGAAAACAAGTATTAATTACACAAATACACTTGCTTTTAACAAACTTTTAATATCCATACATTCATATCCTAATTGAAGTAAATACTCGTACAACTCGGTGGCTGTCCAAGAGAGGATGATCAATGATTGCGGCTTTTATACTTTTATTTATTACTTGCCCGTTCGGCCTTTCGGGAGTTATTATTTGCGATACATAAATTACATGAGGACTTAACAGTCTCTTCCATTTACATCAGGGCACAAGTAAACTTACTTGAGCTTATTTTTCAATCTACATAGAGTTTCTGTTTACCTTTAATACAAAAATATTCAAAAACATACCTTCTAATTAAACAATATACAAAAATATGCCAAAATATGCATTGAGTAAAAATACCACCCTTGTTCATAACACATATTTACCGCTATTACAATCCCATATATTGTATATAACATTAATACCAGCAATTTATGGGGGCTTTAAGCGATATTTTGGAAAGCGTGACAATATCCTGGATGGTGCATAAGCTGTACGGCCAAGATTGAAAGTTATTTTCCTAGGACAAGCTTCAAGCCTTAAATAAAATTTTTTGAATTGTTGATTTATGTACAATTTAATACTGCCAATTTTTAATTCTCTTTGGATTTATGAATTAGGAATAAACCAGCTTTGGTGACCAGTCTTAGAAATTTGTTATGAATTATTTCCAATTTATTAATATGCATGTTTGCCGCGCCTCCCTACATTGAGTACACATTGGTGAGTGACGGGCAAATTATATATTTAAAGATTGTTACTCCATTTTCTATTCTTAATGTAGAGTTTTTATTTATTAGAGGGTGAAGCGTGACTATTTTTGCATAGGTTTTGTTAGCAATATAAATTATGTGGTTAGGATGGCAGTGTCATCTGCGAACAAGGCTATTTCGGTATTCATTAATTCCGGAAAATCGGCAAGGTATATTTTGAATAAGGTCGGTGAGAGTGGGGAACGTTGTGGAACTCTGGCTGAGATTCTATATTTAGCCGACGTGGAGTTATGTATTTTAATATTAAATGATCTGTTTAGTAAGAAAATATCTATTTTATCTAGAAGATATTTAGGGATGCCTAGATGGCGAAATTTGTATTTCAGTCCTGTGTGCCAGACACGGTCGTTCGCTTTAGTAAAGTCTAAAAACAGAGCTGCCGTGAACTTTTTCTCGTGAAAATCCTTTGCAATCAGATCCGTAACTCATAAAATTAGGTGTTCAGTCGAGTGATTTGCTCTAAAGCCAAATTGAGCATGAGGTATGGCGTTCGCAGCGTACAAGAATTTATTTAGCCGTGCTAAAATCAGTCTATCAAACACTTTAGCTAATGAAGGTAATAAGCTAATTGGCCTGTAATTATCTAGTAGTTGTGGACATTTATTTGGTTCGTTTATTGAAATGATTATTGCTTTTTTCCAATTGCTTGGGTAATAACCTAGTCTTAAAGCTGCATTTAATATAGCTGTTGTTGCTGCAATTGTGGAGTTTGGTAATTCGTTTAATATTTGACCAGTTATTACATCATCCCCCTCTGCTTTTCTGTTTTAAGTCTGTTTGTTATGCGTTTAAGTTCTGCGGGGGATATAAATTTTGTTCTTACATCTGCGTAGTATATAGGTTGCTTCATACTGTTTAAAATTTCCTCATTGAACACATGGTTTACTATTGCATTGGGTTTAAAAGTATTTGAAAAATGAACAGCAAACACCTCTGCTTTTTCGTCGTCTGTGTAGAGACTACTAGTGACCGATTTTAATGGTGGTATTTTAGATGGTTCTCTGGTAACCTTTTTGAAAGTAGTCCATAGAGAAGGTAAGCCGGGGGTAATTTGCGCTAAAAATTGCTTAATTGAACTATATCTATGTTCATCGATTAGAAAAATTTACTTTTTTGCCTAAGGAGTTCCATTTTCTTTGAAGTGTGTCTTTCTATACAACTGCCAGAGTCTTCTAATCCTATGTTTGTCTTTTATCAAGTCCATGATGTGTTTCGGTAGCCAGTAAGATGAATGTTTGTTACATTGCACTGGTTAACATGATTCTTTACCATTATGCTTATTGCTTCTTAGATTATTGATTTGTAGGTCAATATCAGTTTCGTTTTTGAAATCTTTTGGGAACGGAAATTGAGTGGCTATTTTTATCCTAAAGAGATCCCAGTTTACTTTACCATTTAATTGTTTTCTTATGATATTATGATGGGGTTATGATCCGAATCGAGATCAAGTATTACCGAGTGAAAAAAGGAACAAATTATGTTTGTGGTTAGACGTATGTCAAGAATGTCCGGGCCACCATCCATTATTAAATGGATACCGTGTGGGTGTAGGGGGATTGATTTAATCTATTATTATTATTCTGGCCGAACTGTAAAGGTTTACGACCTGCTTCTTTTGTAATTCTGCAGTTCCGTGCTTTATTTTTACTATTTAAATCGCATATGACAAAGATTTTATTATTATTATTATTATTATTATTATTATTATTATTATTATTTCAGCATCGGCTGTTTTTAGATTTATTGCTGTTATTAAGTTTCTTGTTTAATTTTGCCTTATAGAAAGAGCAACCACGATACTTCCCCGTGTGATTTTTGCTTGCAATTAGTACAGGCGGGTTTTACCCCCGATTTAGGGAGTGTACATTCTGAATAGTGGTGGTCATTGAGGCATTTAACGCATCTAGGGTTGTTAAAACAGTTAGCTTGTGTATGCCCAAATAGTTGGCACTTTTTACATTGGATGGAGAGTCTAGTTTTTTTTTCGTACAAAAACTCTTAACTATACAGTAATGTAACATATATAATTTTAGAATGTCTCTACCAGCCACATTGTCCTCTACGTCTGCAGCAACTCTCTGCAGGTGTTCTCTGTTTTTAGCACAAAGTGTTACTACTTTTATTTCAGGGAATTTATCATTATGTTTTTTTAATATCGTTGACATCTAGACACTCCGGCACATCTTTTATTATAACTTCGAATACCCTTACAGATCGGTCTTTAAAAGAGTAGAACTCTAACTCGTTATTTTTGCAAAAAATTTTAAATTTCCTGACGTTTTCAATGTTAAGAAATTGCACTTTAAATTTATTGTTACTGTATTTGACTTCAAAATTTTCAATTTCATTTTTCATAATGTCCTCTTTAATCAGTTTGTAGTTTAGCAATTCATCTTCTCTTTTACTATAATTTTGAATAATAATTGGGGGATTTTTACTGCTTTGAATTCACTATCATCATTTTCCTCCACATCATCTAAAGATTCAAAACTGTTTACTACAGGTACGTTATAAAGCATTTGATTAATCTCTGCTTGCGAAAGCTTTTGTCTTTTATCACTTAACACTTCATTAGAATCCCTATTTCTTTTCAATATATATCTACCTTTTTTTGATTGAGGTGTTGGAAGTACGTTGAATTGCGCCCTGTCCGCGCTGCTCCCAAGTTCGTTTTGGCGTTTGGTGACTCCTCGTCAAGGTTTTGCAGATCTGAAGGAGGAGGCAGATACCCGGCAGTGATATGATGTAATTACAGCAGTTGAACTGTTTCTGGTTGTGTTAAATCTTTCTGTTGAGTTTGCACCATGTTTTGCATTACACCTTGCTGTGGCAAGTTAACACTCAATTGTGACTGGAATGGAAAGTTACCAGCCTGATATTACGGCAACATTTGAGCATTTTGAAATGCGAACATAGTGTTATTTTTCATTGAGCTAGATTGAGAAGTCTCTCCTATGGTGGAGACTACACCGTTTGTTGCGCCCATTGCAATTTTTATATGCTGCCCCGTACCGGGGCTGCCATTTTCACACATTACACTGACCTAGTGTTAATGTTTTTTTACATGCACTTTTACAAAATAAATAAATAAATAAATAATATAAATAAATAGTAAATATATATATATATATATATAAATTTAAATAAAATAAAATTAATGTAATAAAAAGTAAAGCCTACATCTGGTTTTACCAGTGGAACACTTTCACGAATACTATCAGCGCGTCGAGCTACTCTCGCATAGGTCTTACCCCAACTGGAGCCGAGCTCAAACTGGTTTCATAATTTTATTACGCATAAAAAATACGAATTTAATCAGATATAGTATTATCAGGATTGTTACAACCATTCGATTGTTGCAGGGTCGTTTCAACAGCTGGGGGCCCTTGGGCCTAGTTAATTTCGGAACCCCGTATTTTTACTTCGACAGATTCCGCCCCCCCTACAATTGGGAATCTGCTTTACTTTGTATTTTGTTGTTTTTTGTAATATTTTGAAACTATTTATTAGTGTTTTAATTTAACATTATTTAAATATTAATGTATAAGTATGTAAGAATCACTACGTCATGCCAAGTTTTTGTGTATAGTTTACCCTTGCATCACGGTTTTATGTTTTTTACTTTAATTAAAATTAGTATTAAATATTTCTTTAAGAACTATCGGGGGTCTTAGGCGCAAGTCCTTCGGCCCCGTGCGTTAACACGGCACTGTTTTTAAGTAAACCTTTATGGACGATTCGCGTAGAATCATGAATTCATCATGCAAAAAAACATACCGAGAAATTAGGGATTTGCAATCTTCAGAAACAGATAAATTCCTAACTTTCTCACTCCCCACTCCAATATTAGTGTATTTCCTGAACTCATGATGTTCAATTTAAATAAACCAACATTAATTGTAGAAATATGTGACACAAAAAACAATCAAATTCAATCTGTTCGCTGTGTAATATGCACATCGATGAAAACTTTAAATATATTTAACGTGTCTGTCCAATTTATAATAGGCTTAGTGAACCATATCATAAAGATGCATAGTCTTTTATCAATTGTTTTATTGAAATAAACTCGAAAAGATCTAATATTCTATACATTTTTGTTTTATCATTACTGAAATTACGGATTGTTATAATAAATGAATAGTTTCAAGCTAAATTCGACTAGCATCATAATGTTCGAATAATTAGTACCTACCTTACAATATCTGTAATCCGTCAAAAAATTTCTCGGCTATCCGGGAGACGTCGCGTCGTTGGTTGGGGTGCCAACCCAACCAATTACGCGGCGTCACCCGGATAGCCGAGAATTTACGGATTCGAGCCACGGAAGCTTACGTGTACATGTAATTCGTCAAGTCTCACAGGTTACTTTAAATAAGTTTGTATGCTTTGTTGCCTTAAATATTTTTTATCTTGTGTTTTTGAATTTGTATTATTTGTACTTGTCTTAATTATATTGCATCTTGTTTTAATGTATTTGTATTCGTGCTAATGTATTTTGTGTTATCTTGAAGTTTTTGAATTTTATTTAGCTTGTGAGTTTTGCTTATCTTAACTGCAAAATTAATCCGCAAAGATAAAAAATGGTCAAATAATTAATATTAACAGAAACCTATTGATAACTGTACCATGTGTTATATCAGAAGTGTTTTTACGGTTGAGATGTGAGTATTTCTATATACCAAATTAGGGGATGAAAAATAAATCGAGTCAGGACTGCCCGATGTCATACAAACTGTCTTTCGCGGTGGCTCTATGAGCTTTCACGACTCCAGCCAGAATTCTATTCACTCTCTTCCAGCTAGCTGCCTTCGCGTAAACGTCGTTCTAAGTGCTCTCTCTGTCTCTCACTCTCACTGACTCTCTCTCTCTCTCTCTCTCTCTCTGTCTCTCTTAAAAGCATTGCTTTATGAAATATATAATATTCAAAGTAGATTTTGAAATGGAGTGTCGTAACGTATTGTGAAGTGTTGCGAAATAGAGACGTAGAAAGGGAAGTGAAGAGCAAGCGTTGTGAAGTGAAGTGAAGTGGAGTGCAGTGTATTTAAAAATTCGTTTATTTAAAATATCTGTGTATTGCTGGCCTCGTGTGCACTCTGTGTCTTTACCTGCGTGGTGAGCACGTCGGCTACGCCCTTCACTGCGAGGTCGGTGCGCTCCATCTTGCTGCGCATGGACTGCATGACGCCCTGGATCTGCGAGAGCGCATGCGCGATAGTCTCCAGCACCACGCCCGACCCCTGCGCCATCTGCCCATCGCCGCCCGCTCCTCAACTGCACAGCACACACCACGCCATCGCTTCTTTTGTGGGGCAAAACCTTGGAGGGAAGATATTACCAACAAACAAACATTTTGGAGGCTTGCGCCACTAACTCGTCTAGTCTCACCACAGTAATATTTTCACCATTTATGAGTGAAGTTTTGGGAAATTGAATACTTAAAGCTGTAGCATTGCCCCCAGCAATTTGGAAGTACTGGTCTGTGTGTGTGTGTGTATGTGTGTGGTGTGTGTGTACGTACGTATAAGATACAATACGCAATAGAAATATCTTGCGCTTACCTTTAACGTAGATTTGAGTTGTATTTTTGGCCAGATTTATTTTCGTTTAAAGTAAATGTTCTAAAACTTATACAACTGCATCCTGTATTTGAAGAGTCAATACTGCTTACAGAGTATTACAAACGTTTGATTCAAGAAGCCAATCTTTTATATATTATCATATTTTTACACTTTTTTAATCACTTCATTGGACGTATATAATTTGTGATATTCATTACTTCAGTGTTGGTTATTTATTTAATCGAATAACTGGCCTAGCATTAGCCAATTTATTCTAGCGCTTTTCGTTAAATACATCTTGGGGGCAAATTTGTATTTACATTATATCTTCTCAACCGATTTTTTGTTTATTGTGTACATTTGAGGAGGCCATGAAAGGATGCAAGTTCGTAGAACAACCACGGTCTCACCGATATCTCTCTATGCAACAAGCACCAACGAACTTTCCCAACGCTAGATGGACATCTGTTGCTTTGGCGGTGAGGACACTCCAGTCCTGTGCCTCTACATAGGCTGTTTATGGCCCTTATTTGAATTTTGACAAGCCTTATGTTTCTCAAAGGTCATTAAACATTATACGGCACAACATCTAGTATTATTCGCGCAACTTTTCTGGAACAATAACCAGGCTTCCCCCTCTCTGACACAATAAAGAGTTGAAGACAAAAGCTCGCAGCGTGCACTGATGACAACATTCCAAACACATCTTCACTGGCGCGGAATAGAAACTATTTTCTATTGAAGACGAGAAATTTTGTCCATGATTTACTCCAAAGAATCTAAAGAAATGACCGAAGCAGGAGAAGATACATCATACAGATCCATACCTTGAACTCCTAAGAAAGTTAGAATACAAATTTTTGAGAAAATTACAAAGGTATGATTGTTTCTTCAAAGATTGGCATTGCTTCATAAAATCTACTGTCCGATTTCATAACTATAACCCCACTCTACCCGCATTTCTTCAATACATCGTTCAAATAAAGTTGCGCAAGTAATAATGATTGTATATTCTGAAACTTGCCGGCGACAGCGGTCCGAGTTTCGCACCTCGCGTTCTCTTCTTGCGTTACCACCTGAGATGCAGGGGGCCCCCGTTGCGCCGCCACCCACCGTCGGAAAAGAGGTTTTGCTGCCAGGTGCAATAAATCCTATTAACTATACTTCGTTTCACTTCCCTCTGCACGAGTTAATGGGTCCACCTTCTCCTCCGCAACTCACGACAATTACAATCTTCACAACCCAAATAATAATAATAATAATAATAATAATAATTAATAATAATAATAATAAAACTAATCAACTTTTTCATAGGGTCACTATCTCTTCTAAACAACTTCTAAACAAAACTTCTAATACAATTATTTTAATGCAAATTCAAATTTACTGCTTGGAATATTGAATTTTTCTTAGTGCGCGGAATTGCGCGGATTTACATCCAACAACGAAAGTTTTCTACGAAGCATCCGGCATGTATTTCTCTATAACTTTTGTATGAACAATTTTATTCATAGATTAGTTAATTTAGATGATATTATCAAAAAGCAGAAGTTAAAACGAAACTTTTTCTTAAAAATGTAAACGAAACAAGCGAAACCCGGCAGACGTTATTCGGTCCTTCATCTCCCTCTTCCTCCTTCCCTCTCTCTCTTCGCCTCTCTTCGTTTCTCCCTTTTCCTCTCGCTCTCTTTTTCTCCCTCTCAATCTCGTTCTTTGACTATCTCTTTCTATTTCTCTCTCTATCTCTGTCCCTCTCATACACGTGTAGTTGTGTAGTTTATATATATATATATATATATATATATATATATATATATATATATGTCAAATTTGTTCAACTTTGGTGAGCTCTAATCTGACAATTGGTAGTTCAAAAATGAGCGTCTGGTTTTATTCAATTCAGAATTTAATCCTCTACAACTTTTAATAGAACCATGTATTCAATATTTTAATATCTTTACGACTTCGTATAAACGTAAACCCGAAAAAATAACTCTTTTGCGAGTACTTTTTTACCTTCTCCACCATCACTTAAGCGCAACTCCGCCGACACAAGGAATGACGAAATTTGCGTTTTGGCTGATGTTCACTATGAACCCATCTCTGGTATTAATCAATTCATTGACTTACCGAATAGTAGATTTCAGCAACTGCACAAGATTTGAATGATACACATCACATTTTGGAACATTGAAGGGTTTATTAAAAAAAATTACAATCAAGAAGGTTAATTTTCAAATTAATCGATGCATGTAAATTGATAACGGCCAAATAAATGAAGTATTTTCGAGGAGGATACTCGCATCAGTTAGTATTTTATGATGACATTGCGATGTATCAATGAACAAATGACAATCTGAATCTTTCTGAAAAGCCGACTTCAAAACTGAAGTGTGACGTGATAATGGTGTTTGATTGTTCTTTGTATCGATCAGATCAGTATCGATCAGAAATTCGCTTTTATTAATTCATTTCTCTACAACTAAAAGATATTTTTATTAAAAAAGGTTCTCTGTACGAAGTAAGTGGCCATCTCTCTTCATTGTTAAGATATTCAAAACTAGAAACGAATTGAAATGAAAATGAGATATTATTTAACGGGCGCATTTTATTAGGGATGTATAGTCCCCGTTAACTTCTAAATTGCTATAATACAAGAATGTATGTACAGCGTATTTCGTTGAATAAACTTTATTTTTTAACTTCACTAGTTTCTCTTATTAGATATTCTTGAAATGACGGTAACAGTGAAGTAATCCAACATAACTTTAAACTGAAGATACACGTAATTCAACGTCGCGTTAAAAGCATTTATAGTTCATTTGCAATTATTAGGCATTTACGGGGAGAATGTAACTGGCTACATGCAAAAACTGTTTCTGGGCTTCGAATGCCTACTGAACACAAACCGAAGATGATGTATTACAATGCATATGAAACAACGATGCATTGTTCTAATTAATAAGACTGTCGTGACCCTTAATGTACTTTCGTTTCCATATAGAGTATCGAAGAAAATATTTTTCCCGGCCTCTTGGTACTGCAATCATTTCTCCAAGAACTTTTAAAGTTGTAACTCACTACGTATGTCTTCTAGAATTGGTTGTTGGATAAGTTTGTTATAAACGTTAATGACTAAACTTAAAAGAACCACATTGGAATAAATAAAATTTGAATACGAGGTGAATTTGAAGTGGTTGAGGTAGTGAAGAAAAGCAATTGATCTCTATGATTCGCGTTAATTGGATACATACCAGGGACTGAAGCAACAAAATCATCTAGAAATTGTTCAACTAATAGGATATAGGGCCCCAAAAAATTATATTAATGCTCTCAATGCATTTACATAACAGAGAACTCTTTAACAGCTGATACTACATCAATGTTTGTGCCACAGACCGTATACACGACTAATTGTTCCGTGTCGTGATTGCGAGATGGTTGGCCAGGTCGATGATCTTGGCCACGCTGATTGCTTCAGTTTTCGTCAGTCTGCATAACAAGCGCTGAACGCAGTCCGCGCTCCGAGGGGAGAGTCCAGCAACTTGAAGCACTCGCTCTTGCGCTCGTGCGCGAGCCACTTGGAAGAGAAACACAACGCACAGTTCTAATGCGGATGAGGCAGCGAGGAACACGAGAACGGGAAACATTCGCAAAATCAGCGGGAACAGCCAACGGAAGAAAAAGGAGAGGAAATTCATGTACCTTCTGCGAATATATAGGACAGGCTGTGTGTACGCCCTCCAAAGCATTGGAAGCTTCTTTCACACATTATACTGTCTGCGTATTTTTGAACTGATGACCTATATTACGGAGGACTCTCAATCAAATAGTACGTATTGGTTGCTTCGTCTTCTGGTTGGTACCTAGATTCCAAGGGATGGTCCAAAACTAGAGGCTGGCGTTGTTCTGGCCGTCCACGAACAGGCGTAGTAGAACATGAGAATAATGATCGAAAGTGATGATTATTGATCGATAATGTAATGTTGAGAGAGAGTAGACATCTAGATAAAACTAGTAAGAAAAATCATTAGAGAAAAACAGCGGATGAAGCCAAAGTAAAATCAACGGCGCATACTTTCTAAGATCTAAGGAAAACGATGGCGGACGAAATCTTGTGGCTACAGCGTAGGCTAAGATTTTCACCGCGAAACATACAACTTCGGTGCTTTAACGCGTCCACTACCTAAATTACTTGAGGACACTGCAGTTGGAACAAATTGCGTACATTTTATGCTTTGGTTTTTTTATCACTACGTTACCACATGGATTTCGGAAGGTGAACTACTGACAGCTATTGTCCTTGTTGCCATCGTTCTTGCAGACGGATGCAAATATCTCTGACGTGAAGATAGAATACTTTGAGACGAACAAGGTAGTGATGGGAAAAAGACGGGGAGAAGCGACAAGAAAACCATGCCAAAAACCATTAAAGAGTAGCCATCTGGGAAATACCAACCGGAAAACAACGATGGTAAAACTGGAAGAAAACTCGTGGGGGTACCGCTTTGCCAAGATCGGCGACAGGTGCGCGTATTGGCACGTCAGGGAGGAGCGTTGCAGTCATTCCCCTTGGGCGGCGCGTGCAGCTGCTTGGCCAGGAATCGCCGCACGGCCTCTGTCTTGGCCACGTCGAGCGGCGTGCGGCCCTCGTCGTCTCTCGCGCCCACGCTCGCCCCCGCCCGCACCTGCCGCACACAGCACACACATGCCACTGCTTCGCCCGCTGCTCCTCTTGGCGAAGCCACTTCTGGACCCCCGCACACACACATGCACACATGCACACTGATGGGGAAACGGATGCCGTACACGGTGGCTACAGGTGTTTCCCCAAACAGGTATTTCTCACCAGCTGCCTCCCACCGCCGCAAGACGACGTCTGTGCTCCCGACGGATCGCCCGGCATGTGCATGCTAGTGTGTAAGTAAGGGTAAGGTTAGGACATGGAAGAGAAAGAAAAGATCACGCGCAATCCTTGGCCCGTTTTTGATTTCTGCTCCACCATGGCATTGATAGGAAAAACTACGCAAAACTACCAACCAGCCGCTAGAACTATTCTCTACACACCAGTTGAATCCGAACTAGCTATGAATCTAGCGCCGAAAATGCGCTGCAATAGAGGTAATGCTATCTAACTCCAGTCTACACGATATTTACAGCTGCCTCATCAACTGTAACGGTGTCATCCAATCAAAGTATTACAAGTTACTACAGTGACGTCACTATGGTGACGTTCAACCTTCCTACCCAAAGTCCTGTACAAGTTGAATTCTGAATACAGAAGAAAACTAGTGGTGCTACAGAATGGCACAGACTTTTTAATTTTAGTTTTCTATTTAATTCGCACTTCTCACACATTCTTGCCAGCTGCCATTTATCGTCGCCAACACCCCTTTTTTTACAATTTCTAAATGTTTCTGTTTCCTAATAATAAAACAAAAATATTACCTTAAGAATATTAAAGAAAACCAATTACATTTAAACAGTAAAGTCTAAGATAAAGTTGGAAAAATGGTGAAGAAAAAGTTGGGAGCAATTTTTGAGAAAATGGCGTTTGAGCGTTTCTGAAAATGCGGAATTTTGAGCTCATTTTCACAGAAAAATGTTTGAGTTTTTGATGAACAGTTGAGTTTTTGAGGAACTTCATAAAATATCAAATAGGACATAAAAATCAGATGTATTCATAAAAACAATAAAGTGAACAAGTAACCGCCAATGTAAATATTAAAGACCTAACAGACAAAAAAATACAATTTGGTAATTTTCGGAAATAAGAAACAAAGGAAAATGGCGTTTGTCATGCCGTGGAGTACATTTAACACTATTCCTACCAAAAGTTTCAAGCAAAATTGGGAGCCCTTTTGCAGAAAATCTTGTTTTTGTTATTATGAAATTGCATATACTGCTTGCAATATTGTCCTAGAACTACTAAACGTTTTCAAAAAATGTACTTGGTCTAAATGAAAGAACTATTTAGGGACAACAAATTTCATCTGCAGAAATTATCTCTATCTTCAATTTTGTAGTTGTAGGAAGTCCCAGAACAAAATTTGAACTTTTGCAACTTTCAAAAATTTAGAGTTAACCGTAAAAATTGAACATGTTTCACCACTATGTGTAATTTACTTAATTTTTTCAATAAATTTAAAGAAAAAATTGGAAATACTTTTGAGGAAATTTTGAAAATGTCCCTGGGGTTTTCAGTCAAATTGTTAAGAAAGATTTTCAAAACTTTTTGCGCTTATAGTCGAGCCAGATCGACTGGGGAATGCCCATTTTGGAAAAAATCCCATATGGGTGGGGCGCTAGGTGTGTTCACGACAGAGGCACGGATGGATGTTTTAACTAATTGTGCTAACAATACTTTCTCGCATTCTTACTCAGTGCTCTGCAACACCGTACTACTACATAAACCAGCAAAAGTGCTTTGAAGCAACAAATTAATTTTCTGCTCCGAGACTCCAACTCAGATCCTCCTTAAAATTAATGAAATATATTCAGATGTCCCACCAACTAGGGGTCACAGAAAAATCATCTGAGAACACTAATAGATCTAAAGGATATGAAACATAGTTCATTAAATTTTCATTAAAATTTACTAGCAGAACCTAACAGACGTTCTGCCATTCATCTGCTTCTTTCATCGTCCGTCTTCCTTTGTCTCTCCATCTCTCTTATCATCTCTCTCACTATCTCTCTCTCTCCCTCTCCCTGTCTCTTCGTCTCTCTCTGTCCGTCTCAGTCTGCCTCTGTGTGCCTCTCTGTCTCTGTTCTGCCTCTCTCTTTCCCTCTCCTTGTCTGTCTCTGTCTTTCTGTCCTAGTCCCTCCCCTTCTCCATCTCTCTGTCTCTCTGCGTCACACGGCAACGCTCAGCAGCAATGAAGCACAGGTGGAGCTATCTAGTGGAGTTGCAACAAAATTAACAACACATAAACGTTCTGGGTGAACAACCAAGTAAATATATTAACTTTCATGGAGATCGGTCACAAGATTTCGGAGTTACCGCTCATATATATGCGAACATCCATTGTTATATTATGCGTTTTTAAGATGCGTTTTTAGCCGTAAATAAAAATATTAGTTTATATTAATGCGAAAGAAAATGCGCCAGTCATTATCGCCTTCTGTTATCAGTGCGGCATTACAACAACGGGTTGCAAGCAACCACTAATACGTATGGGATACACATTTTACCTATTGGCATTGTTGACACCGCTAGCTAGAACATGAAAATGGATAGAAAAATATATTTTTATTATTTTCAAAATTATTCTGCTTCACAAGTATTACTTTTCATTTCAAAATCTTACTGATCTACGCGAAATCATCTATTGATTTTCACTGTCCTATAATAATTAACTAAAAAAAGACCGCAATTTTAAAAAAAGGTTTTAAAAAATGTCTAAGATTAATTTTAAAACTTATAACAAAATATCGAAGAAGAAACGAACAAAAAATATGAAATAATATACAAATTCCAACATACATAGCATCCAACTGCTGCAAACCACTTCTAAAATTACGTTCCCGAAGTACGTGAAATAAAAAGCAGGTGACTATGTTTGATGCCAAATTACTCCTACAATTCTCATATTTTCGCACAATTCTACATGATCGTATTTGAAGATGTGTGTTTGATGAACATATTTCATCAAGAAAGAAATCTATATCTTCTTAATTGCAGGAAAGTGTTGTTTTTTTCAATTTTCGAAAAATCAGAGATTTTAACCAACCTGCACCGTTTTCTTAAACGTCCTTAGGCTATCCAACAACAAAATGTTGGCCTTCGAGTTTTAATACTCCCCAAAAGCTTTTTCTCTCTCTTTCTCTCTCTCTCTCTCTCTCTCTCTCTCTCTCTCTCTCTCACACACACACACACACACACACGTACACACACATGCACACACACCAGAAGCAAGAAATATTTTTTTCGACTCCTTGGGACTGGTTTTTGAACTGTTTTCAAAGATGACCAAAAGACCGCGCGCCACACCCCAGGCGCCGTGCAGTAAGGACATATTCTGAAAATTTTGCGATTTCCATGTGTGCGGCAGAATCATATTGATGGAAAATCAAAGCAACCGAGAGATTTCACAACGGATACACTACGCGGATAAGAATACGCGAGTGTCGACTGCACTGAAGGTTGAATTATTTCGTAAAGTTGGTATTAAATTTGCGAATTTGCTCGAATCCCCGTGCGAATTTCATTACACACGAGAATTACAAACGATAAGGAGCACGCTTTCCGTTCGCCAGAACCAGGCAATGCTAGCGCTTTTTTTCAACACTCAACGACTCTTACGCTGAGAATGCTGACTGTCGATGCTTCGATTGATTCTCAAGTCCCTTCTGAGTAAGAGGTGCTCTCAGTCTCGGCAGCGACTGTGACTGTAACATCGTTGGATTCAGGACTTGACAATGGCGGAGTTTTTACTTTATCTACGTTTAACGCAGCAGCTGTCTGGAGGTGTTTTCTAGCGGATGTCGCTCTCATCGGTATTTTTCTGTGGTTTCTTCGATCACCCGGCAAACGGCGGAGCAGTACCCTAACATACGGGCCATGGACCGGGCGCGATCTTTACTTCCTCTTGTTTGTGCTGTCCTCGTCCGTTATTTACACACAGGGTTACATGCGCTAGGCTACTGCACATGTCGGGAGACCTGTCATGTGCTTAGAGCTCGTCCCGCCTATGGCGGTGCTCTACTGGAGAAAGTGGGGGAGGAGATTCCAAGTGCTGACGCGAAGGTCAGCGCCAGATCTCTCCATCCAGTGGAGATGAACACCGGCCCTTTTGCGATAATCCATTCTCTACACTAACGGTACTAATGAGCGCAGTGGTTAACGTGGACGGAAACATCACCTACGGAGTGGTTAACGGACTTATTGTAACAATATCACACCATCCAGTGAGGGAGGAACGCCCCGTAGCCCGGGATAAAACATCAATTACATAACGGGAACTATGGACATAAATGGATGACATGTGTCAAGTGACTGCCACTTTGGTGTTGTAGCTGTTAGCGTACTGGGTTGTGACACCCAAGTTAGCAGGCTCAAATCCGTTTGAAGCCGTGGATAATTTAGTGTGAAAAAATCTGTTTTCGTTGTGAACGTTTTCTTTTGAAGGGGAAGTAAAGCCGTGTGTTCCATGTTGTAGAGTTACTGCGCATGTTGAACCCAGAGAGGAGTGTGTGAGGTGAATTGTGCAACGTGGTCTGACCAGCGCGTGCGCCGCCGCGAGGTGGCCGCAGCGCGCGGCGTCGTGCAGCGGCGTGCGGCCGGCGCGGCTCCTGGCGTCGACGCGCGCGCCCTCGGCCGCCGCCAGCAGCGCCACGCAGCGGCCCGAGCGGTCGGCCAGCGCCGCCAGGTGCAGCGCCGTCCACCCGTACGCCGTGCGCGCGTTCACGTCGGCGCCGCGCGACACCAACAGCGACGCCACCTCCGGGTGCCCCTTGGCCGCCGCCCTGCGCACACACGGCAGCTCTCGTCGCTGCGCTGCCTCTGACCCTGCAGTTGCCTCCTAGCTGGAAACAAGAGGCCCGTTCCCACCCAATGGGAAGTGATTTTCTTATAAGCATATTTACATTGGTTATAAAAGAGAAGCAGATTGATGGGTTCCTTTTTTTCAGTGCACTTGCTGTTTTGCTACCCCGTCTGCTAGAGCGTCCTCAATCGTGCAGTGGACGATTATCATCAATATATTTCACAGAGCAATAAACACATTTAAAACATCTCTTTGTAAGCATAAATTTGCACTGTTTTGTAATACTAGCCCCATCTGAATCAATCTGAAAAATATGTCTGTTCACACTGTCATAAACATACTTGAGACGTGTTATAAGTTTACAATGGTGAATCGGATTCGTGTCGTGTTTCAGGCACCCAAAAAAATGTTTTGGCACTACATCCCTGAAGGAGGCCGCAATATGTCGGTTGAAACATCGACCCCCCGTCTGCGACGCAGCGCCACCCGGACAGCCCAAATCATGATTCTGGCCGCGGAAGCCTACATCAAATAATTTGTTGATATTTTTCAATTCTTTGATTTTTCTGGATTATAGCACAAAAGGATGCAGATTAGCCAAAACATTAATTCACAGCAGCCACTGAATTACATCTTCAAGTAAGATAAAATAATTTTCTTAAAAAATCACACTGGAAAATAAAAATTCCCAATGTCAAATCTAATCTATGTTTCATGAAGAGAGGAGAAGACGATAAACGATGAGTGAAAAGAGCAGAAGAAACACAAGACGAACTGATTCTGTCAGTTTCATTTGTTACTCGTATCAGATGTTTCCTTTGGGTGACCAAGACTAGCATCACATTATTCATCATTGCCACTGCCCAATATATTAGCGGCATTAACAAGTATGGACGATTCTCCCTTTCTTGAAGAAACTTCAGGCAAAACAGTCAATTTTTAACTTCTCAAGAATACTGGTTGTAATAAACACAACGTAAATTTCTTCTACAATTATAGATTTTCTTATTATAAAAATGCTAATAACAATAGTATTGATATTATTGTACGGCTGACTGTAGTTACTAACATCACAGAACAACGCACATGATTCGCATTTCTCTGTTTACACAGCTGAATCAGTATTTCGGAGAATGAAGGCTGCTGTGTTTTAACCAGGCCCTAGGAGTGTCAGTTGTTTATAAATAAACTTATTTATCGCATTGGGTCAGAAGACTTGCATTTGAGACAGTATATGTGTTTCTACGATTCATAACTTGATATGAGGATGCATTATGTTTGGAGGTCACGATGCATCGCCCCAAGTGGTGAGTCCGGCGGACAGCGGGTTGCCTACGTGCGCCGGTGAACAAACTATTTTCAAATGTTATTTATATGTGTCCCAGTTCGAAATTTGACACATCTATACAAAATGAGTGTATAAATACATTATTATTTTTTATAATTAATTTAAGTGTCAACCTAAAGTAAAAGTTTGCATTCCAAAAGATAAAATATATTTTAAATATTTAAGTATTATGTGGGGTCCTAATGGACGACTCGGGCCCTGGTGGGGTATACTGAGGCTTATAGGTATACACCATTAAATACCAGGAAAAGCCCTCCTGTAATGGGGAACCTTTGTAGAAAGGCTGAGTCATCAAACCTCCTCGTGGTGGCCCTGGATGCTCTGCGTGGTGAGAACCTACAGAGTAACGGAAAGGGTGGGACGAAAGGCGAGTTTCCGGCGCCTTAAGACGGGAACCATGAGCTAAGGGAAAGAAACCCTGGCAGAAAACCAAGGGGGGAGGGGGGTCTCCGTAGGTGTAGTGAAACCAACCTTCCCTAAGGAATGACAACCCTGAAAAAAAACAAACATCTACCTCCAGGATTAAACATGGGGCTTGGACGCAGGGCTAACATCCCGGCTCCATAAAAAAACTTCAGTTCAAAGCGATTTAAATATGCCTCG
>BOPP01000022.1:12178787-12202896 GCA_017312745.1 Gryllus bimaculatus
TTATTATTATTATTATTATTATTATTATTATTATTATTAAAGACGTTTGCCTTTTGACTATCAAGAAGGAAAATACTATTAATTGTATCCATGATATTTAATGCGTTATTTATCATTTCATTGAATTATTAATAGTTTAATTGACTTGGCCGTAATTTGATACAATCTAAACAAATTTGATCTAATTTTACTATTTTTGAATCAAATTCGTTCGGATTTGTTCCAGTGGAGGCCGCATGGTTACAAGCGCTGCATCGAAAGATGATCAGACCCAGTGGAAGCTGGTCCGTAAGCAGTGATGGCCTTTTTTTGTTACTTATTGCCATCACCCAACCTCTAGTCTGTGTCTAATAATAACTAAAAGAGCTTACTCACAAAATAGAAAGCACAAAGTTGCTGTTGCTGTTGACTTCTAGAGTATGGTGTAATTTACCTAGGTTATTGTTTGGACGCTTGACACCGCAGTTGTTAATATTTCATAAGATAATGTGCATTGTTCAATGATAGTTAATTTTCCTTCTCTTTTTTAAGTATTTCCAAGTTTTTGAGCTCAAAGGGGAAATTGAAATTTGGAATTAATTGCATTTAAATTGTTATTTAAATTATTCAATTTTGTAAATGTTTAATACATCTGCATGTTTCAGTCTATATTTTAAAGTTGCCTTAATTAGAAAATTGATGTTTGTTAAAATTAGTTTATAAGGAACTAATTGCTTTTTTGAAAGCTAGTTTCGAAGTGAGTTTTTGGTGAAACAATTTTGAATCCTTTGTAAATCAATCTTTGTTAAATAACGATAGGTTTTTTAATGTTAAAAGTGTCTAATCAACGACTTTTAGTATTGTGTAACTATTTTAATATTGTAATGAAAACTAAATAAATGTTTTTCTTTAGCATGTTGGCTGCTAAAAATATTTATCGATGTATGGATTTCTCTTCGAATTCATAGTAGCTAACACATTAGGAATCTATCGTCGAGCTGAATTTGCAAGATATAACAACAATAATATATATTATTTTCTAATAATTCTATAATAATATATACAGTAATTTCTGAAAATGAGACTTCTTTAAGTAAGAGATTCCGATTCATAAAGAGTCCTTATTTTCGAGTGACGAATGAGTAACCCCGCATTCGTATAAGTATTCCTCATTCGCTAAAGAGTTAACCAGCTTGAGTAAAATAAACTCGACGGACTCATAAATTTATGCAGAATATTATTGACCTAAGAAAATATTTTAACAAAGAAAGAGCGATATTTCGGCTTCAAACGATTGTGGCTGTCCCAGTGATGCCGCAGTGAAGGCCGTAGTACTGACGTTTCGACCATCTGGTCGTGACCTCCTCAGAGCAGTGGCTTTGCAGACCCGCCTGGAGGTAGCCCACAAGACGGTGAGCACCACAGCCGTCCACGCGGCGTCCCCTGGACGGCCAAGAGCATTCGCGTGACTCCGGGCGGGGAATCCCACAGCCTCGTTATTTCGTGAGAGGGCTGACCTTGGGGCTGAAAAGAGCTAATGGAGAACCCGCACCTGCGCGTCGACGCAGGCCTGCGAGGGCGCGGCGTGCGGAGGGTCGCGGGGCGGCGCGCGGAAGCACGCGTGCTCGTGGCGGTGGGCGGGGCAGGCGCAGGCGCAGGCACAGGCGCAGGGCGCGGGCGGCGGCGCGCACACCAGGGCCACGCGCGGCGGTCGTCGCGCACTCTCCTGCGAAGCGGAAGCTGCTCCAGTCCTTGCTAAACTATAGTGCATGATTTATCACGAGGTGAAATTGTTTTTTTCCCGACCGACACATCGGCTAGCCGGACTCACCCCTCCCTGTGTTTTGTACCTGGAGAGCACCGCCTCAGCCGGGACAAACTCTAAACTCTAGACTGGTGTCCTCACATGTGTGATGGTGCACTGAGTGGAAGAGTAAGTGTGTGTGCATGGATGCATTTTCAACAAGAAAAGAAAGGAATGTTTGCGCGCAGCCCGACATTCACCGAAACCGAAAAGGCGGCCGGGAATCACCCCAGCCGGCCACCGGCGGTTTCGACGGAGCCCCCTTTAGCCTTGGGAAGCGATCCGGGCGCTGCCTGCAGCCGCACTCACACTCGCGCCTTTGCGCACGTCCGGGCAATTGCACGTGTCGAGACTCAAAATCTGCGGATGTACAACGTTACTGATTACGAAAAGCCTGATTGTAAGAGCACGCTCCGATTCGTATAAATCCACTATCAATTAGTAAAATAAATTCAGTTTTTTACGAAGAACGTGTGTCATTATTGAAGGAAGGTTATAACAGAAATTCGAACGGCAGGAAAGGGCAAGGACTCCCTGAGAGCGGCGGCTTGCCCAACCTGCCTCCACCGTTCGCATGTCGTTTCCGCGACGGCGGGCAGGGCGAGTCTCTGTCCGCACTTCGCTTTGCACTTGTGCGATATTTTTGGATAGATTCAATATGTTATTTTCATTTACATAAACTTCCTCTCTCTATCCATAAAAATGACATGCTTCTGCTACCAAGCGGCAAATGGTGGAACGCCAGAGACGTATTCTGCATAAAAGTGTTGTTCTTGGACGGATTTAGTATAAATGTCAATTTTTGAATTGTTTGCTACAACAATATTCTGAAAAGTGGCGACGTATGGTTTGTACCTTGAGCGGACAGCGGGCGAAGGAGATCCCGGGGCAGGAGGCGGAGCGGCGGGGCGGCGGCGGCAGCCGAGGGCGCTCCCCAGCACCCGCCCAGCTGCCCGGTGGCTCGCACTGCGCGGGCGGGCGAGCAGCCGAACGGCGCCGGGAAGGCGGGTACGAGCCATAATGGTACTCGAATTCTTCTGCGCCTGATCCACCGACGCCTTCAGGCTCCTCCCTCGCCCCTGCCTTATGCTCAGATGACGAGCGCATCAATGCAGCCGAGTCAGACAACTTACTACGTTCTGAAGAAGTGTGTGGTACTATCTGTCGCGTATTTGTTTCCGGAATATTCGTAGCGCAGGATGACGACTCCTGAATGAGCGTATGTGATTGGCAAAGGGAACAGTTACTATTGACGTAAAAAGAATGAACGGATCGGTGCAGGGAATCATCATATTGCAATGATTCCTGTGAATCTGTTTGAGCGGGCTCCAGGGAGGTGGCATTTTTTGAAAGAGCTGAGAGGGATCGGGTCCAGGGTGTTGCGTCATCAAATGGTAGAGGGATGTCTTTTTGGCGTCTTCTGAGAGCAGACGACGAGTGGATGTCAGTGCCCGTGTCGGACTGTGGAAAGGTTTCGCCAGGCCCACCGCCAAGGAGCGGGGAGAAAAAGCGCTTCAGAGGAAACGAACAACACGGAAACGCCGAGCGCACCACACCAATCCGCACCTCCGAAGCCGATGGTGATTCGTAGGGCGTCTGGGAGTTGCGAACCGAGTCCTCTGGACAGAGAGAATGAGTCCGCGAGAAGCCTTCCGTGCGGAGAGTGGGCGGCAGTATGTCGGGGCGTTCCGTCGCAGGCGGCGGTTGGTCACCGTGGCCTTCGTCCGGCGTGTGGCCCCTGAGACAGCAGTGCGAGCAGCGAAGGCGGGCGGCGTTGTTCCAGTAGAAGGTGCGCGAGGTCGGTCTGCGAATCGCCACGGGGCGGGTCGCCTGCGCGTAGAAGCGCATGGGAGTGTACGAACACCTGAGGCGGGTGGGCGCCCAGCCAGCGCCCTTCCCCTGGGGAGACTGCGAGATTGCGATCGCGCGCTCGGGGTTGGCAGGAGCACAGCGCACCGGTCGCCTGGAGGGTGGCTTCCGCAAGCGGGGGGGCTGCGGAGGGCGCGGCGGGGGGCCCTCGAGTCCCCCGCGGGTAGTTGGCTGCCGGCGAGCACGCGGTTGCTGACACCCGTCCGCCAATGCCCCCGCTTCTGCGTCCTTATCTTTGGATTCATCGGAACTCGCACATAGGGAATCGCTTTTCAATCGATTTGGTTGTGATTGCTGGCTCAGTGAATCGGGTTTTGAAGCAGCTGTAGTGGATGCCTCAGGAGCTTCGGGCAACTGCAGCAACTTTTCTGATGCGACTATGTCAGAAGGTGAGTTTTCCCCGATAGGCAACGGGTATTGCACACCCACAGACGTTTTTTCACAGAGAGGCGGCGTGCTGAACTCTCCACTGTAGTACGAGCAGATCTTTCGTAGCGTTTGCAGAATGGCCGCTCGCACCTGGACCCGAGACGAGCTTGGCAGGTACATCCGCCTCTGGTTGCCAAAAGGCAGGCCGCTTTGGAGAATGGCGCTGGGAGGGTGGGCGCCAGAGGTAGATCGGTGGATCGGTTTGTGGCTCGGGCGACGCAAGATGCTGTTGGAGGAGTTGGATCTGGTGATCGGGCGGCGAGCATCCGGGCGGTCGGCAGCACACAGCGACGATCCGCTGTTCCGAGTGGCGCGAGTGAACCGTCCAGATGCAACGAATTTTCTTTCGAGGACAGGCATCATTGGCGTGGCCACTCGCCGCAACGGAGCATGCGCCGGATCACGACGAGAAAAGCAGGAATGTTTCACTGGCAGCTTTGACTTTACCAAATCCGATTCACTAGTGGATTCGTTCCTGCAGTGAAGTTTTTGTGGAAAACCCAATAACGGCAAGTTAGTTCGAGGACGTAATGATGAGCTATTAACTTGCCAAGAGGAACGGAATGATGATCGAGTTGGGGTTCTGAAGAAATTATTTCTGGATGTTTGTACCGTAGGTGAGCTTACTGATGTTGATATTAATTCTTTTGTGACCCGTGAAATTGGCATTTGATCGTTAGCTGGAAATAAAGCAAAGCGAATGGGTTTTTCAGAAACACCTATTTGAGGTGGCACGTTGCAAGATTGACGTGTGACAGGACGAGAACAAAAAGTAGACTTGGGGCTAAGTGATTTTTGACCAAGTGGGAGAGACGATTTAGTTGACGACAAATAAACTTTCTGAGTGCCATTATCGCCAATTGGAGGACATGAAGTCATCTTCCCATTGAGTTTCTTAGTTGAACACACGTCCTCCATCCCCAAGGGGCGCCCCTTCTGACGTTCCTCCTGTCCGCCTCCAACGTCTCTTACAGAATCAAGGATATCTGTTCCTTTCGTGCATTTGACTTCCTCTACTCTATGCGATAGTTTTTGTAGATTTACCCCAACAATTTTTTTTGATTTTTCTGACTTTGATTTGAGAGCTCGTTCAAGCGGTCGAAGTGCCGAATCAAACGATTCCATGCGTTCTTCGATAGTCTGCATCACGTTGGCTTGCTGTGTTATGCTAAGGGCTACTTCACGAATGCAGGAATCCCGCTTTCGCAGCTTTTGTTGCATTTCCAACATGGCGTCCTGCAACGTCTTCAGATCATCGACTAATTTTGGAAACTTGCCGTTAAGTTTACTGATTTTCATTTGTTCGATTTTTACTTTCTTTTGAGTCCTATTCCTCACTCGAACGTCTTGGCCGATCTTCCTCATGGCGTTTCTAAAATCATAACTATTATTATTTATTAATTAATACCTTGAATTTTAATCCAATATTTGAAAATTTTATCTTCGTGCTAAAGATCAAATGCCTTAGTAAAAGAAATGCAAAAATCTCATAAAATAAATGAAAACGCCCATCACTGTCTACGTTGGATTTTTCTGTCAAATATCTTTTACTCAAACCATTAAGGGTTTCTATTTATTCATTTACATTTCCTCAAAAAGTTTCTATTTGAGATAAACTCTAGGATATAAACATAACTCATTGTAGTAGAAGTAAGATACTGCAGCAATGTAATGTAAAATTAATCAGAAATAAGAGCAAATAAATCGATTGTGCTTGATCTGTGTGTTAAAAAGCATCTGTCTATAAAAATAATTGATAATGTTTTTAGTGTTGATTCTGTATACTTATGAATGTTTTTAATTTACCATTCAGCAATTTATTGGTCATTTTGATACATTTTAATAGTTAATACGTGACAATTTGATATTAGTTTTGATTTCGTTTATAAGGCTTAACAAAATAATATAATTATGTTAATTATATCTGAGTAATCAGCAGTTACTTATTAATTACATGAAAACCAGAAAATAGGAACATACAATTTCTACGTTAGAGCTAATTATAACCTAAAAACACATACGAATCCTTGAAGTAAAATCGAAGATTAAGCAGAATTTGTCACTCACAACTTTGAAATTTACACGCGACAAAACACTTTAACTTTTAAATACTCTTTAACTATTTACATCTTGAAATTTACTTCTTAACTTTTAATTATATCAGTTATTTATATCAACGTTTACGTATTAAGAATATAAAACATTCTTCTACTATATACATGTAGAAAATATTATCTGTTAACCGATTTTGAAGCATATTTATCCAATTTTAGAACCAAAATAGAAGACATATTTCATATATAAAATGCATAGAAATATTGAATTAACTATGACAACATTCTGTTTCGATCCCAATTGTGACTACTACGTACCTCTTTTAATATTACTGCTCTATATATGTAATTGAATACAAAGTCCTCTTCATATTTAATAAATAAATATCATATTCAATGACATGTTCAATTCCATTACGTTCCTTCTTCCCATTTTACAACAACTTGGTAGTTTTGGAGATGTAACCAACCATAATAAACTTTATTAGAATACTTTAAAATTTAATCCATTTCATAAACATTACACTAATTTAATGGAATAAAGGTTATATATATTTCATGGAATAAAGGATTATATGCATAATAAGCATATCTGTACAGTTTCTTTGATGAGGCACGTCAAAGAATTAACAGAATGAATTCTAGATAGATGAAATATCTTAGAGAACGAGACAAAACAAAGTGAAACATAATGAACAAAATAAAGTGAAACATAGGCGAACTAGACCATTTTCTCGCTTTCTGTGATTTGTAAATACGAGAGCATCATTTTAGTGGGTGTAATTTATTTTTAAAAAACTGCTTCATCCGACAACTTTTTGGTTTGGTTTGTAATATGAACTTTACCCTTCTACCTCTAAAGGTAACACTTATCACAAGGAATACTGAATCATAGACTTTACCATAGAGTCGTATTAAGAAAGAGCACATTGTCAGCGAGAGTAGTTCGTTCCGGGGATATCAAAACATGACCTTATTTACGTGTAATGTAACTGAAATGTCCCTAATATACATGGAAAAATATAAAATATTGGAATAATAAGAACTTTGATGCGAATTCCTTTGTTTCTGATTGAACTTTCTCTTGTATTTTGGAATATTGTACCTAATGAAACCTCACTTAATGACTAAAACAATATTTAAGCATACTTTTAACGGACTCATAGACACACACGACAAAAGTGTCCTGCAGATCCGTGTATATCTACAGAAATTCGTTAACAAGTGCGTGGCTAAGAGAGTGCGTTTAAGGATTTTCGGAAACAAGAAACACTAGTAACCATGTTACGTACAAAAACTACACTCTTACTTTTCGTATTTTTCTGACTTTTGCAATTGAAGAGTTTCTCGGAAAAACAGCATTACTCCAAAATTGAGAAAATTGACATAGTTTTGCCGCCTTGTAGTGTGAAAGTTTAGGCAACAGAGAATAATATTGCCTCTGCTTTAAGAACATTAGTCCCAGTGAAAACGGGCGAAGATAAGTTCTTGATTTTGGACGAACATCTGTCCTAAGTGTTTTCGGTAAAAAAAGCATAAGTCATGGACAAATGATAACAGCAGAGGATGTGTTGAATAATCACCTTCCAGCAGCTCTTCCTAGTATTTTAATCGCGATTATTGCATGTTATAGTTAATCTAGACTTATTAAAAATGATTTGGCCAAGTGTTTTTCTTTGTATTTAAGAATAAAATGTAATATGAAAAAAATACTTGTAATTTTAATATCGCAAGTTTCTGGTACATTGTTGTGCTGATAGAAAATGTTATATTTATGTAATCTGCTCATTATAAGCAAAAATAACATATGTCCAGTTTTCTTTTTCTTGTAAAATTTTTCTTTGTCACACAGACCAGGATTTTAGGCTTCAATATGTGAGAAAGTATTACTTTATAATAAAAAAATCTCATACGTTTTGCGTATGAGAGTAAGTGCGAGTAAGGAACGTGGAAGGATGTTATTTCCTCCTGTAACTACGCTATTACGTATAGAGAAAGTTATTTAATGCTGCGGAAAACCGATTTCGACATTTCCACGGAAATACACGTGTTATGGTCCTCTCATACCGAAAAGGTGTTTTTTTTCAAAACGTCCGTCCGTCGATCTGTCCGTCTGTGAACAACATTAGCGTAAACGTCGCCCAACACTAATGCCTATTCTGTAGCACCCCTACTTGCACTCTCCCCGATACCAAATAATTTGTCAACTCCATAATCTAGCTATTTGCATTTGTAAACTACTCGTACAAAAACTTGCGAAATCATGCTTAACAACGTACAATCTACCTTCAAGTCATGTATTATTTTTGTTATAGTACACACGTGTGCATACCTGTGTACGAGTACTACATGCTAATGAAGGAACATAAGCAAAAATATGAATGCATTGAAATTATTATAAATTGTATCTTTGTTGTTTTGTCTTCTTGTGAAATTATTGTCGTGTATTGTCTTCTTGTTTTCCCTACCTTAAAATAAAGACTAAAATGCAGCTCATGAACATTGTAACTGTTGCATGGGCATATATGTCCTGAAAAGCAACATAAGGTATTTTCATTTATTTTTGTTAGCAATTTTTGTTGCGAACATTGCCAGAACTTCCCGATATATATCGTAATAATACGAATGGTGATTTTTTATTGATTTATGTTTGCAACAAAAATGACTTCTGGTTATTCTGTCTGCATTTAAAGCGTGCATCTATAGATTGTTGTCGTAGACAGTTGTTTCGAGTGACATGGACTATTGTTTCCTCAATTTTTCTTTTGTTTTATTTTAGTTAATCCCAAGTCTAATAGTGCTTTATGCTTGTTGTTGATTACTTTATTTCAATATATTTTTATTTAAGCTCAACTACGCCTTGCCAAATACGTTACTTATTATACAGTATTGTAGACAGTTGGAGCTTAAAATAAGAGCTTCGGTTGTTCCGAAATGGCGTCATTTTAAAAATTAAATCTAAATATTACGCTAGATATTTTAAGAAAATAATTGAATTGCAATAATCGAACTGTATAATCGTCAATATTAATTGATGTCGCGCATCACTGACCAAAAATTAATTGATTTAATTATGCCAATAAATATAAAATGATTGTCATAACAATTACGACGAATGCCCAGTCACTAACTGACGAATAAACAAAATAAATCCACAGATTTAGTTACTCCGGGTTACGATATTTCTAGAAACAAACTACTGCTTTCCACTCAGCAAACTGTCAGACTTACCCGGTAAGTAAAGAGCCTAGCGAGCAATAACAACACAAACGTGAGTAGTTAGCTGTCACACTGCTGACTGTAGAAAGGGTTATCCAGGCGAATACAGAGCGGCCAAAACTGACCAAATTCTTTATATTTTTAATATAACTTATAACTTCCAGGTCCTGAGGCTTTTTTCTCTCTCAGGGTGCAGCTTCAAGCTGTGTCCCTCGCCCCGCCTGGTATTACATTCACTCTATGCAAGCGGTTTCTAGGGTCTTGTGAGGGGGCGCCCCTCCCTTCTTCATCATTTCCCCTCTCTCTACTTCTCCAGGCCGGGACCCTACCAGTCGATAACCCGCTGCGATAGCCGCAGCCCTTCTTAGCTAGTTCGTTGTTAATCGCCTAGGCGCTGCTGTGATCCGTAGATTCTTAGCGGGGTTGAGGTTAATGACAGGGTAGGATAGGGAATGGATGACGGAGTGATCCGGTGGAATGCATTTTGGCAGAGGAAACGGCACTCCTGAACCTGTTGAAAGGAGCACTCCGTTTGAAAAATGAAGAGACAGACGCATAGGAAGTGGCAAAGGTGTTTTATTCGCAGGTGCAGGAGCGCGTGTGGCACGAGTCGGAGGAGCAGGAGGGCGCGGCGCGGCAGGCGGCCGCAAGGCACGGGGGCAGCAGCATGCGGCGCAGAACGCAGCTTTGAGCCATGTCGCAGGGCATGCGGCCGGCGTCGTCGCGCGCGCAGCGGCTGGCGCCCGCGGCCACGAGCGCGCGCACGGCCGGCACGTTGCCCCGCGCCGCCGCCACGTGTAGCGGCGACTGGCCCGTGCGCGCCCACATGTCGGCGATGGCGCCGGCGCCCAGCAGCTGGCGCACGCACGCCCCGCACGCGTCGCTGCACGCCGCCATGTGCAGCGGCGTGAAGCCGCACGCCGTCGTGGCGTTGGGGCACGCGCCACACCGCAGCAGCAGGCACACTACGGCCGCGTGCCCGCGCGCCGACGCCCTGCACACACTCCTCCGCACTCACAAATCCAAAAGTGTTAAACCTTTCTATTTCTCACGTACATTTTTACTGATTATTTCGTCATTCCAGGCGCGTCAACTACAATGGACATAAGTCACGAAGCAATGAATATACACACCATGGGACAGCCGACTTAATTTCCCCCCGAAAGAAGACATATGAAAGTTTCCCTTCCTAAAAATTAACGCTTCGATTCGCTTTCAACCCGCAAAGTTTGGTATTGTCTTGATTATCTGTATTGTGCTTTCAGAGGCATTCATTAGATCGAAAAGGTCGGGCTTGCTTTTATCACAGGGGGTGACGGTGTTCTATCCCCTCTGGATGCTGAGATCTAGCGTCGACCCACACGACGTTTTGCAAGGTTTTCCCAATTTAGGTGTCTTCTAACAACTAGGCCTCTCAAGATGTGCGTGGTAGTGTAGTGCATGTACTCGCGCGAACGTGCGTTTGGAATAGAAAAGGAAGGAAAGATAGCGGCCCATGGCACGTTTGTTAGGGCATTGCCCCGACATTCGCCTGCTGATAGTCGGAAAATCCACGGAAATGTACTTATCAGAACTCCCGGTCGCTACAATTCTCATTCAGACAGCTCTTGAATTCGACATAGCGGTCCCACTATTCGATTGTTTGGGATTTACAACAAATATATTTCAAGTATTATATTTCGTATGTTGTTTATTAAAAAAAGCTTTTAACGGTTAATTTCTCACATGGGCTTTGTAAGTTCGACATTTCTAACGCAGTAAGTACATATATTATTTTTAAAGTAATTTTCCCAATTTTGTATCTCGAGTAGTATTTCTCGAGTATAATTTTACGTGAATTAGTTGTTACGTCGCAATAAAAAAAGGAAACAAGTTATTACTCATTTTAATTCGAAAGAGGAATGTCCCATGTTTCAGTGAAAAGTTTCACAAATAATTTTTCAAGTAGAATTGAAAATGTAGAATTTTCAAGTAGAACAGGACATCAGAACAGCTCTGATCAAGTACATTTCGCTATGTTGCTTTCGTCGTCCAGCAACGAAAGAAACTATCACTGGAGTCACAAAACAGGCGTTTAGAATTTTACTCAGATGCTTCTTTTAAGCTTAAGTATCTTTTGCAGGCAGTATATTTACATCATGAGACATAACTTCCCCCCCAAAGGAAGTAGAACAACGGGTTTTTTCGAACTTAAAAATGAACGTTTCGATCGGATCGAACAAGTGAACTCGGGTGTACCAAGTGGAAGCGCTAAGCGAGTGCGAGTTGGCGCCGCGGGAAGTGCACCTGTGCAGCGGCGTCCACTTGCCCGCGGCGCAGAAGTTGGGGTCGGCGCCGGCCTCCAGCAGGCGCTGCACGTAGCACGTCTTGCCCTCGTGCGCCGCCGCCAGCAGGTGGCGCCCCAGCGACGCGTACAGGGACTCCGAGTCCTTCACAAACCACATCAACCGCTGCTTCATCGCTTATTTACAGACCTTGGCGCTGGAAGCATCACAGCAAGCTTACAAGGCTCAGATACCTCCGTCTCATTCATCGATTGTGGCGACCGACGAGGTTTATTTCTGCTTTTACATCATCATTACATCAAGATTCGCTCTCGCAACAATAACTGTGTAGTAACAGTTGCTTCATATCGAGGAAAATTGTGTAATATGCATATTGAGTATTTTGCAAGGATTACAAGTGCTGTGAGCCACATTGTAGATTGACTACATGCTCCCTAAGACGATACAATTTCAATTTAAGAAGTTTAAATTTCCCAAAGACGATACACACGAAAGTAATTCATCGACATAATTTCATTCTTACGCAAAAACACAAAAGTACGTTTTGACAACATTGTTTATGTGAAAAATTTGTAACATACCCTATATCACTCATGCATTTGGAGGATTATTTTTGTTCATGGTTACTGTGGTTAAGGAGTTTGTGGTTAAGGAGTTTAATATTACCCTCATAGCTATTTTTTAATAAATTCTAAAAGAATTTGAAAAAAGTCAAATTATGGTACTTGATTATGAAACACGTATTACACATTTCTAATGAATAAATGTATGAAGTTGAACTAATGAGTTATGTATTTTATCAGTTGGAATCAATAAATAACAAACACGCAATATGTGTGTGTATATATATATATATATATATATATATATATATATATATATATATATATATATTTAAAATAGTTTTAGCTTTTTGATTGCATAAATATGAATAATATGAATAATATTTATATTATTTATGCTAAACGTTTCTATATGTATTTACGGACGTTTGGTGGGTTACGGTGTTTGTAATAAACTAACGGGGTTTCCTCAACCAGGTATCTCTCACCAACGGGGCATCACCCCAGAAGTTTTAAGCCCCCACCGGTTTCCCGGCATGGGTAGTGTGCGATAGGATAAGGAAGGGGAAGTAAAGAAGGCGCGCAATCCGTGGTCTGAATGTTAGGGTACTGCTCCTTCATTTGCCTGGTATTGACCTGAAAATTCGCGGAAAAGCACCGAACATAGCGGCGTGCCGCTAGAATTCTCTTCCTTACAGGTTGAATTCGACCTAGCTGTACAGCGAGTGTCGACAAGCCTGGGACCGCCGGTATTCAAACGCTAGGACCTTCCGGTAAGAGAGAGCGAAGTGAAATCCGTTGATCAGCGTGGAGGTACCTGTGGGAGGCAGAAGGGCGTGCACAGCGGGAGGGGCCAGAGGGGCAGCGGGTACGTGTCGCAGATGCAGCGCAGCCCGTCCTGGCTGCAAGGTCTCCCTGCGTGATGGCTGCAGAGGCCGAAGGCGCCCCCGCAGGTGCCCCCGCAGGGGCCCCCGCAGCCTGGGCATGGCTGGACGCCCGTGCACCGCCCGTGGAAACAGCAGCAAGGCTGGCGACGGCAGCAGCGACAACAGCAGAACGGCACCAGCGGCAACAAGCACACGCCCTCGCCCTCCTCGTCGCCTTCGCCCTTCTCGCTCGACTTCGATTCGCTTTGGCCTGCTGCAACAGTGCACGCTCGGGTGGTGTACTGTGGGTAACGAAACTCAACGGCAAGACTTTAGAAATAATACAAAATAACAATAATAGTAGTAATAATAATAACAATAATAATATTAATAATAATAATAATAATAATAACGACTAATAAAAAGACGAGAGGGGCCATTTGGACTGAGGAGAGGAAACAGAAACATCGGGCCAGAATGAAGGAGAAATGGAAGCAAAGAAAAGACGAAAGAGGCAGAAAGCTGAAATAAATTTATTTCACAGTGGTTGATTCGAAAAAATAATAATAACAATGTTAAACAAAGAAAAACAAACCACTTCATGGCCATATATCTAAAATGAATGGTGGTGCAGATCTAAGAGAAAAGACTTTATTACTAAAAGGCTTAAGAGAGAAAATTGATAATCTCTCTCAAAAAAGGAGATTAGTTTACCTCTCGGACCAAGGGAATTTCAGCGCAGAGTATTACGTTTACATAGCATAAGAGAAAGTTAAAAGAAATTACGAATAAATAGAAGTATTTTTAGAGAGGGAAGATTTTGCACTGGAGAACGTTACAGAACATTAAAAAAATAAAGAATATTATAAATGTTACTCTATTGTTTGTGTGCATATGCCAGTATATACTCCGTGAGTGGCCAATTTACTAGAAATTAAGCATGATCCGTTATCAATTTGTATTTTCTGTAATACATTTCATTTATATGTACAGAAAATTTTTGAGAAACTTCCAATTTCATGAAATACCTCAAACTGTTACATATTAGTAAAACGAAAAATACATTTTTAAAACATTGACAATTCAACGCTTTAATTTAATTTAACAATTCCTGAATAATTTCTAATAAAAACTTGTTCTTACTGTTTTTCCTTTGAGAAAATCATTGTCATGCTTGCGGTTTGTGAGACATTCACTGCACAATTCATTATACACAATTCAAGATCCGGATCATCATCTTCATTTTGTATGTCCAGTAAATCATGAAAAGAAGACATTCTATGTAGAAACACACAAGCATTTACAATTTTTGATTATTTATCAGCAGAGTAATATAATGAGAGGTATTTAATCTGTATGATATGAAAGAAGTTCTTCTAACGTGGTCCACGTTCAAAAACTTTCCTCTACAATTCTTCATTTTCTACAGCTGCCGTAATAAAAAATCTCTTCGAAATTAGCCATTCCCCGACGCTTGCTAATCTACGATTAGGTGCTATCCCCTAATAAGGAAGCAAGGCAGTGAACCGTTGGCGTCGCTGGCGCGCGCGCCGAGGAGGCCGGAGGGCGGCGTGCGCAGCGGGTGCTCGGTGGAGCACGTGGAGCAGCGCTGCGAGTTGACCGGCGTGAGGCACGGGTCGGCGGACGAGGCGGCGCTCTGCCCCCGCGCGCAACCTGCGCACACCACGCGCTCTAAGCTCACCTTCCCCCTGCGGAAGGCGGGGCCGGCGCCAACCGAAGTCGGCTTCAGAGGATTTGCCCCGACAAGGTATTAACCACCATGGGCCACCGCCTCAAGCGCGACAGGCCAGAAGCTCCCGACAAATGTGGCCGTGGGTCTGTGTAAGTAAGAGGAGAGGTTAGGACAAAGACGAGGACGGGGAGATGGCGCGCGGTCAGTGGCTCGTTTTTAGGTTACTACCCCGGAATTCGCCTGGTGTTGATTAGAGAAACCACGAAAATCTGCCGATCAGAGCAGCCGGTCGCTAGAATTCTCCTCAAGACAGCAACTCAATTCGATCTAGATATGTTGCTAGTGTCGGAAATACTGCTACCATCGGAACTCGAACCCTAGTCAGAGATACTGCAGTGACATCACTGGATGCCCTGAGCCTCGGAGTACCTTTAAATCATTTTTGGAGAATGGCCACCAAGATTAAGTGTCACGTCATTTACTGAAACACACTTAAGTGTTGATGACCTCCCTGAAGAATCTGTACGCGCGTTATTATTGTCTGAAAAAAACGGATGTGTTCATTCGCCTCGTGATCTTCCTGAAGCTAAGTGTATCCGATTAGCTTCCGATGTATTTCATGCATACCCTCCCTGCGGAGTAGAGTTTGCTACTTACATAATTATTGCTTCTCATTTAGAATGGCCCCAAGAATTTATAAGTTTACACGTTTTCATGAATTTTTACTAAATAATAATAATAATGTACGCAACTCGTACGAATATGTTTTGGCATGCTCATTTTAAAATGCCGCAAAATGCAACATTTAATTTGCACATCGAAGATAGAGTTTTGTATTTTTTGGATATGAATGTTATAAATAATCACTTCCGATTATAAAAAAGGCACATTTTATGCACTAATCGTCACTCAGAGAGTAGCCATCTCCAGATGTGAAGGGACCAATGAATGTTGGATTTCCCAACTATAAGAAGGGACATTAAATTTTTTCATTTATTTATTTATTTATTTATTTATTTATTTATTTATTTATTTATTTATTTATTTATTTATTTATCAATGTTAGTGGAGTTAGTGAAGTGTATGGTCTTAAAGAGAATATTTTAGCTGCAGTTTTGTTTGGGTTTAAATTTATTTTTAATTTAGATGACCAACTGTCTATTTCGTTTAGATACAATTGTGTGTGGTTTTTAATATTGATTAGAGAGTGGCTGGATGAGAAAATATGTGTGTCATCTGCAAACTGTGCTGTTTTTACTGTTTCGTCTATGTGGATGTCTGCTACATAGATATTAAACAGTGTGTGTGATAGGGGGGATCCTTGTGGTAATCCTGCTTTGATTAACCTGGGGTTTGATTGATAGTTGTTGATTGTTACTGCAAAGGTTCTGTTGGATAAATAGTTTTGAATTACTGAGGGGATGTAGTGTGGAGTGCCTACTTTCTTTAATTTATATATTAGTGCCTGGTGCCAGACTCTTAACACATGCCTGTGTTATGTCGAGTGATATGAGTATAGAGTGATGTTTTTACTGAAATGCTGCGTTGAGATGTTCTGTGCTTCTGAGAAGTTGGTGTTGTGTGGGCATATGATCAGTGAATCCAAACTTCTCTCTTGGGATTGCTTTTGTTATTTGTAGGTGCTTTTTAAGTCGTTGCAGTATTATATTTATCCAAAATTTTAGACAGAGATGGTAGAAGGCTTATCAGGCGATAGCCGTCAGTGTTGGCTGAATTTTTATTTTGATTCGGAACCGGAAGAATGATGGCATGCTTCCAAGTGGATGGAAAATGATTTTTTCTGAAGCATGAATTGTATATATTTGTTAAGTGTGCAATTGCGGGGGCTGGCAAGTGTTTTAGTATTTAATTATTGATATTATCATGACCTGGTCCTTTTTTGATCTCGGAGAGAGTTCATGATTTGCTATATTTCTTTAGGGTTTGTGTAATGAATTTTGTGACATGCACCGTAGTTTGGGAGGTTAATTGACTATTGTTGTGTTGTGTTCCGGGTGCGGTTTAGATTGGTTAAGTGTGAAAGTCCACTCAAAGTAATTGGCTATTTCCTCTGCCCTCGGTGGGGGTGAATAACTTGCCTTTCGATGAGTTGATAGGTGTTTATTGTGATATAGGTGATTATTGTTTTCTTTTTTAGTATTTGGTTGATGAATTTCCACATAGAGTTGTTTTGTGCTGTTAAAGATTGTATCTTGTTCTGGAATTTGAGACATGTTATTTTTTATTGATTTCTTAACTATGTAGATAATATATTTATTTCGGCTTTTATTTGTGGGGTTTTGGTTTGGTTCCATAGTCTTCTGGTCCTGTTTATGACGCATAATATGTTTTTGATTTCTGCAGGTAAAGCAGAATGATTAATTTTGTTGTGTGTTTGTGTATTTGTAGGCTGCGTTTTGGTTATTGCTGTATGTGTAATAATGTTTAGTAATATTAGAGCGTTGTCTATTTCTCTAGAATTATTTAAAATTTTAATTTTTGGTTTTAAATTGCTAGTTATATTTTGGAATTTAATACAGTTTAATTTAAGTGTGTTTATTTTGGAGATTGGGTATCGCGGGGTGGGATTTGTCGAGTAAGTTTACTTACCGGAAGATGGTGAGAGTCGAGTTCGTGAATAGGAGTTGCCGTCAGTCAGTCCGATGTCAAGGATGTCTGGTTGCTTAGTTACGTCTCTTGGATAGAATGTTGGTTCAGGAGGCGTGTATTGATAGTGGTATTGTTTATAATTTGTTATAGTATTTTTCCTGCTTGATTGCAAGAGCGACATCCTCAGTTTGTGTGTTTAGCGTTTAAATCACCTATTATTAATGCTTTTCGTTTGGGGTGAATAGATTCAGAATATTTTGGGGTTATATTTTTATTGATGGAAATTGATAGGCAGTTATTATAATCCATGATTCATTGTTCATTGTCAGACTTATTGCGACTGTTTCATTTCCTGTGCTGTTTGGTATATTAATTTCATGAAGGATTATATTATTCTTGACTGCTATAAGCACACCACCTTCTTTATGTTCGGTCCTGTCATTTCTACAACTTTTGTATTCTGGAATGTAAAATTTATTACTATTATTTAGATGCGTCTCTGTTATGCATGCTATGTCTATGTTATATGTGTGTGAATATTGAGTAAGTTCTATTTTTTTGGATGTGATCCCATTTGCATTTCAATTTGTTAATGATATATTTCTATAGGCTTGTATTAATATAATGGTTATTAAAAAATGCTGTAACTGTATTCTGAATTGTACCGATTATTGATGATATGAGGGAGTTTATGTAGTTCATAATACAGGACGATATAGAATTAATTATTGTACTTAAAAGGATATTATTATTATTATTAACTTGTTGGTTTTGTTGAGTACGGTGTCTCTGTGATCTCATATTGTTAACGAATCCTGATTGGTTTACAGGGTGGTTGTTTCTAGAGAAGTTTCGGAATGGCTGGTTAAAGGGGTAATGATGCAAATTGTTCTTGTTGTTTGCTAAGGAATGATGGTGGTGTTCTTTGGTATGGATTTCTTGTATTATTGGGTGGGATGATTTTCTTTTCAACAATTTCCTTGCAGTATAAACAGTTCTCATTTTTTCCATCTGCACGGTCATTGCCTTTGCAAAGAATACATGTGGATTTGCTTTACTTTTAGGACAAGTTACAGTATAGTTATTACCAGAACATATTGTACAGTTAATTTCGTGAATGCAATTGTTTCTAGAGTGTCCAAAGTCCAAACATCTATAGCACTGTAGTGGACCTTTTGGTCTTTTTCTTTTTTCGGTGGTGACTGAGGTTGCAGATTTTATTGATGCTGAGTATTGTTTCCAGTGGTTCATTGCCGTTGAACACGGCTGCATATACAGGAATGGGATGGCTGTTCTTCTGAAGTCGGGTGTTTTTAACAATGGATGGATGTCTTTGTTTTAAATCTTGTTGGATTTCACTGTCAGTTATGAAGAGGTGCACATTTTTGAATACTACCAAATAGTTTTTGTTTCCAGGGTCTTTGTAGGAATGTAATCTTCTATCTGTGTTGATTAAGTATTTTATGAAAAACTTCAGCTGAACCCGGATTTATTATCACTTTTGTTGTTTTTTTGTTCATGCGGGTTGCCTATGGTTACGAGCATTGTACCTTGCGATGGGTCTTGATAACATGAAGTTTCTGATGTTGAAGATTCCATGGCCGAATCCTCGTTCGTGGCACTTCTCTGTGTGTGGTAGGTACATTGATGAAGATGCTTTGCGGAATAACGCTGGAGTTATGTAGCATGTAAGAGCATTGCTGACTACGTTGCCTGTTGATTGATTCACAACGAATGCCATTGGTGAACGTTATTTGATGCACTGGTTTAACACTTAATGCCCTTATTACAAGAAACACTTGAAATATAAACTGGTTTGTCGGTATCAGGCGGGCCCGCACGGACGCTAGCGTTCCGACTTTTACAAGCGCTCTGCGATGTGAACGGCTCGGTGGACGGGACTCGAAATGTAAATTCAGATGAGAAAGTTCGTTAAATGTCGTTACCCACAGCATGATTACCGACAGAAAGAGATCATTTTCTATCACTTTATGTCGTAGATATTTGTAACAATTATACTGGAACATTTTGTACAACTACCGCAAAAACTGAGGAAATCTTACTTAGACACTGACTGTTATAAATTGCACTTGTAGACCAGTTCACGAAGATCAAAACTATACATTTGTATACAAAACAGAATATTTTTTATTCGGAAATACTGATATGACAAAGTAGTTATGGATAACAAATTACTTTGTAAGTACGAAAGTAATACCGGTTTAAGCCATTCCCCAAATGAACTCCATGTAGAGACCAAAAGTATAAAACATTATATTGTTTTTTATATTTTAATAATTATGTCAATTGTAAAGAAACAATTATTTCGAAATCACAAACCCTCCAATTCTATTTACACATAGTTTCTCATGTTATTAACTTGTAGGATATGTAGTGGAATCGAAGATATTCCATTTTTGACAATGAATTTGACGGGGGAAATGTCACATAATGTAATATATGTGACTTCTGACCTTTACTGGCAGAAAACGTATTAACCCTTTGACTTACGGAAAGAACCCGTAATCCCTTTCAGGGTTAAACGACGGTTTCCTGGCATGCATACATTATCAACAATTGATCATATCCGCCCCCCCCCCCCCCGCTATACGTCCTAGAAGATTGTGACATTTGTTCTTTGAACTCTCAATTAAGAGGGGACGTTGAAAGGTCGTGGATGCACGGGTGGGCGATCACACTTTCGTTGGCATCGTCGTCCCCTCTGGCTGCCACCAGTGGAGTTTAGTTGAGGTCAGCACTGAACCGACTCTGTCGCGTCTGTAACTGGGAGGCCGTACAATTCGAGTCCTGTCGGTAGCGGATTGTCGAAACTAGCTACGAAACTAGGTCAAACTCAGCCACTGACTGTTACGAGGCAAGTGCCAGAGCAGTACCCTAACAACCGCGACACAGACCGCAAGATATGGTCCTTCCCATTCCTTGCACTGTCGGTGGTGTCAGCTGGAAGGGATACCTGGAAGTGTAAAATCGTACGAGCCAACGCGTAAGTTGGCGTCGGATCTCCACCCAGCGAATAAGCAACACCGCCCCCACCAGAGACAAACCATTTCCAGCACCAAGAGGCGATTGGCGCGCGTGGCCGCAGGGCCTTAGTTCAGGGTGTGCACGCACCGAGGCAGTCGGGGCGCGGGCGCGGGACGCAGCGCAGGGGCGGCGGCGACAGCATCCGCGGCCGCAGGTCGTGCGTCATGGGCGTACGGCGCGAGTCGATGGTGGAGTCGGAGCCGTGCACGTACATCATCCCGTCCAGCGACGACGACGAGCACCCGCACGCGCCGTCCGCCCAGATGGACGACGACGTCTGGCACGGACGCGGGCCCTATGCGACGCACACATGGCGAATTAGCGAAAGAAAAACTCTTCAGTCATAATTCGCTTCTACTAAGAGTAATCAAAGTAACTGACAAAATGTGAAAAAATATTGCTGGGCCATTATATATATATATATATATATATATATATATATATATATATATATTGTGGCGTTATAGGATTGTGCAACCACATAGCACCACCGTCTCATATGTGTGAACATTACGGAGGCAGCAAGGATAACAGGCGCGTAAGGCAGAGGTTCTTAAACGCTCGGCCTAGGATCCGTTGCCCGTACTAAACGAATGCGAACTAGCGAGCAATGTTTTCCTTGTGAAGGGTTGAGAGAGGGGAAGCAGCCCCACCACTGAGAATTTCCTCCAGGCGTCGAATGATAAATACCCGCAAAGCGAAGCTCTCTTTTTTCTGCACCACTGCGTCGAGTAAGCAGCATTTTGATCACCGGGATCGCGATCCAGCAGCATTTTGATCACTGCTCGCCGAGTCAACTATCTTTTCGTATTACATTCGTTTTAGATATTGTTTGCCGCTGCACGACTACTAGGTAGGAGTATTCCGGTCGTCGAAACAGATGTTCTAGTCACGTTGTCCGCGAGATTGTGCAGATTCAGTAAAAGTGTTTCCTTTCAATTTCCAATCACAACGGGAAAGTAAAATTACCCATTGTGAGAGGAGCATTAAAAGTTCTGTTTTAGCAAAGAAGAAGTAGCACCGAACGACGGAAACTTGCCGAGTAATTCGGCCGAAGTGCAAGGGACATTTTCGCAACGTGGGCGTAGTCAGAGGCCGCCGTAGCAAGACGAGGTGGAAGATAACGGACGGACCAGCGGCGCACGAGAGAAGAACGACAGAACGGCTAGGAGGAAGACGGTTTCTTCTTGGATCCAGTTCTTGGAAGAAGGACGCAAGAGGCAACGCAGGACGGCAGAGGCGAATCCCGTCCTCTCACGGACGCAGAAGCTGGAACGCGAGCAATTCGACGGCAGAGACTAGCTCAGCGACCATCAAGGCCAAAAGTGGGAAGTCCCACGAGGTAACAGTTAGGGGGCGGAAAATAGGTCAAGTTCACGTCGGCAGGGACTAGTATAGGAAAGATTGTTAAGAAATTGAGGGACACGGGGTGGCACAATTGCATGTTTGTTGTATTATAGTACGGATGACATTTGATGCGCAATTCTCTCATAAACATTTCTACTAGGACATTTATTATTCTGCTATTTTCAGGCACAGTCAAATTGTAATGAGCAAGTAGTGCACTGCACTATTTTGTCTTTGCATGTCAGTATTTTGAAAGCAGGAGATTTAAATTGAAATTGGTTGAGTGCAGTGTAATTAGAATAGCAAATAAATTTAGGTAATCAATAATCTTTTCAAGGAATTCCCAGCTGTAGTTAGAGTAATTATTTCAGAGTATCAATTTGGAGTAACATTATAAATCTTATTCATATGCGTGTGTGTTGTAATATTTTCTATCTGTGTTTTGATCATTATTTGTAAAAGTGTGATCTCTATATTCTTGTTTTTTTGTCATGCACACTTATGCACAAAAGTTTATGAGAAAATTATACGCTCGTTGTGTGCAATCTGTTGATTTTATTGTGTCAAGGGTTCAAACACTTTCTCGCACCCTCAAGATCTGCTCCTAGATTTTAAGCTCCGCTTCACGGAGCAAAATCTGATAACCCGCCTTGCGGTTGAATGCGTGCTGCGTTGAAGGTGGGAAGTTTGAGTGTAGTGGGTAGTGATAATATATATATAATATATATATATATATATAGAATTATATATATACATATCTGTCGATATAGGAAGAAATATGGACGTCGATATTTCAACGGAAGCACATCTTTTGGGCCACTGATACCCGAAAGAGTGTTTTTTTTCTTCAAAATGTCCGTCTGTTCGTCTGTGAACACTGTTAGATTCTAATCCATGAGTAGACATTTTTTTCAAATTGAAAGAAATCCTATCCATCTGGCAGGAATTAAAGCTTTGATATTTTGAAAATCTTTCTTAAATTTGGGTGTACTTTTACGTGAGCGTCAGCGCATTATCCAAATTTTCTCAAAATGGCTCCAAATTTCTTTCTTTAAATTTGTAGACAAAGGGAGTAAAATATATTTATGAGGTGGCTATCAGATCCAATTTTTGAATTGAATTGAATATGCCTTAAATTTTACGTGGCGAGACTCGGGCCATCGGCCCGCTCTTCCGTCTGACCACGCAAATTTCGCTACGCTCCTTTCATATAGCAGAGAAGAAGGTATTCTTGCGAGAAACAGGCGATTTGAATTTTGCTCAGAGACGTCATTAGGTCTTGAGGATCTTTTACATGCAAGAAATCTACGAACTGGACAGCCGGCTTTACTTCCCTCCGAAGGAAGGCGTACGAAGCGTTTTTCGCCCTTAAAAATCCACGGCTTTCGATCGGGTTTTGAACCGCCACTTGGGTACAAACAGTCCAGTACGCAACCGTTACACACCGCCGCGCAAAAAAAAAATTCACGGTTACTCTTAATTTGGGAAAATTTCAAAATTTGAAATATTTCAAGGCGTTTTCCTACAACTACAAAATTAAATGATAGAATTTATTTTCCCTCCAATTCAATTTGTTTATTTCTAATCAGGTGAAGTACAATTTTTTTGAACATTTTTGAAAATATTGCGTATAATATTGCATAAAAATATTTTAGCAACTATTCCAGCAATTTGCGTGCAATATTTTTGCAATTTAAAAATACAAAAACAAGATAATTCTCAAAAACGACTGAATTTGTTTATTGTAATCCTTTGGTAGTGTAGTGCTAAATGCACTCTATAATGTGACATATTGCTTTATCTTTTTGTTTACTCAAAAATTACAAAACTTTTTTTCACATGGTCTATCACGTGTTAATACATTAGCGAACAATTTGGTGGCCGGCACTTACAGTTTGTTTTGAGTATAATGTGGCTGTAAATAATTCATATAAGTTCTTGAAAAACTCAAAAGTTCTGTAAAAGAACGGTCAAAATTCGCTTTTCAGAAATTTGACACGCTTTCTCAAAAAATTACTTTTTTAAAAAAAGTTTCCATAGATAGTGCCTAATTGTACTCTATAGTAGGATGCAAAGTTTAATTTGCTTCAATTTTTTTGTTTTTTCAAGGTACAACAGCAAATATCATCTTGCAAAATATATCTCCCACTTTTATTATGCACATTTCAGTATTTTGTTAACACATTGCATTTGTGACTACAAGTGGCTTGAAATGACTCATATGAAAATACTTTTCGAAAACTCAAATAGTTTTCTGTGAAAAGAATTCAAATTTTGCTTTCAACAGTGACCTTCAACACCATTTTCTTAAAAACGGAACCCAAGTTTCCAATGAAAGGTTCATTT
>BOPP01000022.1:12202921-12234992 GCA_017312745.1 Gryllus bimaculatus
TAGTATAGGAAAGTGTTAAGAAATTGAGGACACGGGTGGCAACCAATTGCATGTTTGTTGTATTATAGTAGGAGACATTTTGATGCGCAATTCTCTGCATAAAACATTCTACTTAGGACATTTATTATTCTGCTATTTTCAGGCACAGTCAAATTGTAAATGAGAGTAGTGCACTTGCACATATTTTGTTCTTTGCATGTAGTATTTTGAAGCAGGAGATTGTAAATTGAAATTTTGGTTTGATGTGCAATGTAATTAGAATAGCATAAATTTAGGTATAATTAATTTTTCAAGGGAATTCCCAGTGTAGTTAGAGTAATTATTTCAGAGTATCAATTTTGGAGTAAATTATAAATCTTCATTCATATGAGTGTGTGTTGTAAATATTTCTATCTGTGTTTTGATCATTATTTGTAAAAGTGTGATTCTATATTCTTGTTTTTTGTCATGAACTTATGCCACAAAAAGTTTATGAGTAAATTATACGCTCGTTTGTGTGCAATCTGTGTGATTTTATTGTGTCAAGGGTTCAAACCTTTCTCGCACCCTGAAGATCCTGCTCCTTAGATTTTTAAGCTCGCTTCACGAGCAAAATCTGATAACCCGCTTGCGGTTCATGCGTGCTGCTGTTGAAGGTGGGAAGTTTGAGTGTAGGTGGGTTAGTGAGAATATATATACATATCTGGTCGATATAGGCGAAATATCGACGTCGATATTTCAACGGAAGCACATCTTTTGGGTCCACTGATACCGAAAGAGTGTTTTTTTTTCTTCAAAATGTCCGTCTGTTCGTCTGTGAACACTGTTAGATTCTAATCCATGAGTAGACATTTTTTCAAATTGAAGAAATTCCTATCCATCTGGCAGGAATCAAAGCTTTGATATTTTGAAAATCTTTCTTAAAATTTGGATGTACTTTACGTGACGTCCAGCGCATTATCACAATTTTCTCAAAAATGGCTCCAAATTTCTTTCTTTAAATTTGTAGTACAAAGGGAGTAAAATATATTTATGAAGGTGGCATAGATCCAATTTTTGAATTGAATTGAATATGCCTTATTTTACGTGGCGAGACTCGGGCCATCAGGCCCGCTCTTCCTTTCATATAGCAGAGAAGAAGGTATTCTTGCGAGAAACAGGCGATTTGAATTTTGCTCAGAGACGTCATTAGGTCTTGAGGATCTTTTACATGCAAGAAATCTACGAACTGGACAGCCGGCTTTACTTCCCTCCGAAGGAAGGCGTACGAAGCGTTTTTCGCCCTTAAAAATCCACGGCTTTCGATCGGGTTTTGAACCGCCACTTGGGTACAAACAGTCCAGTACGCAACCGTTACACACCGCCGCAAAAAAAATTCACGGTTAACTCTTAATTTGGGAAATTTCAAAATTTGAAATATTTCAGGCGTTTTCCTACAACTACAAAATTAATGATAGAGATTTTCCCTGCCAATTCAATTTGTTATTCATAATCAGGTGAAGTACATTTTTTTGAACATTTTTGAAATATTGCGTATAATATTTGCATAAAAATATTTTAGCAATATTCCAGCAATATTGCGTGCAATATTTGCAATTTAAAAAATACAAAAACAAGATATTCTCAAAAACGACTTGAATTGTTTCTGTAATCCTTTGGTAGTGATAGTGCTAAATGCACTCTATAATGTGACATATTGCTTTATTCTTTTGTTTACTCAAAAATTACAAAAACTTTTTTTTCACATGTCTCTCACGTCGTTAATACATTAGCGACAATTGGTGCCCATTACAGTTTGTTTGAGTATATGTGCTGTAAATAATGTCATATAAAGTTCCTTGAAAACTCAACAGTTCTGTGAAAATGAGGTCAAAATTCAGCATTTTCAAGAATTTGAAACGCTTTTCTCAAAAAATTACTTTTTTAAAAAAAGTTTCCAATAGATAGTGCTAATTGTACTCTATAGTAGGATGCAAAGTTAATTTTGCTCAATTTTTTTTGTTTTTTCAAAAGGTACACAAATATAATCTTGCAAAATATATCTCCCACTTTTATTATGCACATTTCCAGTATTTTGTAACACATTTGCATTTGTGACTACAAGTGCTTGAAATGACCTCATATGAATATTTTCGAAAACTCAATAGTTTTCTGTGAAAAGATATTCAAATTTTGCTTTCACAGTGACACTTCAACACCATTTTCTTAAAAACGGAACCAGAGTTTCCAATGAAAAGGTTCATTTAGAACGATTATTTTTAAATTAATAATTCGATTCTACAATGAGGAAACTGAAAAAATAAGAAATATTTTAAAAAAATGTACTTTGAGCGGCGATAGATGGTAGATCGCAAGTGTATGTGGCAAGTCCGAATAGCTAGTCCAAGACGAAAGGAAATAGGAAACTAATACGAGAAAATCTGTGCCATTCTGTATCATCACTAGTTGTGGCCTGTTTTGGTGTAAAAAATTACATAATTTCAAACGATTGAAACTCCAATCCTATTTATATTTCTTTAATTATTTAATCAAAATATTCCAGTAAAATACGATGATTTTTAAAAAAAATAAAAGTTTCGACCTTATTTGTGAGGTCCTCTTGAAATAAGGGCGAAACGTTTAAAAAAAATACATTTTTGTAATCTGACTGGAAACAGTTTTTATTGTAATGTTTGATTTACCCAATGATCCTTGAACTATTAAATTAAAATATACAATTTGGCTATTTTTGTGGAAAAAATTATTAATTGTGAACACACTCAGAAATAATGCCTAACGTTACATATAAATCATTACGAATCGTATTCAATTTCATCTTCTTCGTTATCATCATCTATGGTCAACGCATTTTCATCAGTATCAAAAATATGACACAAGTTTTCAGCTGGTTAAACTTTGCATATTCTTTACCAAGCATATGACAAATAGATACAATTCCTTCTAAGGAAGAACAATAACCAATGCCAGTAGTGCAATCTATGCATATCGCCAGATTCCAGATATTTCTATTGTATGTGGTTTATAAGCAATTAAATATTAACGTGTTATTCTTTTGTGTCGTGATTATTCTTCGAATCTTTCAATGTTCGCAGTTTCATATAAGAAGCTAAGATGAATATCGTCTTCATCTAACATTTCCGCTAAATACGATATAGCTTGAAACAATTGATAAGTGCCCATGAAAAAAAATATTTTTCACTAATTTCTGGAAAGTCAATAAGATCATCGAATGTCATGTTTTTAAATGATACAGTTTTACGACACCATTTTGCATTTTTAATTTTTGCGCCACGAGTATTTTCAACATTATTCCTGACGTTCATCTATTTGATGATTTCTTCCTCCATGACTTGGTAGGAATTAAAAGTGTTTTAAGAAAATATTGCATTATGATCCCACTTTTGGTAAAAGTTTACTATCGAGTTGATTAGTCTACATTTTTTTCCCAATACACAATAGACTGCTTCAAGTGGCCAGCGAACTTAGGTTACTAAGCGTGATTCATTTGATTCTTTTGTTGTCAACTGCTTACGCTTTCCTTTCAATGATAGACATTAGCAAAACGCAACCTTTGTCTTTCAGTTTACTTTTAACGTATCTGAAACCTCTTCTAAAACACAAATATCTTCCTGTTCGACCGAGAATTTAAGCCGTCATCTTTTGACAATCTCTTTGAAAATGCTGGTATAATTTTATTTTTCATCATATCAATAATTTTTAATTTTTTCTCTTCAAAACAGGACACAAAACATGATAAACATGATTGTTTTTAAATTTCTTATTTTTGATCATTTGAATTTGGAGCCAACCATTTTCCGGTATATTTTTGTGTGGTAATTTTTGTGTTATGATTTTCATCATGAATTTTTTTGTGGAAAAGTGATTAACTTATGTGTTAAATGTTTATAAATGAAGAAAAAAATTATTAATATTTTTTCAATATGACGCACCATTAAGAAAAGTCTGAAAAAATCAGAAGTAAAGAAAATATTAATAACGATTTCTAGATCTGGAATTGTCACTCCAAAAATAAAACAGAAAAAAATTCGAATAGTACAATAATTTAATAATTAAATAAGAATTTCGCACCATTTGTTTAAAAGGAATCTAAGATATGTGTCTTATACTTTTTTAGAATTTTTTCTCCGTGTAATGGTATGAAAAAATCAAAAAACAAACATTCATACATTTGCTGATTTCTTATACAATAATCAGGCTTCCGTTCTGAAATTTTGGGAAAATGAGTTTCAAAATAACACTTAACATACCCCTATTCAAAAATGGGGGCACCCCTTTTATGCTGCTACAGCCATTATGGTACAATCATTCGAAACAATCGAGCACAGTGGGCTAGAGTTAGCTTAAAGCCAGCATTAAAGCACCAAATTCTATTCTTCGTCCTCGATGATCAAGTTTTGAAGATTATAGGTTCAAAAACTTTGTTTACAATGCTCGTGATGCTTCCATCGGTATACGGTTGAACTAAGGGAAGTAGGCAATTTGAAATCCTAAAAAATACTTGATATTACGGCTGTTTATAAATGTAAACCATTAATGCATTCCAATTTGATACCTCGTGGTGGTCGTCGTCGTGCCGCCACCGGTGCGGGAAGCAATCGCGGCAGGCGCTGTGCGGGTCGGTGGCGCTCTCGCTGCACCTGCTCTGGCGGCAGCCGCGGCAGCGCCGCTTGCGGCAGCGCCGGAAGCGCTTGCGGCACCACAGCACCAGCGGCCGAGGGCGGCACGACGGCACCAGGCCGCGCCGGCCGCGCCCGTAGCCCCGCGCGCGCACCAGCGACCACATGCTCGTCTCTGCACCCGTGCGCCAAAATGGTCTCTGCGCGCGATCGGGTGGCAGTCATGGATTGATTGGTTACAGATTCCGAGCGCGGCATTACGCGAAGGTCATTAGTCCCCGCTGGCTGGCGAGATCGGTCGCCGACGTATGTCGACTTGCGGAGATTTTCCACAACTAGATCTCCCTCCAGCGTCGCACCGCCTCAGCTTATGAAGATCTATGCCCTCGACTGCTCTCCCGACATGTGTGGTAGTGTAGTAAATGTGTGTGTGTGTGAGAGTAAGTAAGGGTTGAGGCTAGCAAAAAGAAGTTGAAGAGGGATAGATGATGTGCAGTTCGTCGTCCGCTAGCTTTCCGTGATGAGGTTCTGGGTGTGATTCCTGGCCGGAGCAAAAACCAAGCTGTAACTCTCTAGTACAATTCGCTCCAGTGGTAATACACAAGCCTCTAAAATAAGATTTGTAAGAGCTGTGAAAGACCGTAGCCTCCAAGAACATATCAGAAACGAAAGCATCCGAAAAGATCACATTTTCTTCATCATATAAATAAAAAAGAAACAACATAGTAGAAACAAAATGAAGAAACTTTCAGCGGGGTTACCACTCTCACAAAAGATGGAAAATTATAGACTCACCAAGGACAGGACTCCAAGGACTCACAGATTACCGTCCAGCTGGAAAATTATACTCTCGTCGCCCAGTGCAACGATAGAAAGAGACCGAAAACTAAACAGCCGAAAAGAGAATCTTCTCAGTCTCTGTGCAAGGTGTGACGCAAGGTAAAGCTCAGGCAGACCAAATAATCTAGGAACGGTGATAGGGCTATTCTCATCACCGTCATGCTCGCGGCCTGTTTCCCTTACCCCCAGGTGAGGATAAATGTACGTACACATGACTCACAAACTGACCAGCTACAATGTTGCAGGTGTAATTCAGTTATATGAAAATTCCCACTTCATGTTGGGAAACATTTATAATTTTCGACTCCTACTGGTTAGTCATTTCATGTGATATAAATGCACACTAAGGCATTCTTCTTAATATTCATAATATGAAATCTTACCTTCAAGACAAGTAGTTTTGGCTTTGTAGTCTCGCTAACAAGTATGACTTTTTCACACAGGGAGACTTATCGTGCACTAAAGGCTTAGTAACGTAAGGAAACTACGAACTGACTGGAAATCCGTGCTGCTTTTTGGCTCCCCTATAGATGGGACTCGCAATTTATGACACGCTTCCTTTGGGACTGAAATAATGGGAAAATGTCTTATTATTTTTGTCACCATAATACGTAGTTATAATGTCAGTGTTTGGAGGCTGTTAGTGAAACATCACCCCAAATATTATACAACATTTAAAATCTACAAAAATAGAAGAGGTGACAATTTCAATTCTCTTTGTTTATGTATTTAAAATGATCAAATAGCATTCCTCTTCTTTGCCTTGACCTTTGAAAAGTAAGGGAAAATTGCATGATTACGAAAGTGACCGAGTAGGATTATTTACTATGGTTTTAAAAAAATTCAAAACTTACCTCTATGACTGATGTAAATCACAATGCATTTTAACCCCACATTCAGTATGATCTTCAAACTAATTATCACACCTCCATTTCAAACAATCTTTGTGGCATAATGTGCATTTGAATGGCTCAATTACACATCAAACTTTCAATAAATATTGATATCACCAATATTTACATTTAGAGCAAAAAATTGAAAAGAAGAGCAATTAACCTCAGATGTTGACCTAAGTTGGAAATCACCTACTTCATGAAATATGTTCGAATGCCTCGATGTTGTGAAATGGGCATCATTAATGCCGATTTCACAAAATAATTGGGTATCATCATGGCATTTATGAAATAGGTTAAGGTATTGGATCCTTGACCACGACGTGCATCATGATTTGACACTGTTTGTCTAAGGTCAATAATGTAAGGGGAATCACGGCCTTCACCAGTCATAGAATACGAATTTGACAACAGCATTGTTTACTCTGTTTTATATTTTAGTAAGTTAATCTAGGTACAATTCTCTGACAACATCCAATTAATGCTTTGAATGTTAAAGCAAAAGTTATAAAAGTTATAATTGTCAAAATGAATAGATATAAATAATTAAATGTAGAATTTCTTATTGATATAATGGATTAAGACATTTGTTGAAAGAGTAAGCAAAGTAGGTCAAATAATGTTGAACATATTAATACCCAGGGCACTTCTTTTCCTAAAACAAAATATGATTGAAACAATTTCTTTCAAAAATACGAAACGCATACACGCACGTTTACTTGGGCTTTGAATTATCTACCATCACTCCTTTACTAACATTGAACAAAGGAATATAAATTGAATAAAGGATAAGGATCGAGCATCGTTGACAAAATCTACAAATTAGAAATGTTCGCTCCTCTCTAGTAGAAAATATTTTTTATTGAAAAAATAACTACAGATTAAGTATATTAGTCCTGTCGTCGAAATAATGAACCTCCCTACTCCATCCGCATGCAGTGCAATGAGGTCTCAGAAAAAGTGCGCGGATAATACACTACAACGCGCGCGTTCACATAATATAGTCTGTTCATGTCCTTTGTGCTGAGAAGACGTCTTTTGGAGCGCTCCGGATCCATCTACAGGTAGTTTAGAAGCAGATAGTAGCCGGCCGCATATTGCCGGAGCCCGTAGCAGGCTGTGAAAGCAACTCTCAACAGATAAGTATTCTTTCTTCTATTACATTTATTAACTTTAAAATTTACTTTTATTTAACTGTCATTCTTTAAATTACTTCCACATTTTTCACTTTTCTAAACATCAAAACCAGCTCAGTAGTTCCAAAATCTACTTGTAAACTTCATAATAATCTTGTTTCTACCTCTTAAGTCGTCCGTAGGTAGACTTGCTGTTATTTATTTATCACCTTCGTAATTTACTCTTCGGTAGTATTTTAGTTGCCATTTCAGTTTACATCAATTTTTCCATATTCTTATTTTAGTTAAACTCTCTTAATCGTGCCTCCGAAGGTAAACCACAACGAGAACGACTCCGACCTGCAGGCCAAAATCAAGGTCGAGGTTGATGTGGTCTTGGAGCGGACCCTTCGTTCTGAGATCTTTGTCAAATCTCAAACTTTTTTTGACTAATATACTGGCAAAGATGTTGGAGGAGTCAATGTCCTTCAATGAAAATCTCATTGTTTCATTGCAGAATCAGATTGAAGACAGGGATCGTGAGATTCTGAACTTAAATTACGAGTTGGATCTGAAGACCGACGAGTTAGAAATGTACAGCAGAAGAAATTGTCAGCGGATATTTGGCCTAGAAGAGAAGGAAGGCGAAAACACCGACCATATGGTCATCGATGTGGCTTATGTCATCGGTCATCGGAGTTGACTTATCCATAAACGACATAGCTGAAGTCATAGAGTCGGCCGAAAAATTGCTGGGCAATTATTGTTAATTTTATTAGTTACAGGAAACGGCGAGAGGTCTTCCGAGGTGGCTGAAAGGCCAGAAAATCACTATACGTGAGGACCTCACGCGCCAGCGCCTGGATGTGCTGGACGCTGCGATCTCGCAGTTTCAGCTGCGGAATGTCTGGACGGAAGACGGGAAGCTTCGGGGCGCTCCTTTTTACTTTCTCTGGAAAGCGTTCTTCATTGCAGACTCCTACTCTCTCTCTCTCTCTCTCTCTCTCTCTCTCTCTCTCTCTCTCTCTCTCTCTCTCTCTTGGTGGTAGTTTATTCTCCTCCCAAATCAGGCAATATCGACTATCTAGACGTCTTACTTGCTTTCTGTGTCAGTAAATACAAGGACATTCCTATAATGAGCGACTTCAATTGTTACTTATTGAAAAAATCTGCTTCATCCGACCACTTTGCTCGTTTTTCGTAGCATGAACCTAACGATTATTCCTCTAAAAGCAACTCATCACAAGAGATACTGAAACATGAATAGATCATACCATTGTGTCAAATCCAGAAATAGCGCGTTCTCATGAACAATTTTCCGTCCTGGAGTATCGAAACATGATCTTATCTACGTATCGTATTATCTAAAATGTCCCAAATACACACCCAAAAAATAAATTATCGAGATTATAAAAACTTCGAAGCAAATTTCTTTGTTTCAGCTGGATTTTCGGTTCCTTGGAATCTTCTGCAAAATGCAACCTTGCTCAATGGTAATGTAGCAGTATTCACGGAATTGTTGAATGGACTAGTAAATAGACATATACCACAAAAGACGTCACGCGTGACACGTCCCGCAGCTCCGTGGATACCCGGTGAAATACGCCAAATTATGCATGAGAGGGACACTGCGTATAGAGTTTTTTGGAAAACAAAAAACAACAAAGACCACGCTACTTATAAATCATCATTTTTCTAAATAACTGTGATTTTAAATTACTCTGGAAAAACTTGGGAACTGTATATGTTAGAAGTATTCTAAATTCAACAGAAATGAATGTGCCACTTGATTCCCTAAATCATGCTTTTGTTAATCTCGCGGAGCCCATAAATCCATTCCTAAAATCTCGAACTTTATTCTCGCTGCGAAGCACAGATATTAGTATTACAGACACTTTCTACATTGCGTCAGTAACAACCACCGATGTCACTAAAATCATTTTAAGTCTAAAATCAAACGCCTCCCGTTCCGACGAAATCAATGCAAGTTGCTGAAGCTCGGAGCTGAAGTAGCACTCCCAACAATTGTGGACATAATAAATTTCTCGCTAATGAGCAGCGAATTTCCCTCGGTCTGAAAGACAGCACTTGTCCATCCTCTCCCTAAAGCGCCAATCCTATGGCGCCTGTTGATTACCGTCCAATCAGTACCTTGTGAACATTATCCAAAGTTCTCGAAAATATCGCCGGGAAACAGATTGAATATCACCTTAAAAATTTCAGTATTTTGAACAAAAAACAGTCAGTGCTTAGACCCGGTAAAATCACGGGAACTGCGCTCCTCAGTGTAGTTGAAGACGCCAGAAATTCAATTGACAACGGTAAAATCACAATTCTCGTCCTTCTCTATTTTAGCAAGGCATGTAATTCTGTCGACCACGATGTTTTGTTAGCAATGTTAAAAAACATTGGATATGCCATATACACGCTCAAATGATTCTCCAGTTATCTATCTGACCGGCAACAAAAAAGGTGTGTGCAGTGACTGTGTGTCGTGTACATTGCCATTAGCACGCGGCGTTGCACAGGGCTGTGTTAGGACCCCTCGCGTTATTTATGTTAATGATATAGGCAAGTCAATAAAAAAATGTTGTCACCACATGTATGCTGATGATCTCCAATTGTATATTAGTGGACCATCTCGCGTTTTCGAAATTGCTCAAAAAATCAACGATGACCTACATAGTCTCTCCTCTTGGTCTTCTTTAATGGGGCTACTGCTAAACCCCAATAAATCTCAGTGTCATGTAATCGGCTCCAGAAACTCCCAAAAAAGTTATTATTACTTTCCGCTGACCCTGACATTTGCATAAATGAAACTCTTATACCGCGGTGTAAACGTGAAAAATTTAGGTGTGCAAATGGTGTATTACTCTAAACTGGAACGTTCAAATTGATAAAATCTGCAAAAAAGTGTTCGCGTCCATGCATGTTTTGGAACGCATGCAAACTCTTTTGCCTACAAACGCTCGTCAGATCTTGGTATTTTAATTATTTAACTTTAAAACGTGATCAAATATCCGTGACACAAAATTTTCGTGTCTTTTTTTATTTTAATCTTACACTTACCCTCATTAAGTCACATTTACATTTATCCTTATTAAATAATTTGAATATTCTATAATCTAGCTATTTTTCTTTCAAACCTATCTGCACACTCCCAATCGTTTTTAAATAACCTATATAGAACCAACCTCTCAACCCATATATCACTTTTACCACAGAACACAAATGTGGGCATACCTGTGTTATGAGTACGTGATTTTGCATTTGGGCATTTGCTCATTTGTGTAACGTGATATGCGTAGTGCATTTCCTCACATGTGCTAATATTCAAAATATAATTCATGTGATTTTAGTTTTTGTTTAGATGTGTTTTACTAATTTGCAATCTTTCTGTTTCAGTTCATCGTTTCTTACAATTTTCACCATTGTTAAGACTCAATTCATTGTTTAGATTCTATTCAAAATGCTTCCGTTTCTTTTTTGTATTTTGTGTGCACTGACATTGCTAAGTTGTATTGTGTTTCTGACAGTGTCTTGTCCTTAAGACGCCATTCTGATTGAGGTTTACCTGGGTTTCACTTACATTTTGTTTTACATTACTTACCATTTTAATTTTCACTTTCAAATGATAAAACATTCTTTAGATTTGCATTGATACATTTGCTTGTATAGCACATTTAAGTTAAAATATAGTGTAGCGGTACAGAATTATTAAGACAAATTAAATTGAGTAAAGCAGAACTAAGAATTTTTTTACTGAAGAAAAACATACGGCGTCACGCGCGCAGCCCCCCTTCTTGCAACAGCCACGGTCCCCTGACCCATTTCAAATCTTTATGACACCCCACCCACCAGCCGAGGGAAGGGTAAATTGTAAAAGCGCCCAGCGGGAGCTCACATCTGGAATACTTCCGAAACGCCTGTCATCGTGATCGGGGAAACCCGAAGCAATAATTCAGTAGCCGGGAAGCCCCTTCAGAGACGTGGCCTACTTTCGAAACAGAATGGAAAAATCCTATACTCTGCCGGAGTCCTATTGGCCAAATTTAGTGTACAACGCCATCACCTTTAGCCAATAGCGACGCGACCGTTGTAAGGAGAAAGAACATATGAGGAGAAAGGGGGGGGATAAAAGTTAACTTCGTGCGTTTAGGAGAAATAAAATTACAGTGGAGAGAGAGACTTCTTTGGGGTGGGAGCCAGTCGCGGGGAGAGGCAAGTGCGCCTCTGAAGGCACTTTGTTAAAATTACAGTTGGTAGAGAGACTTCTCTGGGGTGGGAGCCAAGCTCGGGGAGGGCGAATACACCTCGACGGCACTTTGGTTTAATATTTAGTTTAGTTGATAATCACTGGGGGTGATAGACGGAATTATCAGTGAAGAATTTTCAGAGGAAGTACAAAAGCACTTCAAAGCTAATTGCCGAATCCTTTTGTCCACTGCGAATTCGCTGGCAGAATTTCGCACATTAACTACTTTGGAAATTTTTATTCGAGAGGAAGGAGACGTTGTGTGCTTCGCAACCCTGCGATCGCAATCGGCAGATCGCAGTTATCTACAAATTTTCGGACCGAAGAAAGCCTTCCAGACGACCCTCTGCTGACGTCACGGACTGGCCGCCAGACGCCACGGGCCGCTGCACCTGCTGTGTGGGGGGCTGCGCCCCGAACGAATTCCTGCGAAGGTCGCCTACCGCGCCACCCGGGCCTACAGAACATTTGCCACGAAGGGCTCTCAGGCATTGTAAGCTGGGTGGCAAAATAACACCTTTTTGCAGTAATTGTCAACAGCGTGCCGCGCCAAGGCACAAGAAAGGTCCCTCATGGACAACTCTGGTAAATCCAACCTCAACTAAAATAATTTTTTGTACTCTCTCTAGTTTGTAAGTTTTCCTTTTAACCATTTTGAATCTTTATTTTTTTCATTCAATCTTTTCTTTCTTTTATTTTTTTTAATGTAAGTTTCCCTGGTACACAGCTCTGTCCAGGAATAAACGTTGTTGTCTTTTACCAGTAAACAAATTGTTTATTTTTGAATGCCCCATGCATGCTTTAGCTTACAATGCAGAGTTTAGGAAATTGTTACAATTGGGTAGTTTTTACCACAAGTACAAGGAATAGGACGACTGAGCTAAGAACCGGGCCTCTAACCGGCGCGTTGTCCCTACGCCGGAAGTGGTTTACAATAGATAAAGTTAATAATATATAATGATATATTTATATAATATAGTATATATATATATATATGTGTGTGTGTGTGTGTGTGTGTGTGTGTGTGTATGTGTGTGTGTGTGTACTCAATCACTTAAGGCGCATGCCGGGATGGTCCCTTGTTTGCAGTTCCAGGAATAAATGTTGTATGTATCGTTGGATTACGGGTGGGAGAAGTTGGGTCGGGTTTTCAGGTCTTGAGAATAGTCCAATTGGTAATAAGTTCCTAAATTACCAAAATATCTACATTTCTAGTACAGGGTTTAAATTGAAAATTTGTCCTATAATATGAATTGATTGTTTTTAATTCCCCTCTTTTTACTTAATTTAAAAAACGAATAGTTATACATTCTCATATTATTAATATTATTGTTACTATAGTTACGAAATACAAGTATTATCATTACGAAATACTTTACTTTCCACCGTTTTCCATTTTTCTCAGGGCCTGAACACTTGACTCGATGTGTTTTCGCTCGTATGATGACGATATTTCTTCCTTTTATAGTGTTCTTTAGGGGAAATTCAATAATACGTACGTAATCTTAGCTCTTCTAAACCTCTGTGCGAAAAATTTAGTAGTACTTAATAACCTTTCACTGACTTATTCAAGATCTGTCCAATCCTTTCTGTACCTAATTTGCTGAGTCAGAAAATATAATTTATCTAAATTTTGAATAAATTCTCATAGCTTTCTAATATATTTATCATTAACTTAAACACATCCCTAACTAAAAATAAATAAATTCCATCACACTCATAAATTTCATCAATGCAGTGAGAGTATTCCCTTTTCTATCTACTCCTTCCTCCCTCGCTTACATTCCTGTCTTCAATGTGAAAACTCCCCTCATCCAAATTGCGTACGTATTTCTCTTTGAATGGCCTTCTTTTCCTTAACTATTGTATTAATTTTTTTTGAAAATAGCCAGGCGGAAGAGCAGGCTAAATGGCCTGAGCCTCGCTATTGTAACCACCGACTCACCCAATTACCTGACTCCTTCGGCGATTCAGCTTTGCCCGGCTGCTTCGTCGGCAGACTCCCTAGAGGGAGGCATGCGTGATTGCCTAATACTAGAGAGAAAGACTTAGGCATTTTCTTAATACTGCTTTAATCACTTTTGAAATCAGTGCGGGAGAAGCCCAGTAACATAAACAAACTTACAACTAACTTATAACTAATCTTAACTTAGTAAAGGCCGGTATGGCCAGAGTTCATCTTAGCTCCGGTGATTTCGCCCTCCCTGGCGGTCGTGATCCAGCTCGCAGGTGCGGCGTTCGGGCATCCCAGCGCCCGGCAGGTCTGGCAGCGGGCAGCTACGCTCGTTGCTTGCCTCAGGTCCCTTTGTGGCGACCCCTCGGCGGTCACAGCGGTGGCCCCGGATTAGGCCAGCGGCGGGCGCCGCCGGCGGCTCCTCAGCCCTGCTTGGCGCGGTTGGCGGCGGGAACGCGCCCGGGCGATGACGGATCGCTTCGCTATATTGCCTTTCACGCCCCCGGCTCGTACTCACATGGCCCTTCCGGTCAGGCACTCACTCGTGGTGTCCCGTCTCATCGTTCGTCTGTCGTCACACGAGTCGGGCTGCGGTGTGGCGAGGCGGCGTGGCATTCGGGGCGACCAGGCATGGAAATAAGTGGCTTGCCTCAAAAGCAATCAAAATAGGTTCTATTTTTACAGCTAACTCTGAATTTTCGAAAATTTCAAAAGTATGATTTTTTTGTGTCTTCCTACAATAGAATTAAATATAGAGATTATTTCCTTTCAATTAAATTTGTTCTCCATTGTGAACTCTTTCATTAAGGTTAGGTATTTTTTTTAAAAATGTTAGTAGTTTTCGGGCAATATTGCGTATATGTGCAATTTTAAAACAAATTACAAAAATCAGATTTTCTCAAAAAAGGTTCAATTTTTTTCTTTAAACTTTCGGTAGTAATAATGTTAAATGCACTCTATAATATGACATGAACGCCATATTGATATATCCTTTCGTTTTATAGAAAAAAAATTAAATTTGTTCACTTGTCTGTCATGTCGTTAATATTTATAATAGCGGCAATTTGTTGACACTATTGTTTTTATGAGTACATGTGGTTTAAATAATTGTATATAAAATTTACAAATCGAAAAATCTATGGTTTTTTGTGAAAACTAGTTCATATTTTTACATTTTCAGAAATGCTCAAACGCCATTTTCACAAAAACGGCTCCAAATTTTTTCTTCAAACTTTTCGAAAGGCTAGTGATATTTTTGCTGTTTTATATAAAGTTAACTTTTTAGGGTATTTGTTTTGTGTGTTTTTTTCAAAAGTTACACGAATGTAATATTTTTTAAAGATTTCTCGCACCGGTAATATGCACATTTCCAGCTATTTGCAAACACAATTCGATTTGTGAATTAAAATACTGAAAATGTTGGAGGAACACTACGACTGTACTCTCCGTTGGTACACATGAAACTAGAATAATATTATTCTGAAATCCAAAAGTAGTCTGAAACTTCTCGTGTTTTTTCCAGTTCCTATTGCTCTTAAACCAATATCTAATTCGGTTTTCACAATGAATAGCTTGTATAGAAATTGTATGTTGTAACGTTTCTGTTGGTCTTCCGTATTTGTGAAACTAGTCTTCTAACCATAAGGGCTTCCATCCTGTATTCAGTGGAAGCGCCTCGCGTTTGTGTCATGGTCTCACTGACTCACTGGACGCGTGGCACAGAGTAGGCAGACTGACGCTCTGCAGTTGGAATACTTTCCGTGGTCAGGTCCCACGTTCTCCGTTAAAACACGCGAGAAGCAAAAATGTCTGCATGGTGCACTCCATGCAACAGCGCGCCCGCGCGACGGTTCAACTCTCGACTACCAACGATTTTTCTTTTCGAATACTTTATTTATTTACCATACTGGTCATTTTGCGACATCTCATTAGAAAGGGAATTGACGGAAGGATTTAATTTCGCCTAGTTCCTTCTATGGTTCTTGTACGTGCCACAAGCACGTTAGTTACTGTGGGTTTCCACTTTTCGAAAAGCCACGTGCCGTTCGGGATCGAACCCGCACACTGGCACTTCCCCAGGCGCGTTTTGAATATCGAAGTTACCTCAGGGAAAATAGAAAATATAACTACACACTATGTATTTTTAATGTGTACGGTAATATTGTTATGGTTTTTACAATTACACATTCTGTTTGTGTTGCGTTTTTAACAACAAATACTGCAGAATAATTTCGAAGTCCACACCAGAATTCTTTTGAATTCCTGTTGTTTACATACATGTCATAAAGACGTTAGAAAAACACTTCCACGATGAAGATTAAGGCGGCGGTCACAGTGCAGCCGATTTTGGCCGAAGTTTCTGTCGTCCGACATTCGTTCAAACACGTGCTGCATCCGAACGACCTCTTCTGACGGCGTCCGAAAACATCGGCTGTCGGACGAGTATCTGTTCCGTTTGGATTTCTCGGTTCTAGACGGCCGAAAACAGCTGAGAAGCCCACGTGTTCGCTATCAGACGCCATTATGTTGTGATCCCGGAGAAGAAGTTGTGTTGGTAAGTACAGCGATGTGAATTGCTAATAATTATATTTGTTTCTAAATATTGTGAAAGAACAAATTATTAATTGTTGATTTTGTGTAATTGCGTTATATGCGAATTACCTACGCTTTTTGTTGGGGCGGTTAACATAACCTGTGAGTAGTTCACGTGCGTATACTATTGTACTAAACGAATTGTGGTTTACAATAATTTTACAGCTTGATAATTACATATTCTTTCTGAATTTCTAGTTCATTTCAAATGTTTTATATTGTTTAGCGCGCCTCGTGTAGTTTTGAGCCTTCGTATTTGTGTGTTTAGTGTATCCGATAATATAAGTCGTGCATTGTGTATCACCATGTTTATTTCAGTCCTTCTGTATGTGAGAAATGCATTCTTAATTTAAGTACTCAGGAAATTGTTCGCTATTTTTTAACAAAGTAATTGAATTTTTATCACGAGGTATTTTCCTAATTTTATCCACAATTCAATTTCAGGGATCAGTATGTATTTCTTCCAGTGCTACACATATTTTCATGTTCATACTATGTTTTGAAAAATGCAATATTTATTTAATTTTATCATGGAGAAAGATTCATTAATCGTGAAAGAGAATGTTTTCTAGATAGTTTGGTTGTAAATGCCAACCCCATGCAGAAATTAAATAATCGAGGGTTACATGTATCATATCACAATTTCATGCCATATTTTTTTTTATTTTATTACAGAGACCAAAATGGATCCAGTTCCGTGGTTTGAATTGGTACGAGAAAGGAGGGGATTGTGGGATCCCCGAGAAAAATGTTATAAAGATAGGGATGCTACTAAAGCATTGTGGAAAGAAATTGCTTCCTTAATGGATTCAACAAGTTAGTACACATTTTATGATGATTCTGTTTATAAAAGGTGTAACTTTTATAGTTTTACCAGTTGGAAAATTATTATTCTTCAGCAAACGTTATTATTCAGACTTATTGTGCAATTTAAAATAAATCAATATATTTATAGAATTTTCAATAACTTCAATAAAAGCTTTGAAAAGTATATTTAGTGATAGAAGTAATGACAAACAAGAGTGATTATGAAAAATCTATTTATTCCCAAGGGCCAAACATCATTTTAATCTATCACAATAATGTTAATCTTTCATTGATAAAGTTGGGTCTGACTAGACACACCGCTATGTATAAGTTAATGTTAAAAATGGAGGTAATTTTAGTTTTATCCCCAATGTTTCTTCCTATCAAAGTTCCTGAATTGTAATCCTTCTATAATTTGTTTACCTTGCATTGTTCATGTGAAATGCTAGGGTTGTGAGTGATTGATAATATCATAGTTGTAATACTTTAATGTTTTAAATTGTACTTTAGTACTAAACTTAAAAAAATGAAAAAACTTCTGAGTTGAATATAGCAACTAACTTTTTGATATAAAAATAACAGAAGAATTATGGAATGCAATAACTCTGCAAAACTTAAAAATTCAAGCAAGTAATATTGCATGATTTATTTGAATACTGTATTTTATTATGTAAACAATTGTACCCTTATTATTTTTATAAACTGGATTGTCACGGGGAAAAACAACTAATTGACTCTACAATATACATGCAAATTGTAGAAGTTTTATAGAATATGTTACAATGACAACTTTGTAATATCCTGAAGAAAAGTGTCAAAAAATAAGATGGTTACTGATCAATGTTTCGAGTAGATCATTTTATTTTAAACCATTTACTATTTGGCTCCCTTAAAATGCAAATTGTAAAAATATTACTACCTATTTGATAAATAGCAATTAAAATGTCTAAATGTTGTTTCATATGATAATGTGAAAAGCAAGTGGAGCAACCTTTGCGATACGTACAGGAGGGAACTTTTAAAAAATAAGACAAAGAGTATTGACGGTTTCACCGGAAGGGGGTGGAAATGTTCGGAGGTAATGGGTTTCCTCCAGGATGTTCTGCTGCCCCGGGAGACCGTTACCAATGTCGAGCAACATGAATCTGTTCCGGGCCCCTCAGAACCGCAAACCCCTTCAGCAACAACTGGTCCTTCAATGAACAATGAGGAGAAATTGGAAGTCAGGCAAAAGATAGATCAAAAATTTATTGATGAAATAAATGATAACAATTCTAAGCATTGAAAAAACTGTTTTATTTCCCTAATTTTCAAATATTAAAATATTAATGGTTATTATCAATGGATAATAGTAAGTTCAAATTATTTAGTTTCTACACATGGCTCACCTGGTGCTGAAGTGGTCTTATTTGAATTTAGGTGAAATCAATTAAATTACTCACAAGCGATTGTGTAGGTGGAGGAAATAGGTTTTTCACTTGAGTAGACAAATTTGTTTTCATTTTTGTTGAGAAAATACTTTCAGTGCCGTAAAATGCATTAGTTTATATATTTAAAGAATGGTTGCTCAAAAGTTTAAAGCACTAATGATGTTTCACAGTATCTGATATGTATTGAGGACAGAGTTCCTAAAAATCATGATTTTTTTATTTCAATCTAATGTAAATTTAAATATGCAAAATACGTAAAAAAATCAGAAATATAAAGGCTAAAAATTAAAGGGCTAGAACAAGATGCTATCCCACATTGACATTCTGAGATGAGCGTTTCACTAGATATTTCATAAAATAACATGGTTAAGTAAAATTTGATAGTGGCTTAAAAGTGGTGTCAGTTATCATTAAAAAGTGCCAACTAATCGGTAGCTAATTTGAAACCAAGTTATTTGCACTGCACGAAGTTCAAGAAAATTCCTTCACTCTTGGCGATGTAATGCACATAGAAAGTATCTGATATTTGAAATTTGCAATTAAAGGTTCTTAATGCACATTATGGGTAAAAAAATGTAAAAAAAAGTACTTGGAGACATCGGCAAGTAGTCAAAAACTTTTGCGGCTGGCGCAATAATTGCGAGAAAAGGGTGTGAAATTCACAATTTTTCTCGCGATCTTCGTAAATTTCTCTGACCCACATATCTCGCTCTTTTTCAAGAAACAAGCTCTTCAGAAGAGGGCTTGTTTCCATTAACATGATCTTTTTTCCTGCCATACGTATTCACTAACGTGGTGAGCTTGTGTCAAATGTTTCTGAAAACGAGCTGTGGAATTGTGGGAGTATTCGGACGGATTTCGGATGCAACATTCGGGTGCTTTTAGGATGAACCGAATCCGGCAGAGACCGACCGATACTTCAGCTGCACTGTGACCGCCGCCTAAGAGGTATAAATGGCAGGTTCAGGTATAATTGTAAGCTATAATAAAATTTCAACCACAAAACTAGATTTGTGGAACTTAATATTTGAGATAATAAATTAAAAATTATCTATACACGATATCAATATTCAGACAAAATAGGGGAAAAAATGATAAAATGCGCATTTGGGTAGTTAAGTGACTCCGTATACAATCGAAAGTTTCGAATAAAGAATAATTAGATGGGAAAAGATAGTTATTTGATTTAGAAAAGACAGCTCGCTCAATAGGTGAGATTTCACGTCGACTTAGGGGATTTCCACAACCAGGTATCCTTCACCAGTGGGGCACCGCCCAGCCTGGACTAATCCTGGCTCTAAGTTGCCGACCGGCCATCCGGCCTGTGTGAGAGTATAGTGCATGTAAGAGGACAAGGAAGAAGAAGAAACTCTGTGCGCAGTGCTCCGGCATTCGCGAGGTGATGATCGGAGAAACAGAAACAGAGCAGAGTAGCCACCCGCTACAATAGTCCTCCCGACAGCGGGTCGTAATAACGTTGAGATGACAAAAGGTGATGGAAAGGTTTATTGGAAGGAGTTGGGGGGGGGGGGGGTCAGAAGCGCAGCAGGCCGCGCATTGACGTCGCTGGCGGCGAGCGCGAAGGGCGTCTTGCCTGGTGGTCGTGGCGGCGCGGTCGCGCCCGCCGCACCAGCGTCAGCGCCGCCGGCAGGTTGGCGGCGGGCGGCGGCGGCGTGCAGCGGCGCGCGGCCCCATCGCGGGAGGTTGGCGGCGTCCCAGCGGCGCCCCGCGCGCACAGCCGCCGCACGCACGCGCCGCGCGCGTCGTTTGACGCGGCAGGTGCAGCGCCGTGTACCCGTACCTGCGCCGTTCACCCGGCGTACTAAGAATGATAATCGCCGAACGAAGTGGCTCAGGGCGTAGCGCGGTGGATTCGTATCGGGGAGGTCCGGCCATCCTCACCAGGGTGTTTCGTGATTGCCTTTGGTCATAAGGCAATTGCTGGGATGGTTCCAAAAACTCTTCCCACCATTTTTTTTTTTTTTATTTTTTTTTTTTTTTTTTTTTTTTTTTTTTTTTTTTTTTTTAAACTATCCTAGTCCCGTTCACCGCCTCAATCACTCAATTAATAATAATAATAATAATAATAATAATAATAATAATAATAATAATAATAATAATGATCTTCAAAAGTGTTCCAAGAATGAATCGATTCTCTACCAAATACTGTCAGTCGTGAATGACTTTAACAATGACATCTGTTTGGTCTTAACCAATGTGCAAAAATCAATTTAAAGAGAGGCAAAGTCACAACGTCAGAGAGCATTGAAGTTGATATGACAACTGTGATTTAAGATGTTGAGCCAGGTCAAACTTTGTCTGGGCATTGAACAATGTGAGACCATCTCGAACAACATAATGGAAGAGGTTATTCGTAGAGACTATTACAGACAAGTGAGTCGTTTTGCAGTCCGCCCTGATCTCCAGGAATAAAATATCTGCAATTGGTGGTTTGGCAGCACCTGTAGTCGAGTACAGTTTCGGACGCATTTGCATTACGTTAGCATTTCAAAGAAACCTATGCAAGACACGCACAATAACACAGTCTCTGAGCTTTTGATGCTACTAAACATGAAACACAAAAATTGAAATTAAAAGTTACTTCCGGGCACGAAATTCAAACCTGCTGCCGCGACAAAGCAGATATCTGCCAACGGGGCTCGGTCGTTTCTTTGCGAAACTGCCGAGTGAAGCAACTCTTGCCGCGCACTGGGTTATTTTAACAACACCAAGTGTTCCATGAGTACTATTCTTTTAATGTATTAAATCTACTAAAATTCATTTTTTCTGTTTATTGTAATTACGGGTGTCAGCAGCGTAAGAATGAACGCTGAATACAAATCAAGCTTTATAGAAATGAACAGAATTACTAGAAAGCTCAAATTATTTTTTACTTTTCTTCAATGTGGACTCGTGTGTTGTGCTTTAGAGAGTCTCTTTGGATAAACGATAGTCCCGGGCAGTATGTTTCTTTTCACATCATGACATTATTTATGTTTACAGCGCTTTGTAATTAAAATATTAGTTCATTAAAATGGTTCATGGCCGCAATTTTGGCAAAAGACGAAAAATGAACTTCCGAAATGAACGTTTTAAGAGGTGATTGACTTACAAGGACCACCCGCTTAGTAACTGGTGCATTACGACGTAAGCTTTATTAAAAGGCTACATAAAAGTTATGTTAATACTAACAATTATAAAATGTTTTAAACATTATGCTGCGCGAAAAAAGGCGAATTCTCAGCAGAAAAACTCGTATTACAGGGTTAAATTTAGAAAGCAACTTTGGCCGACTCCATTTTATGTAGTAGTGTGTATAGGTGCGGACCTGGTGCGCGCGCAGACGTCGGCGCCGCACCGCAGCAGCAGCGCCAGCACGTGCACGTGGCCGCCGCGCGCCGCCGCGTGCAGGGGCGTCCAGCGCGACGCGTTGCGCCAGCGCACGTCGGCGCCGCGCGCCAGCAGAGCGCGCACCGCCCCCTCCGCCCCGTCGCCCGCCGCGCGCAGCAGCTCCCTGCCGCCATTCGCATGCGAGGAAATCATTATTGTGCTCTTATGGTGGTTTTTATGCACAATTCAAATGAAATACAAAAATTACAATTATTGAAAAATATTTGCTCATGACGTATATAATTTATGAATGCTGAAAATAAATATTGAGATGTCTTTGGCAATACCTACAGTCCGAATGAGTATTGACAAATTTCTATCATGAATATTGACAAAATGACCTGTTAGTAACGGTCCTGTATTATTTGTAATGTAAGTATTTATTTAATTGTACCATTTACTTGCGATGTTTCTTCAAATGTATTTAAGTACAAGTTCTTATTGTACTATTTTTTGTTGTGTTATATTCAGTGTAATATTTAAACATTAAAGCAGTTGTAAAATGCCACCTGCCAACAGACCACGTGGAAGAAATACAATAATAATAATAAAAATAATAATAACTATTATTATGTTATTTTTTGAGTTTTTTTCAGTAGGTGTTCAAGGTTTGAGAGCCTTTAGGCAAACTACATTCCTAACTTTACGTATTTCGGACAATGCGAAAAATACGGTAGATATCAAGAATGACTGACTTTTGAGATTTTGGATTAATTTTGTGAGGAAGACTTAATTTTTCCATCCAATTGGATTTATGTTAACGGGACCAGTAGCTCCTTTTATAATTGGTATTATCTAAACAGAATCATGTTTGTATATTTCTGTATATTTTTTTGAGCGGGGCATGTATTTTTTGTAGGTGTTTTGTTGAAGATATGATCTGCAGTGCGTGTAACATCAATATTGACTGCTTTGTATTCCTGAATTCTATGTAATAGAATATCTACTTTATAATAATTATTATTATTGCTTGAGAAAGTGAAAAACGAACATGAAAGAATGTACTTTATTTCCAAAGGCAAGTCATGGTGGACATTACTGTCTGCAGAGGAGAAAACCACAACAACTTTTTTAACAAATACTTATTTCCAGAACATAGGGCTCTCTTTAAAGAACCCAGAATCAAGGGGAAAACAGTATTCAAGTATGTATGGACGAAACACGGTAGAATACTGATCCGAAAATGTGGTGAAATTGTACATAATATGAAGTCTAATTATTTAAAAAAAATAATATAAGTAATATATAAGTAATGTAAAAGTAAATACTAAACAAAAATTATGAATTGGAACAACTTCATTCCAAGTACATTAATTTCAAAAGGAGTTATGATATTGTAACGTTTCTCCGTAGGGAATTAAAACTCACAGATAATATTTTAACAAAAACGAATATTTTGTTTCTTAATGCTACACTAAAAATTGATTTATTTACAGATAGATTACACAGTCCTAGTGTTTTTCACTTGATTATTTTCCTTACGACTCTGTTTCGACTCCATACACGATTCTGTTCTCTTGATTATTTCTTTATACTGTTCACTTCTTCTGATTATTTATTTACACTGATCATTTCTACACTCGCACAGTTCGATGCACTGTCCACGGTCCACTGCGCAGACCACAATGCACTGCGCAGTCCACAATTCACTGCGCAGACCACAATTCACTGCGCAGACCATAATTCACTGCGCAAACCACACTTCACTGCGCAGAGCAGTGTCCACTGCACTGCTGTTCACCGCGATGCACAGTTCACAGCTCCGTTTCCGACTTCAGGCTGCTGTTCACCTACTGCACCACTGTTCACCGCAATGCACACTTAACAACCCAGCTTCCACTTCAAACTGACTTAGACTGCATACTCAATGACTAAATACGCACACTGACTACTTATTTACTGATTACATGTGGCTGCTACTACTCACACTGGCGGACTGACTTACACTGCTAAATACTACGGCCAGCGGCCGCCGGCAGCGGCGAATTTATACCTGGTCGGCGCCCACCTCGAGCTACCAGCAACTTGCGACTCGCGAATAATCCGGAACCATCCAGTTCTGGGGGCGCCGGCAGATGACGCAATCCGCTCAGCGAATCCCGGCAGATGATGCAATATTCTTTACAATATAAATCCTTGTGGAAAATGACTACTCAGAAGTTAAAGGAATAAATGTATTTTATTTAAATATAAAATCTATAATAAAATATGCTGACTAGATATAATATGTTCAGCCAAAGTAAGCATTCAAGAATATACAATCAGGCAATATGGGATTGAAAATTTCAATAGTATTTATAAGCGATAAAATAACAGAAAAAGATGATAGGTTGTATATTCTAATTATAGATTATTTATTAATGAAATAGCTTTGAAACAGGTACTTTCAGTTATACCAATGAAAATGTTACCGTAGGTCTAATCTGCATACATACACATCCAAGTATAGCAGTGTTGAATTCACTTAAACTGAAACACTCATAGGCAGATATAAAAATATTTTAACATTTATTGGGGATGTAAATATCAATAACGTAAATAAGAGTTTGTATGGCGTAGCAGATCATGAAGATATGATGTATAGTAAGGGGCTTGTAAACACCATCGAATCAACTGCAAGAGAAGAACTGCAAGAGAAGAACAGAATTCTGAAGAATGTTCTGAAATTTTGAGAATGTACTTCTTTATTGGATCATATACACATAAGGTCACAAACTAAAAGAATTAAAAAGGCAGTAGTCTGTGTAGTAAATATCTGATCACTATCACAAAGTCTCCTACATCTACACTAATAAAAGGGGATTCAACGTCATGTAATCAACAGCAATTGCAAAAACAGGAGGGTATGAAGGGATACGAAATATTTAGTGACTCTCCTCCAGAATCTGACGCAGTGTCCTTCCAGTTTGATAAAGATTAATACACCACAAATGCGGAAAATAAATAATTTTAATAATATGCTAGTAGAAGCACCACGAATATTATTTTTCGTCTGTCACTAAGAGACAGGTTTCTAATGTATTCCATCAGAAACCAGCAGAGGTGCGGTAGAATCGTGTGCCCGATATACACGAAAGTAGGCACATCTATTTTTTCACGAAGAATGTTTTTGTGTTATTTTGTTGTAACTCTCTAAAATGACACTAAAATACAAGATGGCACTCAATTTCAATTCGATTTCCATCCAATCTGAGTCGCTCGGCGTTGCCTTGTGATTCAAGGTGAGGCCGAGGGCAGAACAGGAGGCACGAGAGAGAGAAAGAGAGAAAGAGAGAAACCTAATCACACACAGAGAGAGACAGTAATTCAGGAAGACAGAGAGACAACCAGATAGAGAAAAAATTCACACAGACAGAGACTGACACAGTCAGAGACAGATAGATACAAACAAATAGAGACAGACAGAGAAAGACAGTCAGAGACAGAGTCAGAGAGACTGAGAATGAATGACAGAGACACCGTGGGCACAAGGGTTAAGCTCATGGTAATGTAAAGCAAGCTGTAACTTAACAAATTTTTCGACTGGGGCAGCATTTCAAACTAACTGAAGCTATTCAAAGCAAGCAAAATGTTGAATTTCAACGCAGAATAATTCACAGGCAATTTGAGATATTTTGCACTAAAAAAATGTTAAGCCTTCAGCATAAGTATAGATAACTTTTCAGACAACCTACTTGTTGGAGACGAAAAAACACGCTAAAAGCTATTGGAATGACTGGCAGACATCATTTCGTACCCAACACAAAAAATGATGACAGAGCAATCAATGAATTTATTCAACTATAAGGAGAAAAACCGGGAATACTAGTACAAATTTAATTAAAATTAGTGTAGCGTACCCGTGCGAGAACTCTGGCATGTTAAATAGCACGCTTTTCTGTATCTTTCCTTTTCTATAATAAGAGAGGAAGTTGTTAATGAAACGTGTTTATTTGTTTAAACCATTAAATGTACTTTCAATGTACTTAGAATATCATTTTTCAAATTGAAATAAAGAAAATAGAAATTGACGTTTAAAACAAACTTTTAATAAAAGTTTATTCAGTATTGCAGACAAGTTCTTGGAACAATTCCTTAAAAGCAGTACTTGAAGTGATCATACAATATAACTTGACAGTTAGCTTTTTTACTCCCGAGAAAGTTGCTTAAAGTTGTCCATGCGAAAATCCAGGGTTGGTCAAGCATAACCCTACTCTTCGGGAGTTTATTTAACATTATTACCGAACTGAGAATTACACCCGTGCATTTTTTTCGCCTGAATAAATGATTCCGTAGATACTGTAGGTTATATCACAAACTTTTTACAGAAACAATAACACCAATACTTACATTCGATAATCAAACGGTTTCACTATACACATAAAAAATAATCTTCATCGATATCAAATATTAATACTGCTAACTGTGGCGACGAGAGCATCTAGATTTATTTGCAAAATCTTGAATTAACGATTATGCAAGGAAACCTTATCATTTGACGCACACCACGGTGTACCCAGAAAGCTTACATATATATTGGAGAAATCTAAGCCTTCTGCGCGTGACGTCACAAACACAGATCGCCTCCAGCGCTGAGAAATATAGTTGGTATTGGATAATATCGATAAGCACCGAACCAGCATAAATGTAAAGAATGTCCAAAAATCGAATCCTGCAGATTGCGGTGTAATAAAAGTTCCTCTCAGGCTTTTAAAATGAAAATACTGAGTTTTAAGGCGCTAAAATGCTTCGTTTAGGAGTTATTTAACGATATAGATTTTGACAATGCTGTCGAGCGTTACGGGTTGCATTTGAAATGTATATTTAGATGCGTTTTCTTCAACAAATCCTTCAAATTTTTGAAGTGAATATGTATTTCGTCGCATCTCTGTGAAATTATTCTTTAGATACCTCATTTATAACAGATGGTATCCTGTGTGAGTCGTAAAAGGTATGAACGAATGTAGGACACGACTCTCCCACTTCTTGCCCCCTTCCCGCCAAAATGTAATTTCAAATTACAATCTGTGTGACAATGAATTCAAACCAACCCACGGGTAATAAATTTAGTAAATGATGCTCAAACCAATCCCTAAAATTGCCACTTCCACATTTAATGGCAAATTTTCTGAATGGGAATTATTAGATATATTTTCACAAACAAATGAAAATACTCATTTTTGGTTTATTTCAGAAACCCATCAAACGTCAAAATCTAAAACACGCTTTAGCGACGGATTACTGTTTCAGGAGGAGAGACACATCGTTTAGTGCATATTTATATGAAAAATATTCATTTATCAACTCCATTAATAAAAAAAATATTTTGAAATCTGAAAAATTGGGAGACTTATTCTCAGTTTGCTCGAAATGACTTTGGGGGTTGACGGGTTTCTGAAATAAACGATTCCATTTCAAAACCTAACTAATATTGCAAAGATTTTGATGTAGCATGGATTATCCTATAGCTTGCTTATAGACAATGACATATTACTGCTTATAGACAATGTTGTAGTACCTCGTCATACACAAGTCAAAAACTTGGGCTTAATACTTGATGATCATCTAAGTTGGGATATCAGATCCGAAATGTCTGTCGGAAAGTTTATGCTTCTTTGCAATCCCTTAGATATATCGATAAATGTCTCCCTACTAATACGAAAGAAATGTTGGTAAAAACCCTGTTATGTCCTCATTTCGACTACGGGGATATTGTGTATAACAATTTAAAAGATTCACTCGCTCAAACTCTACAGAGGGCTCAAATTCCTGTATTCGTTTCATTATAACTAAAAAATACGATCACATCTCTGGAGGTTTACAAACAGCACAAAATATTAACACTAAAGGATAGGCGATTGTATCACAGCCTTTGTCTTTTATTTAAGATGCTAAAAATGGGTTCCCGACATACTTAACAAACTATTTTGTACATCTTAAATCATCTAGATTTCAGAAATCCCAGTTACTCTGCATTCCAAAGCAAAACCAGCTACTACAATAAATCGTTCGCAATTACTGTACGCCCGCGAATGGAATAAATTGCCTCCCAATATTAAAAACTCCTCTTCATTCACATCTTTTAAGAGCACCTGCATGATTTTTTTCCAAAGTGAAATACACCATTTTGTAGATTACGGGTCAAATAAAAAACTATTCCTTAGGAGTGTTAAGATTAATGTGTTTAGAAATAACATTAAAGTTTCTTTGTAAAAATATGTTTACTTTCTTGCGACCTGTTTGATACTGCCGGAACTGTACTTTCATCCGTAGGAGCAGAGGCGGTTTTAAACAAGAAAACCACCCTTTGCAGCATGGACCGCAGCTGAGGATATCATCCCAATGACCCGTTACTTCAAGTTAGCCAGTTTCCATTGTATTAGGACACAGTCTGCCTGGTGGGGTTTTTCCCCGACTAGCGGGTTTTCCTCCAGGATCGAGCGACGTGTGATGGTGTCTTTCTGTATTAATAGATCACAGTCGCTCGGGGTGAATACCAGGCTGCCAGTACGCGCGCAGATATTTTAAAGCACACAATCTCATTTAATTCAAATTGTGTTTTTAATCTCAGACATGATTTTAAAATTATTTCAAATTTTATTGTAACATTTTATCCGTTTAACCTCTAATGTTCTCTATTTATAAGTTGCTTTAAAAAAAACATTTCCTTTCCACTAACTACTTACAACTTGTAGATTACATTAAATTTAAATTTTAAATAACATTACTTTTTTGTAAATTTAATATTTAATACATTACTCTGTATATTTGTGACATGTGGTCAGGCGGAGAGCGGGCCTGATGGCCCGAGCCTCGCCATATTAATAAAGGCATATTATTATTATTATATATTATCCTATGTGAAATGTACAGCAATCCCAACCTATAGCTTCGAGCTATATCAACAATCTAGAATATCCTTCGTAAATTAACCTAACTCAACCACAAACGATTAGAAACGTTAAAGGTTACTACATGATGGATGTCAAAGCACGTCATGCATTTCCAACTTAATAATGTTCTAACACTACACCTAGCCATTCTCCACCGAAGTTTAGCTCATCGCCAGAGCGAAATTTGCAAGAAATGTGAAAGGAAGTCTGAAATTAGATTCCAATCTTCGATCAATTTCAATTCGATCCAAGCTTAAACGACCAGTTGCAAATCAAATTTCTAGTCAAAGCAAACGCAGTCTAACTCATGGGCGTCCAATTTGCAAGGAACAGCACACCATTTTCAAACGCCAGAAATTTAAACCGAAGACTCTCACTGTGAGATTTAGTCACTTCATATCAAACAGGTTATGTTTCAATTGTTGTAAACCAAACCTGCCCAACCAGGAGTGTAAAAAAGGTACCTATATGGATTGTACTAAATGCATGACACCTTACTGAATGCAAGCTTCACTAAAACCTCCCCCAGTACCAACCTATCAATACACAATTCTACTACACGTGGTTAAAGGGACCAATTAGGCACTGATAGATTACAAAAAACGAACAGTTCTAATCAATCAACCGTACGACACCAAATGATAACGATCCCCCGAATTTCCATAATTCAGCCCAACTTGATCACATGCAGCCCCATAGTCAATTCTTAGAAGTTCGTGTCAATTAGGAGGTACAAGCAGTTTTACTCTCTATATCCGTAATACAGGTTGCGGTAAATCAGGGAACTTCGTGGAAGCCACCGCATTGTTATACACTGGGAGCAATCGCAATCTTATAAATCACTAAACAAGAGGATGCCCACTAACGTAAATATCAAAGTAATTTGCCAAAAAGCATTTTAGACGTTTCTGAAATAGACTTCATAATTTAAATTTGGAAGTCAGTAGAAAATTGCGTAGTGGTCCCACTAATCACAACTAACATTACCGCTGCCCTAATAAACCTTCAAAATTGATAAATCCCAGACAGTTTGAATCTAGCAAATCCGCACATTAATTAATCAAAATAAATTGACATGCTAGTAGGAGCAAGAGTAATGTCAAAGTCTACATTACCAGGAATTATCGGTCTAAATGAAAATCTACCTTTGTTGCAAATGGAATGTTCAGATGGACCTTAAGCGGATGCTACCCTCGTTTACGTACTTATGCTTACACTCAAGTAACTTAAAGAAACTTCATCAATACTATCCCAGACTCGGATATTCAATTAGAAATATTTTTACAACTTCCAGAAGTTACCCTCTCCCCAAAACTCCCCCGAGAAGAACAATTTTGCATGATATATTTTGAACAAACAAAAACCAGCAACTTAAAGGAAAGGTACGTCACGTGACTAATAATGAAAGTGAGTACAGAAAAACTAAGTGAACATAGGTTCCAAGCGATTCAAAGATTATTTTCGGTTGAATCCCAAATGTCACGAGATCCGGAATTCAAGGAATTGTACCAAAATTTCATGAAAGAGCACATTTGAATCAGGACAAATGCTTCATCCCCTAAACCACCAGCCTCTCAGAGAATCTTTTACATTCCCCACAAAGCAGTCCGTCGTCAGGACTTCTCAAGGCTCCGAGCGGTGTTTGATGCAAACGCCAAGACCAAATCACTCTACTAAATTCTATGTCTAGACCCCAATGTACTACCTAACGTGTTTCTCAATTTTCGAACATGGTCAATAGCTTATGTAACAGACACCGAAATGTATCCCCAAGTAATAATTCATCCAGATGATAGGTCTTGTATTGTAAGAATTATCTGCAGAGATAATGCAAAATTACTCACTAATCACTGAAGCTTAAGCCTTCTTCTGCCACTGAATCAACTTTCAAATGGCGAAACTGCTCCAGTGACTGTCTCAAATTCGCCCCAGTGACCATAGAAGCCAAAAGTTTTTCCCAAGAACTATGGAGCAAAAACGTAGGCTGGGACATCACACTAACAAATGAGTTAATCTGAACATGGAAAAAATAGCAATCAAAATACAGAAACTACATCGAAGTAACGAGTTCAGTTCGTCCCTTCCCGAACGTCTTGATTGGAGAGATTAATGTGAGATGCATCCCTGCGCTCGTACAGTGCTAAGTTATATACGTGACTATCGAAGTTCGCACCGAGCAGCCGTGCCGTGCACATCGGACGCCACAGTCTCTCACTGCGTAGTGTGTTTAGACTGAGTGTCAAACTATTTTCGCATGCACAGCAATCTACGTGTCTATTTTAAATATTATACATTGTTACATCAAAAACAGTTTAATTTTGCAACGAGTATTATAAATATTTATCACTAGTGAGTGAAAACCAACCCGTGACCGCGAGTGGCAAAAATGGACGAACAAGGTAGCTCCGAGTCGGAGCTACAGAGCACATCAGAAGTGTTTGTGAACGCTATGGAAACCTTGTATGCGAATAACAGTGATCAGTGCATTCTCCCAGGAGCGCAAATTTAACTTTTGCAACAACAGCAGCAACATCTGCAACTCCTTCATCAGCAACAACAGCAGCAACTACTGCTGCTTCAACCTACAGCGCAACAGGGGCAACCGTTTATGCAAGAGCAACCGCGACAAACTACTCTGCCTCAAGAACACCAAAATGAGGAGATGCATGCAACAACATCAAACGAAAAGCTTTCAAACAAAAGTAAACGAAAAAGAAGTGATAATGAAAACTCTATGCCATTATATAATGTTCAAACTTCATCGCGTTTCGAAGAGCATCGAAATCTTAAAGACAGTGATCTAAATACTCCAGAACAAACATTAAAAATTTTCCATAATTATGCACAACGTTGTTGACTACAACCAAATGATTTCTGACATTAAATCAGTCGTCAAATGTGATTTCACAACCAAGACAGCCGATGATCAACTAAAAATCATGCTTACTACAATAGAAGATTACCGTAATTTTAGACATTACTGTGTAGAGAAGAGTAAACAACTCTATTCTTTCCGCGACACTTCTATTAAGATCTTTAATGCAGTGCTGAAGAGTATCCCCACATGCTACTCAGAAACTGACATTTTAGAAGAACTTAAACTCAAAAACCCTATTACCAAAGTGACTAGATTATATGACAAAAAGAAAAATCCAATCGAAATTTGTGCTTTCGAAATAAATGACACTAAAGAGGCAAAATCAATATTAACTTTAAACCGCCATTGCGTCATTCAAATTTAACCTAGAACCAATCGAAATTACCCAATACAATGTAAACGTTGTCAAAGGTATGGACACTCGCAAGC
>BOPP01000022.1:12236822-12260265 GCA_017312745.1 Gryllus bimaculatus
ACAAATATAGAATGGATGAGTGGAAATACACCAGCAAAATACTTAGGAGTACTACTTGACACCAAAATAAACTGGAAACAACATATCAAATCGATAGCAGATACAGCTTATGCAAAAATATCTAAACTATATCCAATAATAAATAGAAATTTCGGACTTAGCACTGACTGAGGCTTATTAGTCAATAAAACAATATTAAGAACAACCCTCACATATGCCTGCTCGATCTGGAACAAACATAAATAAGCAAGAACAAACATAAATAAAATAGAAATAATACAAAATAAATTTCTCAGAAAGGTCATTAAAGCTCCTTGGTTCATAAGCAACATGCAAACCCAAAATGAACTAAATATATCATCCATTAACGACTATATAAATCTTATGACTCATAAATTCTTCTCGTCCCTTCCCCAATCGCGCAGTACAACAATATTCAAGCTAGGTAAAACGTATAGTTCATCAAAGAGAATAATATCACGATTCCCTAAAGACTCCCTTCGTCCACCTTAAATCATTTACCCACCTTCCACTTTCCAAAAATCTCACCCACTGACACCCTTTCTTCAAAAGTATCACGTATAACTCCAAAAACTGTCATCCACAGTTTCTTCTCAATTTCTTTCAATAATCTAGTCGCTAAGATCTAAAGTCTCACAGAGGAGAGTTCCATTCGTTACTTCTAGAACATCAGAAACACAAGAACTCACGCGCGACTACCAATAGCATCACGTAGGTTCCAAATTCAACGAGTTGGAGATTTAGTCACGAGAGATTTACCCGTAGGGGAAATGAAAACCTCATAAAGTTGGTGGTTTGGTCCTTCACTCATTCAAGATGAAAACTATCAACGGGCTTTCGTCAGTTTTCTTGTCGATCCTCAGCCTAAAGTTCAAATGTTAACGTCAATCTCAAACTATTTACTTCTTACTCTTTCTAAGTCTCCCATAGCTGCTAACAACTCGTCTTTAGTCAATAAAACAATAAGAGCAGTCACAATATTCCAGCGAATCTAGATAAATTAAAATTTCCAAATCTACTTCAACCCATCAACTTCACTGAACTGCGTAAAGTGGTAGAAATCGTATTTTCAGACTAATACAAATTAGAAATTTATTCACAGACAATTTACTTATTTACAGACTAATACAGTTAGAAATAAGTGCACTACAAAATAAAGAGTAAGCGAAAAATTACTAACAATTTACTCATATTTGAATCATTCCACGTCAAATCGCATAAATTTAAGGAAAATGTGACCGTGATTCCCCTGATTATTAAACTTTGTTTTCTTCGAAGGGTCTAAGCAACAATAGAAGACACACGTTTTTCATTTTTTCCCAAATATTATTTTGAGATATATTAATTTTCAAAATTTTCGAGAAAATGCTCGCATCGCTAAAGGTAATAATTTTTAATTCATGTTACAATTGAGACAGAAATTGCATCAAATTTTTGATTAACATTTGCCTTCGAATAGCGTAAAAGGGCTTATGAGAGTGGTCCCGGTGTCGCGTTCGTTGAAATTCCAGATTTTCCTAAAATTGCAAAAGTGCAATTATTTTTCGTCTTCCTACAACTATTAAATTGACTATATTTTTTTAAATGAAATCTGTTCCCTAAAGGAAGATCTTGAAATATGGCCTTGTACAATATTTCGAAAATATGGTTTTCGCATAATTTTGCTTAAAATATAAGCAATTTTAATTTTTTGAAAACATTTCTTACATTAAAAAGGCACCAATTCTTTTCTTTGAAATTTCTCCTTGTATGTATCAAGGAACGGTGAAAAATTTGGTGGTATGGTAATATGGTTCCATTTTCCACTAACAATTCCTATTTTTCAAAATTGCAAAAAGTTACCATTTCAAAAATACAAAATTGAAAATTCAGACTTTTGCCTTACACAAAGTCTATTCCCAAATAGCAGCTCTTTAAGGGAAGAGTATCATGAAATGGGTCAAATTATCGATTTTGGTTCTTTTGACAAAATAAATAGTTCAGAATTAAAGAACTCATTCCAAATATGTAAATATTTTTCTTCTTGGATGCCTGAAAGACACATACAGAAGTTCCTTACAGAATATGGAACAGAATATTCCAGTAGAAAAGCGGCAAGTACAGAGTTTTTTCAAACGGCGTTGCTTGAAAATGTACTTATTTTGTGATTAATGTACCATTTCTCAGAAAGCGTTAATCACAATTTACTGAAACACACAGGATACATTTTTTAGTATTATCAATAAATTGGACATTTTTATAAACATTGTTGAATAATAAAAAAGAAAAAATAATGTTTTTCCAAAATTGCTGAAAAATTAGAGCATAAGTCATATTTTAAAAACATACTAAATATTGTTAATCCACTCCAAAATTGTCAAAGAAATAACGAAGGTATTATATTTAAGTGTGTGAAATATCAAACGTTTATAGATAACCATTTTCAGAAAAAGTACATCAGTAGTAGCAAATTTTACACGGGCAGTACAGAGCAGTACATGGCAGTTCAGTCATGTGACCGGTTTATTTGATAGCACTGATGCTATACCACATGGATCATGCCTGGAGGCGTAGCCCACTGATTAACATGCAGAAATGATTCGAGTTCTTTTCACCAACGTTGGCTAACGTGTCGTGGCGCTGTGGCACAACCTAATGTATTGTCATTTCGACAAAGGAGAAAGTTCAATGAAAAATATTTTATTATAGTGATAAAATGTTGTTGAAGAATTCTGAAACTATATTCAAGATTACTATTTTTAAAAGTTAATAATTTACGCATACTTTGTTCAGTTAGAATTTGGAGAGTTCACTTCAGAAAAGAGTGGTGCAGCTAACAGGGCTTTCCTTTTATTGGCGGGCTCCGGGCGGGCTTTTTGCCCGAGTTTCAAGGACAGTTTTGTGTGTTTTTGCCTGGCACCCCAGAGAGGGGCGCTGGCCGAGCACTTCTCCTCAGCCTGTTGAACCTTTGTGAGATCGTCGACACAGGGGAGAGTAGACGTGAACGATTTCACTCCACATATTTCGGAATATTTCCATTATTTATATCTTATTTATATTATATTTAATTTATTGAAATATTAGATGCAACATTAATATACTAACAAACTTAAATGAACAATTTAATAGCATTAATAATAGCTATTTATAAAATATTTAATTTGTAATTACTCACATTTTAATTACTTTATTTCTTACAATAGATATTTATTTTTGTAATAATATGTAATGTAATTTATGATACATATTAATAGTTTTGAAGCAACATTAGGAATGAGTCCAGTGTAGGTTGCTTAATATATTACAATAACGCGAGAATAGTAAGTATTAGGAATCTAGATGACTAAAATTCACTGAAATCATCAACAAATTACACATAATAAATAACCAATTCATTTAATTTACATAATAATTAGCATAAGAGTAATATAATATTTTTGGTACAAACATATGTGAAAAATATATTAATATATCCAGGACACTTGTGAAAAAATAACTGGATCAGGCGTGATCGCGTGGAGCGAATTCTGATGATGTTGGTCAACTTAATACAAATTTGACACAAATGTGAATGGGTCTTGGAGACGACGTTACCACTATCATGCGTATTAATAGATAACTAGAGGATTCCTGGCTTCCCGTCACGCTAAATTCAAATATCAAGGCGCAGTGCTGTTTTATTTTCAAAGGTGGCATTTACACGGCCTCGCTCGAAAGTTAAACAAGGTCATGTATACTTTTTTGAAGAAATGGATTTTCACGTAATTTTTGCTTGGAATTTATGCAGTTAATAAAAAAGAACACTAACAAAAACCACTACAAATTTTTTCACAAGTAGAGGAAGGGATGTTTAAATAAATGGCATGGGTTTCATTTTCGTTTAACTTTGAATTTTTTTAAATTGCAAATTTAGAAATAATGCGGGAAAGTATGAGCCGTTGAGCAGCACTTTTTTTTAGGAATAGAATAATGTGCATTTATGAATATATAATAGTTTCAATAAAACTTTTGGAAATTGGAAGGAAAGTAGAATTGAAATATTTTTCGAACATCCCGTACACTTCTTTAATGAGCGTAAGGATTAAACATTAAGCTTTATTACATTGACTACAATGACCACTGCTGATAAAATTTGATTGAGATAATTTAATCAAGTGTTTCTAAGCATATTATTGGCCTTGCAATAAAGATAACTGCGATGTACCCGCATGCATTCAGTGTAGCCGTCTCACACCTCTATGCTCAGCCACCACGCGCGAACTCGGCGGCAGAAGCGTTTCTCTGAGAAGGGAGCAGTTTGACAGGTCGGGAGAGAAATGAACGCCACGTAGGGCGATGGCTGTGTAAGAGGTTGTGAGGGAGCCACTTACCAATTCCCAGTTAATAAAACCACTGACGATTTGAGTGCACGCACATAGGCTCGTGCCTACCTAGAGAGAGCGCACACTTTGAAGGGCGGCGGGCGGCGCGCGGCGCGTGGTGCGCCCTCGTTGAGGTGCTCGTTCTCTTCGGGAGGCGGTGGCACCCGTGCCCCGCGCCCCCGCGCCCCCGCGCCCCCGCGCCACCGCGCCACCGGCCAGGCAGCGCCCCCGCACGACGCGCTCGACGATGACCCGCAGCAGGCAGGGGAGGGGGCAGCGGCCCCTGCCGGCGGCAATTCCGCCATTCGCATTTCAAGCAGCTCCGTACATATTACCCTTCCCCCACCGGCACACGCATTTGTTAAGTGTTATTTGAGGTTAAATAAATAAAAAATAACACCAGTGCAAGAGAAATCAATTACGGGTAAGTATCACTTGTGTATTCGTTATACGAGATTTTCCAATAAATGTTCATTGAAGAAAAGTGATCATCTTCGACCCCCTAGAAGATTGTGACACTTGTGTACCTGCGGGTTGATGTGTGTTGTCTTGCGAGTAGCTTCGCGCGGGGCGCGCGAGGGGTGGTGGCGCGTGGACGAGCGTGAGCAGCACGGAAGGAGGCGACGGAGGCGCCGCCGGGCGGGTGGCCAACAGGCGCTGCGCGGTGGCCAGGCGCTGCTCCAGTCGCACAACTCTGTGCCTGTGACACCACCGACTTAAAATGCGCGATCCCTGGATGCCCGTGCTGTAATTAGGCGTATTTCTGTGTTTTTGTGAGGTCATTTCAGCGCACATTTCATGCGTAATAGATTTTCTATACTAGAAATGTAAACATTTCTTCACGTTACCTGATGTAGTGCTGATGACAATTTCACAAGCCGTGCGAGAATAATATAACCAAACACATTCGTCTTCGTTCGTTACAGACGACAAAGGGTTCTCGCAGTTGTCTAAAGTTTCTCTCCGCGCTCTGCCGTGACAGATCGCATCTCTGGCCTGCTCAAAGGCCGAAAAGGACCTCTGTGAAACAGGCTAGCCACCTTTAGTGGACCATAAAAAACTACATGCCATCGTCTAATACTCATTAATCACTCATTAATTATCATTATTTTTAATTAAGTACGCCAGCCATTTTTTAAAAAATCGAGGTTCAGCTACCTTCAACCTGAAGCTAGCTGGCCACAAAACCAAATACAACCGAAAATATCAGAAAAGTGTAACAAGAATAAATAAATAAATTACTATTTAATTACTCCATTTTGCCAATATTATAAAACGTAATTGTTTAAAAAATTTTAAAATATCTTAAAATATCTGCTTATGTAAGAAAAATATGGAAATATTCTTAAAACTACATTTTACCAGTCAACCTTAAAATTACTAACACCATATTGTTATTATCTTTATATATTTATTGATAAATTAGCTCCAGAATTAATAACTGTATGCAATTGTTTATAAAGAAGAGCAAAACTTTACACAAGGTAAATGAAGTACCATCAATAAAAACTAAAAATCTCTCCTTAAAAATACTAACCGGCAAAATTCAGAAATACTTAACTCGTTCTTGCATAAGACATCCATTGATTTAATAACAGATTTTTTAAATTATTTACGCCGGCCAGTTGTTTTTAAAACCAGCCAACGTTTGCTCCAACACTGCATTTCAATAAACATTTTTAAAAAATTCGTAAAATTACATTTTACCTACAAACCTCAGAATTACAACAATTATTGTGTTACCACTTTTTATATTTATTAAATAATGGCTCCAAAATTAATAACTATAGGCAATTGTTTATAAAGAACCGTAAACCATCACACAGGCTATACAGGTACCATATAGAAAACAAAAACCACAGTAAAGGAACTAAAAGGCGAAATCCAGAAATACTTCACAAGTACTTGCACACGACACACATTGATTTAATAACAAATTGTTTAAATTAATTACGCCGGTCAGTTGTTTTGAAAATCAGCCAAAAGTTTCGCTCCAACATTGCATTTCACTAACAAATTAATGGCTATTTCTATAAAAATCATCCCTTAAGAAATAGAAACACTTTGATATTAAAATATTTGTATCCAAAACCACACGCAAAGAAGGCGAAAACTCGCTGTGACACACTTCCAGCGTCTTTGCACGGCACAGTCAAGCGATCAGCCTCTGTAGACTGGGTGCCGTAAATGAGAGGAAAGACAGGTAAAGGTTCCTTCCGTCCTGAGATGGCTTAGGAAAGGAAAACCCATCCCGTCAAGGTATGGCATACCGCGTTTAGAGGAGAAAGGAAATTTCCGTTTACAAACGGCATACCACGGTCCATAGTTGAATATAAAAAGATATACTTATTTAAAAGTATACCTACAATATAATTGTTGATTCACTTAAGATTCACTTAAGTAACATCGTAAAAATACTTTTTACCGGCGAACCACAGAATTACAATTATTTTGTTACGACTCCTTCATATTTATATAATAATTGGCTCCAGAATAAATAAGTGTATGCAAATTCAAGTTCCTACACAAGACATCCATTGATATAATAATAATTTGTTTGAATTAGTCTCTCTGTACAGTTGTTTTTAACTCAGTTAACGTTTCGCACCATCATTGCATTCACTCAGAAATATTTTTAAAAAAATATTAAAACTACATTTTACCGGTGAACCACAGAAATACTAAATCAGTTTTGTTACAAATACTTAATATTTGTTGACGAAATGGCTCCAGAATTAAGTACTGTTTACAATTGTTTATAATGAAGGTGAAATCCGAAACTTTCATATTCAATTTCTTGCTTTTCTTCCTTTCAATTAGGTATGTTTGCAAGTACTGATCTTTCAGTTCTACTCCTCTTATTTATATATTGTAATCTAGAATGTACGCGGGTTTTTTAATTTCTCCTTTTCTCTTTGTAATGACTGTTCAAATTCATCCTCGTGTTAGGCGCTTATCATAGAAACTGCCTTTTTATTCATCCATTGCAACACTGAAACGGGACCCGAGTGTTGGGCGTTATACTCACCTAGCTTCAATTTATTTTTCAGAAATATTTTAGGATTTTTTTTCGGTTCAAACGCAATGTTTCTACACAATCTGTTCTTTTAAACATCGCAGCTAATGATGGGGAGTGTTAGTAATTGCCCCTCATTGAAGAGTGGTTCTTATTTAGCAATAGCTGTATTAAATTTAAGGCAATTTCTGTCGTTTTATTAATAGTATGTCTGACAGTTACAATGATTTAATATTATACATAGTACATAGAAGATACTGTATTGTAAACTAATTATTTCTATAAAAATCATCCCTAAAGAAATAGAAACACTTTGATATTAAAATATTTGTATCCAAAACCACACGCAAAGAAGGCGAAAACTCGCTGTGACACACTTCCAGCGTCTTTGCACGGCACAGTCAAGCGATCAGCCTCTGTAGACTGGGTGCCGTAAATGAGAGGAAAGACAGGTAAAGGTTCCTTCCGTCCTGAGATGGCTTAGGAAAGGAAAACCCATCCCGTCAAGGTATGGCATACCACGTTTAGAGGAGAAAGGAAATTTCCGTTTACAAACGGCATACCACGGTCCATAGTTGAATATAAAAAAATATACTTATTTAAAAGTATACCTACAATATAATTGTTGATTCACTTAAGTTATATTTGTGAATCCACTCAGTCTTCAAGTAAACATTTCAATATAAAAACCACAACGCTCATTTGGATTAAACCGCTCCCTCAACTCGCCTGGTATTAAAGAAACAGCAATATCAAACAATTTAACATAAAACAAGTAACGTATGGTGGATTTCGATAACTTCCAGGGTTTAGTGATGTGGTCAAAATTCCAATAAATGTACTTACAAATTGATGATGCTGCAGAAGTTGTTACTAACCTATATGTGTACAAGAATGAAGGTGGGAAATTTTGACATTAACAGAAAAGCTACTCTTTTCAGAAGAAATGTAATTTTGCCAAGGAACATTCTACCTGTAGCAACTTCTCTCTCGTGTAATCCCTCAGCAATACCAGCCGGACACGAAGCGACCCCTTCTTCTCTGGGGGAATGCACTCTCAAGGGGTTGAATTACTGTACACGGAGAAAACTTGATTGTTCTGAGAAGAGGACATGTCCGGGGAAACATAAAACCGGGCCCACCTAATCGTTCCGTCGTTTAGTGGATTTTACATGGGAAATTCAGTCAGTAGTTTGCATTTTCATCTTTCGGGCTTCCCTGAGATTTTACAAATATTCTTCGATTACTTTAAAGTCACCGTCAAGTGTCTGTCAACAACGTTTATGGAAGGGAAATAGTTACGTTATTGCACTTTAAATGAGGAGAAGGGCTTTTGTAATAGTCATGTTACTTCAGAACATGCTATTGTGTTGCTGTTGAATTTTCGTGTTTTTTTCTTCATTGGTTTATAATGTCTGAATTCCGAAGTTTATTACACGTTTTAATTTACATATTGTTTTTGATATGAACGTTGGTGTACGTTGGTGTACACAAGTTGATGAACACCTAAAAAAACTGGAAGACGAACAATTGAAAAATGTACAATAATTTGATGGCATGCTAACAGAAAAAAAAATTATTCTAAATATCCCCAAGGTATACAGAAATAATGTTAACAATAGATAACTTATTCATTACTACAACGTGCAGTTTAAACCGCAATATGGCAGTAATTAACTTAAACATATAATTTAAAAAATACAAGTGTAATAATGACCTCTAATATAAAATTACTGTTTCTCGACGACAGTTCTGTAGAAATTTGTGACGTATTTCCGCATTTTGACGCTTAGTTCTTTTACTAAGAGTTTCTTGTCTTATATATGGTACCTTTATAGCATGTGTAAAAAATTACGCTTCTTTATAAACTATTCCATGCAGTTATTATTTCTTGAGCCATTTTTTCAGTAAATATAAAGAAGTAGTAATAAAATAATTGTTGTCATTCTGTGGCCCGCCGTTATGTAATTTAAAAAAAAATTGCATTATATGTTATGTACTTACGAAACCTTGACTGATTTAAAACTGACCGGCGTAATTAATTTAAACAATCTGTTATTAAATCAATGTGTGTCTTCTGGAAGTACTTGTGAAGTATTTCTGAATTTCGCCAGTTAGTTTATTTACTGTGAATTTTTTATCTTATATATTGTATCTGTATAGCCTGTTTAAAGGTTTGGGATTGCATACAGTTATTTATTGCATACAGTTATTTATCCTGGAGCCAATTATTAAATAAATATAAAGGAGTAGTAACAAAATAATTGTAATTCTGTGGTTCGCCGGTAAAAAGTATTTTTACGATTTTTTAGTAATTTGTTAGTGAAATGCAATGTTGGAGCAAACTTTGGCTGATTTTAAAAACAACTGGCCGGCGTAATTAATTTAAACAACTTGTTATTAATTCAATGGGTATCTTATGCAAGAATGTGTTAAGTATTTCTTGACTTCGCTGGATAGTTTATTTACTGTGATTTTTTTTGTCTAGTATATGGCACCTGTATAGCTTGTGTAAAGGTTTGCGCTTCTTTATAAAAAATTGTCTACAGTTAATAATTTTGATTGATATTTAATGATAATTAATGATATTTGATTGATATTGATATTTATATTATATAATTGATTTAATAACAAGCCATTTATTTAATAAATTCAAAAAAGTGGTATCAAAATAATTCTTGTACGTCTGTGATTCTTCGGTAAAGTGTAATTTTAAGAATTTTAAAATTTTTTTGCGTTACATGTTACGTACTTTCAACGGCTGATTGGCGTTGTACGTTGGCTGATTGTAAAAACAACTGGCCGGCGTAATTAATTTAAAAAATCTGTTATTAAATCAATGTGTTTCTTATGAAAGAACTTGTGAAGTTTTTCTGAATTTCGCCGGTTAGTTTTTTTAGTGAGGGTTTTTAGTGAGTTAGCTTTTATTGGTACTTCATATAGCCTCCGTAAAGTTTTTACGCTTCTTTATAAACAGTTGCATTCAGTTATTAAATCTGCAGCTAATTAATCAATAAATATAAAAAGTTAGTAACAATATAGTTTTAGTAATTTTGGGGTTCGCCGGTAAAGTGTACTTATAAGAATTTTTTCATAAATTTCTTACATAAATTTGGTTTTTGTAGATATTTTAAAATTGTTTAAAGAATTACGTTTTATAATAATGGAAAATTGAGTAAATAAATAGTAATTAATGTATTTATTCTTGGTAAATTTTTCTTATATTTTCTGCTGTATTTGGTTTTGTGGCTAGCTAGCTTCAGGTTAAAGCTAGCTGGCCCTCGATATTTAAAAATTATCTGGCCTAATTAATTTAAAATTGTGATGAATAAAGAGTAATAAATTAGTATTAAACGATGACATGTAGTTTTTTGTGGTCCGCTATAGGTGGCTTGCCAGCTTCCGAGAGATCGGTGGTGGTTGTTAGGGTCAGTGAACATTGAGTATTGTGAGGCCTTTCTGTAAGGTTAAGGCGACCATTTAGTATTTTAAAACATCAATTTCGTAGTCGTAGAGAAATTATAGTCTTCTAAACGCGTAGAATGTCTATTAATCTACGCTCGTTCAAGAATATACTATTATTATGAATTATTAGCTCTGTGATGCTGCTTCGGAAATGGAATCACGTTCTTTCTTCTCGCCAGCGAGCAAGACGACAACATTGGATCCGTGATGTGTGTTTGCGCGAGCGATTCTCTCACAAATTCGTTCTCAGGTGCCAAATCTGAGGCAACCCAGGAAGCTACCAGGTCGAATGTTCTGGAATATTTCGAATCCGTTAATTTATTAGGCAATCAGCTCCCACCTAGCCTTACGCATTTGTGTAACAATAAAATAGAGATAAAATCATAAACCAAGTGTTCTCAGTGGCACACGGACGTGTTGCTCGTGCCACGTAAAATTTCATTGCTTTCTGTCATCGTTGGGATTTTAAGGGCGTGACAATCCTCGAAGCAACATTAAAATTATTGCTTGCTCGTTGGAAAGAATTGGAAGAAGATACTTTGAAACTTGCTTCTAAAGAATCTGCAGAAGACGGAGTTCAGGAGGAAAGCAGAGCTAGAGGTTGAAGAGATTACTGCGGGCACGGCGAACATCGCTCATCTTGCCCCAATACTAGTCAGGACGTGGCCGGACTCTGCTCTCCATGCCACATGTTTTATGCCAGCGAGCCCCGCCAAAGGTAAAGAAAATTGGGACCTTACGGTCATGACTAGCACTAACAATGAAAAAAACAAAACAAAACGCAGATTGGTGTCAAGCATATCTTCGCGGAGATATCCAGTCTTTTGAGTAAAATGGAAGAAGGGGAAATAAATTATGTCCAGACTGCAACAAAGAACGTAACAAGTCGAGGAGGGGAGGGAAAAGTGTACGATATCTGTTCTTAATACCATTCACCGTGAATAAAAATGGCGTGAATGACATTGAAACACTACATTGTGTGTTAAAGCAAAAAAAAGGAAACGCTACAGAGGCAAGACAGAAACAAAATTGCTGCTTGCATTCCAGATGGCCTCGATTCCTCTTAATGAAATGAAAGATTCTTGAATGGATGTTCCGGCAGAGCGGTGTGGAAATTGTCGTTCTGACTGCATGGAAAGCCACACAAGAGACGGCCTCTGAGTTTAAGGGGCGGACGATTAGCCAGAAAAGCTCACCAGAGATTGGACCAAGATGAACTAGGTGGGAGCACCCATAGGTAGCACCCGTATGACGGAAAAGGGGGATCTGGTGCTTACGACCGATGATCAAGGGTTAAAATCATCAATTCAAGATAGTGGAGTAAGTCTGAAGAAGTTGTCTTCTCTAATGGTGTCCTAACATCGACAACGGAAGACCTGAGAACAGCAATATACTTAGATGTAAGCATTGAAGAGAAAGAGGTTAGCGACGAGTCACTCACATCCGGGAGATACGGAAATGAAAACACTACAGTGGTGATTGCTGCAGATACAGCGCCAACACTTATACGACGGAAACAACTCTGAGTTGGATGGTCGCAAAAAGGTTGATCTCGCAAGGCGTAATAGATGCAAAGGATTTGGACTCAAGGCGAAACAATGCGGGGAAGAAGTAGACTGAACCCTGTGCTGCCTAAACTGTAGGGAGCTAGAACACAAGGCTAAGAAATATAATAATGAACCCTACTCCTCAAAATGCCAGAAGGACAATGTACTTCTCCAAGGGAAGACCAGAAGAGCTTAGATGAAAATAACATGACACGGCAAATTATACGGATTTTGCAAGCTAATCTAATGATGCCGGACGGTAGCCACGATATGGCACATGTAACGGTAATAGGGAGTGGATAGAATGCTAGCCAGCAAGCCGAACAAGACAAGCGGAGGTGGATTGACGTATAGGCACAGTAGGCACGTGCCTACGGCGCCAAATTATCAAGGGCGGGAAATTTTCAAAGGCGCAAAATTTTCCTGATATTTTTTAAAACAAATTTAGATTCTCTAAAACCTATAACAGAATAAATCATATTTTTATTTTTAAAATACCATATTAATATTTAATACAAGCTCTTTATTTTTTTACTTCATTAGAATATACCTTATGATTTCAGAAGTATATGAATCTGAAAGTAAGGCCCGTTGACAAAAGAAAACAAATTGCAATTCTAGTCGCCATGTTTTAAAATAATTAAAGATGTTGTCATTGCCAACAATATTTTTTAATTCAATAGCAGCTTTCGATGGCGAGATGTGAGGCCTTTCTGTAGTTAAGGCGACCATTTAGTATTTTTAAAACTCAATTTCGTAGTCGTAAGAATTATAGTTTCTAACGCGTAGAATGTCTATTAATCACGCTTGTTCAAGACATATATTATAATGAATTAGTAGCTCTTGATCTGCTTGGAAAATTAATCACGTTCTTTCTTCGCAGCGAGCCAAGACGACAACATTGGCTCCTGATGTGTGTGTTGCCGACGAGCGATTCTCACAAATTCTTACTCAGGTGCCGAATCTGAGGCAACCAGGAAGCTACAGTCGAATGTTCTGGAATTATTTCGAATCCGCTTAATTTATTAGGACAAGTCAGCGTCCCACCTAGCTTACCATTGTTAACCAATAATAATAGAATAAAACATAACAACTCCAGTCGTTCATGCACGGACGTGTTGCTTCGTTTGCACCGTAAATTTTTCATTTGCTTTTTCTTTTCATCGTGGGATTTTAGCGTGACAATCGCTCGAAGGAACATTAAAATTATTGCTTGTCTTGGAAGAATTGGAAGAAGATACTTTGAAACTTGCTTCTAAAGAATCTCAAGTAGACGAGTCTAGGAGGAAAGAGAGCTAGAGTTGAAGAGTTACTGCGGGCACGCGAACATCGTCCATCTTGCCCAATACTAGTCAGGACGTGGCCGTGACTCTCTCTCCATGCCAATGTATTAATGCAAGCGAGCCGCCAAGGTAAGAAAATTGGACCTTACGTCATGACTAGCACTAACCAATGAAAAAAACAAAACAAAACGCATGATTTGGTTCAAGCATATCTTCGCGGAGATATCCAGTCTTTTGAGTAAAATTGGAAGAAGGGAAATAAATATAGTCACAGACTGCAACAAAGAACGTAACAAGTCGAGGAGGGAGGAAAGTGTTGATATCTGTTTTAATACATTCACCGTAATAAAAATGCTGGTGAATGACATTGAAACACTAATTGTGTGTAACAAAAAAAGAAACGGCTCAGAGGCAAAGAAAAAACAAAATTGCTCTTGCATTCAGATGCCTCGATTCTCTTAATGAGAAAGATCTTAATGATGTTCCGGCAGAGCGGTAGGGGAATGCGTGATGGATTTTTGAAAATATATTTGAACAACGAGGAGGAAAGAAAAGATGGCGGGGTTAGCCATAATGCTAAAGAAAGCGACTGAAATGAAAATAGACACGTAAAATATTTTTATACAGAAAAGAATTAAAATGTGAGTTGAGCCGTTCTTACTGCTGGATTGGAAGCCACAAACGACTACGCGGGTCAGGCGAGCCTGAGGGCTTTAAGTACCCGGGTGGGGAGAGGCACTTGGCCTGGGTGGGGTGCGACTGTCTCGTGCCGCCCTGGCGGGGGTCGCGTGTGGGAGTGGTGTTAATAGTAATTTTATAAAGGAGAAAGACTATTGTTTATGTTTCATTTAATTAATATATAATAAAATAGATTGTATCGGTTTTCTAAAGATTAGTCTGGTGTGGAGTGTTTCTATTTCCAGTATAGCGAATTGCTGTGTGTGATTGAATGTATTGCGCTGTCTGAGTAAATGATTGGCAAAGTTAAATTTACAGGTGTTGTGTTTCCAAGATGTATGTGGTTGCCTTATTTGGATGAAGTTCTGCCTGTTGCCAATATATTTGGCTCGCAGTCGTGGCAATTAGAGAAAGACGCCGCTTTTTTCAAGAATCGTGATGTTTTTTGGGACAGCATTTTGAGGATTCATTGATTTGGAATGAAACTTTTATACCGCTTGTAATATTGGGTGTGCTTTTTTTGAAAGGGTCAAATAAGTAAGCATTTGTACTGTCGTGTTTTGTTTGGAAAAGTGTAGTGTAGTCATTTTTTGTTTGTTTGACTATTTGCGCCGTAGATATTTGTAATGACGTTCTACTGTAAACCGTTAACATAGCAATGTTTGTATGGGTGCATTCTTCCAAAAAATGCAGATTTTGTCAGGGGAGTATGTAATTGTGTATATGATGAAGGCAGAATGTTTTGAATAGAATGTGTGAAGATTTGGTGATGACAGTGTCTTGTATGTCGGTTTTCTGAAAATGTTGAAGTATTTTTTTTCAGATATGTTTAATATTCAGTCTAGGAATTGATGATTTTGTTCTTTCTGTAGTTTGTCGTGAATTGAATTGTAGGGATGTGTGCTGTGAGAAAGCAGTAACGAGGTCAATTGTCTAGTCGTACCGGTCTAGAGAAAAGGATTCGTACCGTAACGTGCATATGATGTTTTTGAGAGTGGTGATGAAAGGAAGATGGTTGTTCGAAAGGACGTCCATAAATATAGTCTGCAAGAGAGGAGAAGAGTGAGCCATAGGAATTCTGAAGTTGTGTCTTAATATTTGTGTCGAAATGGTGATAGTATTTTCGGTCCAAGCATAAGTTGAAAAGAGGGTTTGGATTCATCTCGACCGGGCTATGGGCATGTATGATTGTCTAGTAAATTTACGTAAAGTAATTTAACAATCAGCAGTTGAGTACTAGGGATAAATTCTTACATTCAATGAACTAGTTTTGCATTTGGTGGACAGGATTGTTCAATTTTTCTATAGATCAGGCTGTTGTTACAGTATATGCAGGATTTGACTGAACTGTTTATGAAAAGGATATTTAATTTATGAGCAAATTGTGGTGTTAAGGTGTTTGTGGTAAGAGACCTACGTTGATGGGAGTATTTTCTTTATTGTAATTTGGAAGGCATAGAGTCTAGGGGGAGGGTTTGTTTATGTATGTTTGGATACGGAAAAGGGCTGAGGATTGTTAATGTTGCTTAGAGAGCAAAGTACTTTTTGGTGGGGTCGTTGAGAAGTTGTTCAGGGTCTGTTTATCAAGCAAAGTCAATAGATGTTTTGTTTATCATGTTTATTAAAGAATCACTATTGTGTTGCTTTGTCTCTTTGATAGATTAATCTTCTTCTTGAGTTTTTGGCAAGTGTTGGGCGTGGTGAAAGTTCAGAACTTTCTTGTCTTGGTGTGAGTGATGATCTGATAGCTTTTTAGTGTGGGTATGGTCATATTGGTCTCGAGGAAATATTATGAAAATTGAATTGTTAGGTCGGCTTGACACATAACTTTTTAGTAGGAGTTATTAAGGGTGTGGGAGACAGTATTTGAGGCCCTATTTAGAACAAATGTCATGGTCGGATAAGACTGGATAAAGATTGCAAACACTGAGGGTGGAACTGGTGTGACATGACCTGAACTTGGAGTTCATTGTCATTTAGTAAAGCTTGTAGGTGTGGGCATTTAATTTGAGTGCAATAAGGCCGCTCAACTTACCATTTCTGTACATCTTTTTCGTGAAGATGATTTGAAGACGCCTCCCCGTACTGTTCTTCAACAGCCCGTCACTGTAGATGATGCATCATGGAGTAAGTTCTGATAGCAGATATTATTTGTAGTGCAGTTTCATCACGGGAGCTGGCACAACAGCGGCTTGATTCGGATTCAGCACCAGTTGGCAAGATTGGATCGACGTTTTGAAACTGTAGTTGTCGAATTTGTCGCTATATTGACAATTTGGGTTGTAACTTTGTGCGTAAGCATCGCTACCACAATGTTAAGTTCGTACTTGAAATTTTTCAGTGATAATTGTACAAAGGTTCACCATATTGGCTTGACTAGCTTTATAATATAGTGTTGTGGTAAGATATCTTTGCATTTTTAAAATAATTCAAAGATGTTGTCAGTGCAACAATGACAGGATAAACTTCAATACCAGGTAATGGAAACATACATGCTTGGAAACACAACACGTAAATCTCACTGGCATCATTTACTCAGGACAGGCATACATTCAATCAACCAGACATTCGTATACTGGAAATAGAAAACCACTACCAACCAGACAATACTTTAGAAACACTACACATTCATTTACAATAATAACTTATTAAATGAAAACATAAACAATAGTCTTCCTTTATAAAATTACTATAGACACCACTCCACACGCAACCCGCGGGGCGCACGCGGGGGATACAGCGCACCGCACCAGCGCATTGCCTCCTCACCCACGTCGGTATCTTAGCCCTCGGTCGCTGACCCGGTAGTCGTTTTGTGCTTTCATCTAGCAGAACTTGGTTCTACTTGAACTCGCTTTCCATCAACTCCTCCAGGATTGGGTTTCCGGCAACCATCATATTTCATCCATACTGGAAGATTTGTCATTGCCTGAAGACATTCTGGTAGTACACTTGCAGGAAAAGGCATTACATGCTATACTTTACCAATTAAGTATGTCTTTTCTCTGTTTTGACATATATAACCTTAACATAAAATCAACGAAACTGTTACCTCTTCACAAATTAAAGTGACAACTATTAACTGCAAAAGTTCATAATATTTCTTTACGCAATAGTCAAGGACATTTAAGTTATTTAGTAAGAGGTATTTGCTAAAAGAAGATATAATCGTATTTAAATTGCCACTGCAGTCATGTTCAATTTCAGTAATTTTTAGATTAATCATGCCAATAAAAAGGCATGCGAAGTTTCGAGTCGGGCAGAATTTTTCTTCTGTGACGTCATGGATACTCACGGACACAGACACAGAGCTTTCGCTTATAACAATATATTTATTAACAAAAAACAAAAAAATATATACATTATAACTACTTAAACTAGCTCTAAAACCTACATCCCTGATCGCGAAGCGATCCAAAAACCGAATGAAATGGTTTTGATTGTGCACTTCGCACTCCATACTTTAACGCGCACACAGGCCTAGCTTCCGTTACGGGATGTTTTTTTTCTTTCCTCTCACAGTATCCCTGTGGAGAAGGGAATTTCAATTTTCATGAATTTTCTAAGATGCTGCTGCCTTGCGGCTTAAGCAGCTACAGCGCTGGGCTTTTACTTATAATAACTTACAACTTAACCGAAAGTTTCTTAATTCGCCTTTGGATTACTAACTACACTAAAATCTTTTTTATAGTTTCTATTTTATATTTCTACCTATTATTATTTCATATATATAGTTGGTAAATGTTGTTTTTTTTTTCTAGCATTCACACATATTCATACTAGTTTATTATATACATAAACCATTCTTTCTTCCATTCATTCGGCTTGCTCTTCACTACACTGTTCGCCACGCTGGACTTGACTCAAGTCTGTGGCGCTCGGCGCATTGGGAGCGTGCAGGGAGGCCGGCGGTCGCGTTCCCGTGCGTCCCGGCATTGGCGAGTCTTCCTCGCGCCAGCTGCCTCCGTCGTTCCAAGGCAGCAAGCTGTTCTGAGGCAGGCGCGAAGGAGAAGCGACGCGCTTCGGACTTCGGAGTGACCGATGCGCGGCACTGTTCGCCTCACAGGCGGGTCACGCAGGATGCGCGCGCCTTCGAGCCAGACCCTTTTGAGCGCCGTCACTGACGCCTTGGAGTCCGTCGAAGTAATTGGTTTTTACACCAGAACTCCGAAACACGTCAGCTGTTTCTAGGGTTATGCTTATTGGGAAGGGGAGGAGGAGGTGGGTAGCCGGAGAACGCGCGCGCGGTTTTCGCCGCTCCGAATCGGCGGAGGTGTGGAAGGAGTTGCCGCGCGAAAATACCTCAAGCATACGTCAAATGGACGCACGCAGGCGTGAATAGGCAAGGTTGATGCAGGGGATAATTTCGGGGCTCGAAGGATGTGGCTAAGGTGTTCGGGCAGTTATTTTTTGGCTAACGTTAACTTGGATGGGGTGCCAGCTGGGCGCTCGCTGCAAGCTTACACAAGATACTTGCACGTCTTTTGCCACGAATATGCGTGCCCTAACAAGCTACGACTTCATCGGGTCGCCCTCTGTCGATTGAGTTGAGACTACGCACTCTGTCAGGATGAGGCAAGCTTTTATGGTTATGCCATTTGGGACTCGGGAGACAAATCATCAGATATCTCACGATTTCCTTTTTCCAGTTCGCATCCATAGTAAGCGAAATCATCTCGCGAAATTAGGAGCCGCAAATGGTTGAATTGCCGGTATTTTTTTTCAACAGAAGCGACGCTGTCGTGTGACGTACAGCGAATATTGTTTGTGAGGCACGCTTCCTAGCACCGCCGGCTGCGTCGCCTTGGGACGAAGTACGCCATTGACGCGAACCTGATCGGTCTATCTGTCAAGAAGCTGGCGATAGTTCTGAGTAGCAGTCGACTGTGTTCCATGTCCGAAACACGCGAGCCCCTCGTGCCATACAGAATCGAATGCCGACGATGTCTAGGAAAACACTGGCAAATTCTGCGTCTTTGAGAAAGACGATCGAGAAAGACCGTCAGTTGTTGCGCGGAAGGCTTAGACCTAATTCGAAATCTAATTGCTATCTCTAAAGAAGCTTAAGCACCCGGTATTTTCTGTTGCAAGCGTCCAGGATCAGCGCGTCGAAGCTTTCGCAAGAAGCGAGAGAGACATAATGGTCTGTAAGCTCGCCAGAAGTTGTCCTTTTAGCGCTTTGGTAGTCATGGATACTGTGCGTATTTTCCACGCTCTGGGTGAAGTATCTATGCTAGGCACGCATTTAAGATTCTCGGCAGGAACTCCACCCCGTGGCGCGCCGACGCGCGGAGCTTAGGCGGTGTATTCCGCTCGGCGCTTGCCTTGCGCTTATGATTTCGCCGGTTTTCGCGGAGTCTCTTCCGTCACACGTCGCGCAGAGGTGTCGGCCTGGCCGGTCAGTTCGCGTAAGCGGCAAAAAAAACAGTTGCCTTTTTTGGTCCGAAGCGCCGGACTCGAATGGCGGGAACTGCCGTTCAAGCGTCTCGCGAAGGAGTTTCCTTTCGCGGTCCTCCCACGCGGTATTCCGCTGCATAGCAGTAGTGACGGCGGCTGTGTGTTCGAGTGATGCGAGCGTCGGTTACTCCCTTGCGGCCCAGCGCCTCTAGATAATCCAAAGGTTTTTCAACGAAGATGCAATCTTCGATCTGGCGCGACCATTTTGCGTTCTCTCTCTTGTAGAGATCTACCGGAATTCTCTGCTGAGAGCTGCCGCGCGCGCCGTCCGCGGCCCGTAGGCGTGTAGTTAGAATATCTTCGTCAGCTCCGCGGGTCCTGTCTCTGCTCATCTGTAAAGCTCAGGACGTGACTCCGTTCGCGTGTAATTTGTCATTTGATTTGTAGGATTTCGAATGACGGAATGATGTGAGTCACTCGGCTATCGATTCATCCGTGAAATTTACGGTGTTTCGCTGCAAGCACGGGTGCTTTATATAGTTGAAACCGGGCCCAGTTGTGTTGTGTGATATTTTGAATTGTTTCGGACGTTGGCGGAAAGACAAACCACGAATGTTACCGCCTGTGATCGGAAACCAGAAGGAATCGAAAGCGGGCTCGCAGTCAATTCCTTTGCGATCGCAAAGTCGATAATTCAGATTTCCAGTCGACGGTTTATCTGGGTTCTTTCGGGGCGATACTATAACGCCGCTCTTCGCATGTAGTTGGCTTAACGGGTGCCGTTTCGGTTTTGCACCGAGCAGCCCACTGTCTGTTCTGGCATTAAGATCTCCTAGAATGGAGAACTTGTAGTATTTACGCGAGTATCGAATCGATACAGGCTGTGTCTAGTTGCTATTTTGGGGCATAAGACAGAAGCGATTGTAAGTCGGCCGCCCAACCTCCAACTCGCACACAACTGCTCTTTAGAGAACGGCAGAGTGTCAGGTGGGTCATTACTTCGTGCTGGGGATTCGCGTCGGACCAGTGAGCGAACAGCCCCCCCGCTGACCTCGCGGTCTCGCAACACTGCATATACGTGATACGGCGAGTTGATGCTCACGAATCCACGTTTTCTGGCAGGCCTAGTATGTCGAGCTGGCTGCTCGATAGCAAAGTTCTTGTATCAAACTCGGTCTCTTTCGTCACGCCATGTTGAACATTCCGGCTGCATGTCCGCAGCGGTGCTTCGCAATGAGAACTTGAAGATATTAATTTCTGCCCATTGTGAGCAGAAGCCAAGTAAGTAGGTTGATATTCCCCGAATCTGGTCTTCGGAGAGAACACCCAATTGAGTCGCGATGAGCGCGAGACGGTCTCTTGCGCCGCCTTATTTTGCGCGCGCGGGGCCTGAGGAGGGGCTGGGCCCGCATACTGCTGACCTAGGTCGCCTCGCCGCGTACTCTTCGAGGAGCCTCGCCGAAGGGCGTCGAGGCTTGTGGCCATCTGACAGATTCCTTTCAATTGGCATGATGGACGTCTGCAACGGCGTGCATCTTTCGCATTTGTTATAGATGCGTCGTGCCTCCCGCAATTGCGAGCATTTGGGCGTGCAGGTACCGGTATGTGGTCCTTCGTGCCAGGTCTCTGCCGGTGGCCTCTCCCGGCAATCTTGCAATCTCACGATATATCGCAGTTTTGCGCGTATGTCCCCATCTGACATTTCGAGAAGCGGGCGCTTCATTGCTCCGACAACTTTACTCGCAGAGTCAATGGTTGATCCGAAACTTTGCCGACTCCCGCGCGAAGGGTGAGCGAAAAGTCTCGTGCGAAAAAAAACGATGCGATTAGGTGCTACACGCGGCACACTGTCTCCGAAGTTCGCGGTTTCGAAGAGTTCGCGGCGAACATGTTGATTGACTGCCCAACTTAGGAGGCCGCCCTTCAACCCTGCGCACTCGTCACAAGTGATACCCGCGCGAACCTGTTTGATGTAACGCCGATGTGTACCTCACTCTGGGGAGTGGGTGGGTGCAAATAAGAAAGATTTTGTGGAAGCTTCGCTAAGTTTCGGCTTCACGATCACGCGATTGGGAGTCAGGTTGACACCTGGTAGGCCAACTCGCGCATTTCTGGTAGTGAACCGACTGATTGTGGCCAACACCAGTGGCGTCTCCTATCGCTTTTCGCGTCTCTTTGAATGCATCTGCGTGTATTTGCAAGTCGGAAGCGGTATCGTCTCGGCGGTCGTGAGGGAGCAGTCTCAGGTTCTCGTGTCGGGCCTCGCGGAGGCTTGCGCGCTCGCCGATGTCACATTCGGAGTTGGCCGCACTGCGTGCACGGAGTCGGACTGCCAGGCGCCGATTGCTCGCGGTGGGAGGGATGTATCTGAGGAGGAGTGGGAGACGACGTGCTTTCGAGTCCGTTGGCACCTTACCTCTCCTGCCGAGGCTTCCTCTCACTCGCGCTGCGGTGTTGAGCAGTGGCGGCGGCTGCTTCCTGGGGCGAGGCTTCATTCTTCTCTTCTTCTTTCCCTCTTTTTCCCTCGAAGAGAGGCGGTTCAGAGGATTTTTGGCCGCTCTCATGACGTCGCCAGTGTCGGATCATGTCGGCACTGGAAGGAGCGCTAATTCACTCGGGCAGCAGCCGCTTAATCCGGATGGCGAGTAAGTGCCGAGGGCGAGCCGGTCGCCGTCGCAGGTCATTTGTGAGTGGAGGCGGGTCCTCCGCGGAGCTGCTCGCAGGCTGAGGCCGTCTACCCGGCGTTGTCTTGTGTGTGCGGTGGACACGTTGCCGTTCTGACTTGTGCAGGCCGGTCGGAGTGCCAGCGAATTCCGATTTCTCGACCCTTTCCGAACCGATGGGAGGTGGTGTTGAGAGACCTTGCGAATCTCCAGAATTGAGAGAGCTCCGGCTTCTCATCGGCGAAGGCCAAAAGCACCTCGTGGGGACCTCGCCTGCAGCCGTCTTCGTGACCCGCGGGCTGAGCAGCAGCCGGCAGTGTCCACCATGCGCTGCTTCCAGGACTCTTCGCCGTCCCACGCGCCACGCGGGGAGCACGATGCTTCTCCGCTGGGTAGTGTGTCCTTGCCGCGGGTGCGCGAGGATGGCTGTGTTCCGGGACACACATGTGGCCTTCCGGATACTAGCGGCGGAGCATGACCCGCCGGGGCCCCACTTGCCGGGCCGCGGGAGCTGACTCCACCGGGGGCCACAACTCTGCCCCACGTGCGGTGAAATCGTGAAGGGTCGCCGACGAGACCGAGGGCACGTCCGTCCCTCGACTGCTGAGAGCGGAATGTTGTTACCGATGTCACGCTCGGACACAAAGTCCGTTCTGGCGCAGGCACGGACTTGGTTGCTCGAATCGCAGCAGCTATTTATCCGGATTGAGATCGGCGTGAACGTGGCACTTCAACACACTCTTCAGACTCGGACACGCAATCACAGCATCGCTCCCCCTTTGACCGCATCACCCAAAGACATAAAGTCCGCAGGCTTCGGCAACTAATGACTCCAGCCTCGCGAGCGCTCCATATTGCACCTCTTGCGCCAATTTTGTCACACCACGGAGCTTCTCCCACCTTCTCCAAACCTACTACTGCTCTGTACACTCTGTTAATAGCAGAGCCACGTGAACCTACTACGTCACCCCCCCTCGGCTGTGTATAACAGTGAAAAGCGTCTATAAGCGGAAACTCCCAAACCTTGTGCTTC
>BOPP01000022.1:12260290-12288733 GCA_017312745.1 Gryllus bimaculatus
TCCCGTTTCCACGTTCTTCCCTTTACGGAAAAACCCTTCTTCCTGTGGCAAGGCTAATCCTGCCAAGCACTTCACTCACTCACTCAGTTTTTGGTCTAATTTGACTACGCTACACGAGTAATCAGAAATGAGCAAAACCCTGAAATCAATGTAAATTTACATTGACGCGTCAATAAGCCTAACTTGAGGGGCCTATGATTTAACGGGCAATGCGGAGGTAAGAAGTTGAAATTTAGGATCCATTATGAAGTTATTTTCAGTTTTTAAACAATGATTCACAAAATGCTGAATGTTCGCATGGGTCCATCTAGTTAGACATTTTATGGAGTATTTTTTGTAGACTTTCTGACCAATGATTTTATAGAGGTACATAGAAAATTTAATAAAGTGTCATATCTACCTGTGCGCCTTCAGGCCTTCCGCCAGTGTGTTCACTGACTCGAAGAGCCGAAGTCTCCTTCCAAAAGAGATCAGCATGGCCTCCTGCATTTCCTTTAGAGCCTGGTGCATCAGTTGGTATGCCTGCTCCTTCAGTGTCTCCGTTTTCTGACCATCACTTGCTTCTCTGAGTAGAACTTCGTTCTGCAACTCAAGGCTCATGTTGTGTGTCACCTTTTGGATGATCCTGAAAATAAATTGAAATTTAAAACCTCTCTACTTGTTTACTTCTTTTGATCTCATTTTGACACCACGATCTACATTTTTACTTTCTCGCGCTTCAGAAGAACTTATTAAAAAGAGAAAGTTATGTAATGATTTTTAGATACCATCCTCTAAAACGTGGTATAGCCAGAATCTCTGGAGGGACATTGATACTGAAAAATCGATTGACAGCAAAAGGTCTGTCTCTGAACAACGCTAGCGCCAAACTGGTCAACCGATTATCTCCAAAATTGATATTCCTTGAGCAATATGTTTGATGCCACGTCACCCATTGAATTCGAAACCGATACTTTAATTTTAGGGGTTACTTTACACAAAGACCTCGTAAATTTTCAAAATTTTCAAAAAAATGGCGTCATCGATTTTGATTGCATATTATTGTTAGATAATCTAAAAGACTTTTAACAGAAAGGTGCAAGTCTCATTTGCCGATTTTCCAAAAATTGCTCAAATTCAAATATATTTCGACTTCTTCCTACAACTGAAATATTAAAGATGTAGATTTTTACCTTAATAATATCTGTTCTTTAAAAATTGATTTGAAATAAGATCATGTACAATGTTACAGAAATTTCAGTATTTTTCGTGTCATTTTGGGTGAAATATTGGGGTCAATTTTTAATTTTTGTTGAAACAATTTTTCTCAAAAAAGGCTCCATCGCTTTTAATGAAATTTTGTTGGTTGATATTCTCAAGGACGTTTAAGAAAGTGGTGCAGGTCTCCTGTTGGTTGAAATCCCACAATTCGAACTTTTTTTTGTGTCTTCCTTCTATGACAATTATGAGAAATACAATTTTTTTTACGAAATGTATTCATTAAAAACAGATTTACGAATAAGGTCATGTTGAATTTTCGAAAAATGAGTACTTTTGGTGTAATTGGGACTCAAGTTCGCTCGCTCTGAAAATACTGTGCTTCTTGTTCTTAATTATAAGTGTTTCGAGGTAGTCGGATGCTACGTACGTTAAGATGTAAATATTATATCATAGTTCATATTTATTTATTCGTTTCTTACATTTGAGCTTTAGGTATATCTTTACAAATTAACCTTTAAGATATCATTTAAAACTTATTTGAAATAAATATGAAAAAGATTGCTGGCCTTCAGCCGCACGCTCCCAATTTACGCAGTTAGATTACGAGTATGTTGGATTTTGAATATTATTTCATATTTCATTGTATTATTATTTATTATATTTATATTATAATTATGTTGTTTCATTTTAACTGGCGTCCTTTTATTGTGTTAAATGTGAAAACGAATAGATCAGCGGTCATTGTCGGTTGTTGAAACGCCGCACAGGTAACTGAATGCGATAATTGAATTGAATTGAATATGCCTTATTTTACGTGGTGAGACTCGGGCCATCAGGCCCGCTCTTCCGTCTGACCACGCAAATTTCGCTACGCTCCTTTCATATAGCAGAGAACGAAGGTATTTCTTGGGCGAGAAACAGGCGATTTGAATTTAGCTCAGAGGCGTCATTTAGGCTTGAGGATCTTTTACATGCAAGTAAATCTACGAACATGGGACAGACGGCTTTACTTCCCCTCCGAAGGATAATGACGGCTGGATTTCGTTGGTGGCAATAAAAACGAACACTTTTGTATATTTGAGGAATATTACAATACCATAGTGCTATTATATATTTTTAGATTTATTTGTTTGTCAACATTATCTGTATCGTATTATCATTTTATTAACTTTTAATTACTATTTTACGTTCTAGAGTACTTCTTATTTTTCGCACCAAATGTTCGACGATTTCTAATGAGTTATTCAAAAAATAATTTGGAGAGAAATTGTGGTATAAATAGTGTTACATATCCATTACTAGTGGCGCGAAAATTCGCGCTGTTTATAGTACCACTAGTTTTTGTAGTAGTTTGTCATTATCTGTGAAGTACAGAATTGAAAAAATGCAGACTAGTCAAACAATTTCAGTTTTCTTAAGCTGGGAATGTTAATGAATGATGGCCACAAATGCGTAATGGGTATATAAAAGTAATGGCCTCAAATCGCGTGAAGATCTTGTGAAAATCACGAGTGTTGGTAATGGAAGATAATTGTATTTGGGGAATCACTGCAAAATATTACTTACAATACCTGAGGACAAACATGAATAAGGCTTGAATAATCACGTTACCCAAACCGGGTTATTCAATCGCTACACTGTTCCGAGTTAAGATCATATTAAAAATCGTCCAGGAACCATCAAGTGTAAGGTATCAGAGCTAATAAGTCATTTCTCCAAAGAAATGAATGAGTACATAAGAAAATACAATGAGTTACTCCGTGTGGAAATTGATAGTGTGATGTCTACTCATTTAGTATTTGAAATTATAATCATATAATACTTTTTTCTTGTGAGATTTCACACAAAAAGCCGAGTACGTGATCCTATCAGTTGCAGAATTTCTATTACATTATGATGATTGGGCAATATAACGCAATACCGGGACGCCAATGTCTAGGACAAAATCCTGCGAGACGAGCTGCAATTCAATATTAGTTATGTCCATCCCAATTCCTGATTCATTACAATTTGCTACACCTAAGTAAGCATATCATGAAGTGTTAATGAAATGTCAAATTTCATTAATTGGTCCAATTAATTTGTTTCTTCCTTTAATTGGTCAAATGAGTTGTTTTTCAAATAGGTTAATTTCTGCTAATAAGCCTTCAATATTCCAGGAATTCTGCAAGTGATTTTTAATTGTCTATTGCCCGTAATAAAAAGCATAAGCCAATGAATTGCACTGTAATTGAAAAAAAAATATTAACTGCATTGAAAATATCTTCAGGACCTTAAATAAAAGTGAAATAAAGATGAGGTAATAAGAGAATTTTTAAACTTGAAAATTCGGGAGAAATTAAAAACGTAGTGAGGATATGTTCGCAATTAAAATATCACACTCATGAATGAATAATAATTTTTTTTCAACATAACTCGGAAGGAGTGAAAGTACCAATTTACACGATTTATTATATATAAAATAAACATTTAAAAAGCATTATTCACATTTAAGAGTATGGTAATGGATGAAAAAGTAATGAAGGATTCTTTTCCAAAAACTGTATGAAGGAAAGAAGGCATATTTACTTTACGTATGAAGGAATCAACAACATACCTCTCTTTACGCACAGTGTCCGGTAAGTTCTAAATTTTAACTACAAAAGAAATTTCAAATAGTGACACGTCTATCTTCAGTTTAGACATGGTACTTAATCATTTTCCTGTTTATTGTTCTTCAAGAGTAGATTTAAAGATAATCAGATTGTTTAATATGCTATACATCACTAAGATATTTATTACAGTACCCATTTTACGATTCAAGAAAGAAACTTCTTGCTCTGTAGAATGTCCGCTCGTTTCCAATACCAAGAAAATGATTTTATTTCGAAGTAAGGTTATAGCCAGATGTCTACATTAAAAACCAAGTAGTTATTTACAACTTCGCTGCGATTATCATGGCCTCCTGAAAACGTCCGACAAAAGGGGGCGCTTAGTTTAAAATTAAGATTCTGATACTTTTTCATCAAATCTACTTTGCAGTTACTATTATCGTGTGTACATTGAATAAACGATTATTACAATAATGATCACACTGAGAAATATTAATCCTTGGATCAAAATGGCAGTACAGTGCCGTACGAATGGGTTGTCTATATGCAGTTAAAATATCTTAAGAAGCTCTTATTTAATGAAGGTTACAGAAAAAAATTCAGAAAAGAATTAAACGAAATAGCACATTGTGATTAATCTTATCAAGGAAAGTATTTTACCATTACCTTCTTGAGTTTTTTAATCGGCGTTTTTGTGAAAATGTCTTACTTAAAGATGGGAACGTATATTCAAAGAATACGGATGTCTATAACTATAACATTCGAAAAAATTAATCTCACTCCTCACGAGTCAGTATCAATAGATCACTACCAAAAGCTATCATAAAAATGTACATTATTTTACAAAACATTGCCTGACGATATTAAACGATTGAACTTAATACGCAAATTTAAGTGTTAAGTAAATTATATTCTGCTGCACATAACTGTTTTTATACACAGATTATACATATCATCAAAAAGAAAAGAAGTATCTATTTTAACAATTATATTGCAACGTTTCTCCGTGGTGAATGAAATCACACACGCAGGTGTTATTTAAACAAAGATGTATATTTGTAAACAATTATTCACTAAACCTACTTGATCTATTTACAAATATTTTACAGAGTCATGTGGTCTTCACTTGATTATTTTTCTTACACACGTCTCCGTTCTCTTGAATACTTATTTACACAGTTCACTTTTGTTTATTTATTTACACTGTTACCTGCAATCTGATTATTTATTTACACTGATCATTTCTTCTACAGTATCATCCAGTTCGATGCACTGTCCACGGTCCACTGCGCTGACCACAATTCCCTGCGCAAACCACAATTCACAGCGCATAATTCGCAACGCAGACCACAATTCACTGCCCAGACCACAAATCACTGTGCAGACTAGGGTCCACTGCTCTGCTGTTTACCGCAATGCACACTTCACAGCTCAGCTTCCACTGCAGACTTCAAACTGCTGACTGCTGTTCACCCACTGCACCACTGTTCACCGCAATTCACAATTTACAGCTCAGCTTCCACTTCAGTGACACTGACAGACTGTTTACTACTTGACTGATTACAAACACTGTATCGCGACTGCTTACTTCCGGCTGACTACTAACGGCCGCCGGCAGCGGCGAATTTACTTACTCCACCTTTCCCCACGAATAGCCCGGAACCGTCCAGTTTGGGGGGAAGGGGGGCGCCGGCAGATGACGCAATCCGTGCAGCGAATCCGGGCAGATGATACAATATTCGTTACAATATTTATTGTATTAGTTACAATTTTGAATATATAATTCTAAAGACTAAACATGATTGTAACAAGTCCGTTTGTGAGTCAATAACTCTTACCCTGATCATGATTTTTGTCCAGATTCCCTGATATTTTGAGCGAATGCAGAGATTGTCCTTTATTTTTTTTCTGGACATGAATATAATTTCACTATTTTTGCAGGTTTTCTTGAGTTAAGTGAGGAATGCTGTTATTCAAATTAGTAACGTTCCTACTTTTATTCTCGACAAAAAGCCGTTTAATTCACGAAAGGTACAATGAGAGCTAATAGCAAAATCTGTAGCCTGATTTGCCTTTACAAATAGTTTTTATTACACGGGAGGGAATATTTCCTTTCGTTTCTTATCAAAAATGAGACAGCTGAAGTTAAAGAAACATACTCCGAACACACCTCTCATGTTTCTATTGAAGGGAGTTAGGTCTGGGTGACTTACTATCAAAGGCTTTGGATATGTCAATGAATGTGGCTATTGTGTGTTTTATCTTCTCACCTTACAAATTACTTCGTAAGAAGAGAAAGTTATGTAATCGTGCGTCAGAATAGGTGAATGATTGGCAGAAAAACGTTTATAGAAAAAATGGGCTCTGATAGCAAAAATGTGGATAAATACTGTTAATAAATTCAGAAAAAAATCCTCTGATACATTGTGTAGGCAGAATCCATGTTTTGTGGATCTCGATGCTGAAAAATTGATTGACAGCTAAACACCTGTCGGTATGTAGTATCGTATAAAAAGGTATAAAAAGGGCAGTGCATGGTCTGAGCTTTCACTTATTCTGTCCTTTTCTAAGCGATTCATGCGAAAGGGTTTCTGACGAGATGATGGGCGCACGATGGGAACGAACAGTCTTTGAATGCGAAATGGCAATTGAAGGCATACGCATGAGGAAACCGTGAGCTCCTTCAGCGGCAGCAGGCATGAGATGGCTGGAGACCCAGGCAGGCCCACAGTCTGCGTTGCCTTCGACCACCTTCGTTCGCGGCTGAGGGCAGTGTTGCGGTCGAAATCACGTGCACGTATCGTCATCCTTTGTGTTCTTATAGCCGACAGATTTTACTGATTGATGCAGGTTGTGACGGTTACGACACTGTCCAAATGTCTTTAACAGACATGTCGTACATTTTATCAAAAAGGTTCTTTACGTTCAATATTTTTCCTATAAGCGTGAGAAAACGTATAAAAAAAGTTCGGAGTTAATCAGCCAACTTGCGCGTCCGGCGATCGCATCGCGTTTTCCGACGTCTATTCCATCGCAAGACCTGCTTCTCTTCTTTTTCAAATCTTTAGTACACTTTCTTCTCTTTTTCAGAGCGCTACTCTGATTGGAAAATACTTATTGCGTTTTATTTTTTATTTTAACCAATCCTCGACCAGCTTTCGGATTTTCCAAGAGGGAAAATTTCCACATGACGCTCTCTCTCTCTCTCTCTCTCTCTCTCTCTCTCTCTCTCTCTCTCTCTCTCTCACTAAAACGATGTTCATGTTATGCGAGCTACGAGTGGCGCAAGTGTAGGTTTAACCCCGGAATAGCGCGGAGTATATTATGAGTCTCAAAATAGGAGTGTTGTTTACATTTCAAAACTAGTGGTACTACGGAATGTCACTTAATTTCCCATATTAGTTTTTTTTTATTTCGTTTGGTCGTAGGTAGCTATTCAGACTTGTCCCTTTCTCTTGCCAGCTGCCATCAATCGCAGCAGAGAACGCATTTTTTGACACTTTCTTTATTTTTCGCTTTCCTAATGTATAACGTAAATATTATTTCAGAATATTAAAGAACACAAAAACCTCATCCGAAATAGCAATTTTCTTTAAAAAATTTAGAACCCTTACCCAGAATATGGCGATTAAGGTCTACAGGTAATTCGAAATTTATAGTACTTCACAAACAATTTTCAACTATTCGAAAAACCTTATTTAGAGTCATTTGTAGCATTTTAACTCACAAATACAATAATCATTTCAAATTGCTGTAAATGTGCTAATTGACGCAGTGAGAAAACTTCCAAAAAATTACATTTGTGTAATTTTCAAAAAACAAAAAATACCCCGAAATGACTTTTACGTCATATTAAAGAGTGAAATTAGAACTATCTCTTCGAAGAGTTCGAAGAAAAAATTTGGAGCTCTTTTTGAGAAAATAACGTTTGAGCGTTTCTGAAAATGCGGAAGTTTGAGTTAGTTTTGACAAAAAACGGTTGAGTTTTCATGAATCTATTGAAACGATACGAGCCGGTACTATAGGCCAAGTTCTGTGATTGGGTTACGAGAACAGCGCATTTTAGTGCCTACGTGACCCGACACGCGCATGAGCTGCTTCTACGGAGCTTCGTAATTTATTGTCTCGTAGGAATTTCTGGAGGGCTGCTCTCGAGCCTCTTAATGCGACAGTTTTGGTAGTCAGTCACTTACTGCTAAACACAAAGATGGAAGGGTGCGTTTCGGGGGCGGGCGCTCGCTGGGGAATACTAGGTTAGCGGCGCACGCATCTGCACGTGACGAATTGTGCGAAAGGCGCCCTTCGCCTCGAAATATGTTAATAGAGCGTGACGCAGGGGTCGCGCTGTGCGATGGGTCTTTACGACTCGTTGCAATATAGAACATTATTTGAAGCACACGTTCTATAATAATGTATATAATAATAACGTGAGAGACAAGTCAAAAATGTTTAAAATTTTTGAAAGAACAAAATAATTGGGCTATATGGCTTTAATATCATCTTATAGAGCGCATTTAGCACAATTCCTACCTATAGTTTAAAGGACAAATTAGAAGCTTTTTTAAGAAAATCTAGTTTTGTAATTTTTTAAATTGAACAAATTGCACGAAAACTACTAATATTTTCAAAACAATATACACGAACTTAATGAAAGAATAAACTATGTACAACAAATTTCATTTCAAGGAAAAATCTCTATCTTTTATTTTATAGTTGAAGGTAAAAATTAAACTTTTGCAAATTTTCAAAAATTTAGAGTTAACCGTGAAGATGGAAAATCCCACGCAAGATTTAGGCGCCTGTGATGTTCACATACACTACGCAGGAGGCGGACGGACTGACAGACAGACGAATGGACGTTTTGAAAAAAAAACCTATTACGTTATCAGGTGTATTTTCGTTGAAAGCTCGAAATCGATAACTTTTTGTATACCACGTGTATTACTTCCTACAAACGTATGTATTCGGGAAGGAACGAAAAGGAGTTATGAATTATCTGTTAGGTGCACGTGCGCTTGTTTCCTTAGCCCCCTCTACTTACTTTGGGTTAAAACATTCTACTTACAAAATATATAATTGTGTTGCGTAGTTGTTATGTGTAATGGCCAGCCAGAGGCTGACAGTGGCGGTGGGTGGCGTTGACACGTATCGGGTCCCATCCGCACTGACAAAGTCGAACTCAGACCGTCGGCGGCTCTCAGCCGAACTGGCCGAGTCCGCCTTTCTCCCCGGCCGATCGCTTTCTTGGTTGTGGCGTATTTAAGCATTTACGAAATCTTTTCGTACTTTCCTGAATTTTTTTTTCCCCATTACTACAATGCTTTTAGAATTTTGTGCCGCCTTAATATTAAGTGACAATCATTCTGAATCAATCTGTTACTCTTGTTGTTCTGTACCGTTGCCTTCCTCATCTATTGGTAGCTCTGTCTGTGGTGCAACTGTTGAATATGTAGGTAGCGTTTACTGAAATAGTGGAGAATTGTGAAGCTATTTATAAGCTAGAAAACTGTATTTCATTGAAGACGAAATTAAAAATGAACAAGTAGCTAAATATATTTGCAATGACGTCCAAATAAGGAACTATTTAATAGAAAATTTACAGCACCATTCCTAAGAAAAGCTTAAAGAAAAAAATTGGAGCAGTTCTTTAGAAAATCTTGTTTTTGTTATTTTTTAAAAGTGCACATATTGCACGCATAATTGCGCGAAAACCACCAAAAGTCTTAAAAATATACGCATCTTAATAAAAGAAATAATTATTGACAAAAATGTAATTCAAAGAAAAAAATTGTATCTTCAATTTTGTAGTTGTAGGAATACGCCGAAAAAATTCAAACTTTTGCAATTATCGGAAATTTAGAGTTGAATGTGAAAATAGGACATATGTAATCTTTATAAGTATATTTTACTCTATTCTTACAAGAAATTTAAAAAAAGTATTTGTAGCAGTTTTTTAGAAAAGTTTGAAAATGTCTGAAGGAGGGTCATGTGAAGTACCCCCGAAATTTAAAAGAATGTTATTTTAATTTATCCTGGGAATTGTGTTAATTCAAAAAATGAAATTTTATTATAGGTAAACCAACACAGTTGTTATAAATTATGTTATGAATGCGAGAACATCCAGTTCAGTAGGAACAAGCTATCCATTCAATGATGTAATATCAATGCTACAATCTAGCAGAAAGAGAAATTTGGTGAGGCCGTTCATGTACTACATTGCTGTAGGACTAAGTAAGTATTTTTTGCCAAAAATATCGAAATAATAAATAATAAAATAGTATAATTGTGTGTTTTATAGGATATACGTGCAAAGAAACAAAAAGTGTGTGAAGTTGTTTAGATGTTTCGTTGCCCCAGGTCGAAGTGTGTGTCTTTACATGAAGGATTTGTAAAATCATAAATACGAAGCTTGAACAAAGGGGAATTTTATTCCATTTGCGAGTAGAAAACCATAAAGTGGGCGAGGCGGCTGTGTCAGGGCGGGCGGCGGGCAGGGGCCGGCGGCGAGGGGCGGCTCTTGCCGCAGTAAGGCGCCAGCAGGCGGCGCACGCAGTGCGATTTGGCAATGTCGAGCGGCGTCTTGCCCTCCTTGTCGCGCGCGCCCTGCGGACGCCCAGAGACAGATGAAGAACGCCACATGCACGAGGCGAAAGTGCACCCGACACTTTTTAACTCGCTAACTGTTGGGTGAGAAAATGTTAAATTTTAAAAAGCTGTCATCAGATTTGTATTCAGCAATCCAAAAAACCTCTGAAGTATGCATTTTCATGATGAATGGGTAATTAGAAAAATGTATGGATAAAAAACAAATACTGCAACAATTCTCATTTTTAGCCCTTTTTAACAATGAATAGAGCATCCAAAATTTATATATATATATATATATGTATATATATATATATATGTATATATATATATATATATATATATATATATATTATATATATATATATATATATATATTTAGTTTGGTGTTGTGTGTGTGTGTGTGTGTGTGTGTGTGTGCGTGTGCAAGCATGTTAACTTACAAAAATCCATACATTTCCGATGAATCTATTGAGTTGTAAAATACCAAATGTCAAAAAAGTATAAAAAGTGCCATGTTTGAACACTAGAATATAAAGATAAATATCGTTTTGAATCACAAAACATGTTTTCTCATCAAAAACTTTCAATTAAGCACCCCGAGGGAAATCATTTTTCCAATCCATTACACAATGTCCAATATATAATATAATGCACATAATATATATATATATATCTATATATATATATATATATATATATATATATATATATATATATATATATATGAGAAGAGATACACACATTTTGTGGCGTTTGAGCCATGCTCAGAACCCCACAACACCAACGCTGCTTCGGGGACGCCAAGACGGGTTCTTGCAACTCAGGCGCGCCAATAATAAGCGTACGAAACAAGGCGATCTGTTACCTGCGGCCCGCGGCTCGACCGCCGGACGTGTGGATCATGGCAAGCGCGGAGGGATCGTGACGTCAGGCCACCCCTTCAGGAGAAGCAGAGCAACTGACCATTCAGCCCTTCTTGAACGAGACTTCAGGGTGTTCAGACGTGTGCAGAGAGCGCGGCCGGTTTAGAGAGATAGTTGATATTTTGTCGAGAGTGCTGGCGAGAATAGAATTATACAGGAGTGGTCTGTAATGCGTTTAAAGTTAGTCAGTTGAACAATATATATTTGATAGTTTATTCAGTTGAGTGAACTAGAAAGAGTTAGGACGAGGAAGAGTAACAGCCGCAAGAGCGATGGACACGAATTATCACGAGGCGTTCATAGAACTGAGTACTTAACAACACAAGCCAAAAGTGTTGAATATACGCCGAAATACGCCGTTGCCATTACGCGCAGAGACTGTGATTCACGCGTCGCCATGCTACTTCAAGAGTTCACGAAGAGAGAAGACTGGATGGGAATTCTGGTGCTGGGAGGGAAGAAAGAAGAGTGGGAATGGATTCCGTGGGCAGCAGCACGAAGACATCGCGGACGAGTGGTCGGCAGAGGAGCGACCGTGCGGTCGGAATTTGGAGCAAAGTCAGGCGCATATCGAAGGAGAACCGATGTCGACACGATCCACTGCGGAGAGCGCGACCCAAAAAGGTAAAAAAATTGTAACGGAAGTCTAGAGCAGGAAAGGTACGAACACATTAGCGCATCGGAAGAAAGACTGGATTCTAACACAATTTGCATAATCAAGTAAATTTCGTTGCGGTCCCTGTATCCAGTGGCGTCAGAAAAGGAAACTTTGTAAACCGTGTAATACGTTACATTTAATACTTCCAAAGAAAGTCATTGTAATAGTTGTGTAATAGAATAAGTGATTGTATTATTTTTGTTGCGAGCATTTGTGAGCTACGGAAATTTAGTAGATATAAGAAATAATTTTAATTTGTGTTGTGGTAATTGAAGAAAGTAAATTAATATCATTTTTTAATCCGTGCTGGCCAAGCAAGTAGCTACCATGCACGGGTATTTCTAGAAGGCAGTTAATTAGGAAAAATTAACTAGTTAGAATATTCAAGAGGTGTTAGTAAAGCGTTGAAAAGGGTAATTTCATTTCTTGTGACATATTTGAAAGTGTTATTTGTCATTTGGTTTTTGTTCTGTAGTATTCCAGTACCTGTTGTAAATGGTTTTATTCTTGGAAGAATATAATCACTTCCTTTCCTTATTTCTGTGTCTGGGGAAAAACTTTCTCATACCCTATCGATCCTGCTTCTGAGATCATAAACCTCGATAAGAGCATTCTTTTAGCCGTACATAGCTTGCGTTAGAATATGTATATATATACATATATACACATAGAGGTGTCCTCCGTCGAAGTTGAGTAAAATATATATTCTATAAGCATGTAGTCAGTTGGCGATATTCGCATGGTTAATTTTGTGCACTGTGCAAGTGAAGCGGTTGGTACTCGCCATGCGCGCGAAAACGGGATTCGAACAGACCGCCGGATTCGAATGCGGCACAATAATCGAGACCACTTGGGATTATTTCAAGAAACTCTGAAACAGTGTCGAATGTGAGTTTAATTTTCACGGAGACGTGCATTTCGCATGAAAATACCCTGAAGTTACAGCAACGAGGAATATGAAGACACTTTATGTTTACGGTTTTGAGGCATTGCGAAAACATCGGTACATGAATATCACAGACAATTTTCTAATCGTAATGTACCGCATAAAAGCGTATTTATTAACAACTTCAGAAGGTTGTGATAAACTGATTCATTATGTACGACCTCCGAACGTGGCCTTTCTTGAGCTACGGAACAAGCAAGTGACGTTGTTGTGATAGAAGCTGAAGACAAACTGTGTACGAAGAATATCTTCTCGGTTCTGTGTTGCGAAGAGTGCAGTGTGGCAATTCCTTCGCAATCAAGGTTTCCATCCTTACAAATTTTGCAATGTTCAACACTTACAACCACCAGACTGAGAACCACGTATGCAGTTTGGTTTCTTCAAAGATGTGCAGGCAGATATTATTCTGTGTTGTGTTTTTTTTTAGAGATTTCAGAGTTTCATGGGTTTCTTTGCTTTTCTTGTAATTATGTGTTTAAACCATGGTGAATGTGCAATTTGTTGAAAGGTATCTTATTTTAGATTATTATATTATTGTATATATAATATATTACATAAAATATATATTATTTATCCACTCTTTTGTTTACACAGCAATATGAATTTTTCTGTCAAAAATTTGCCGTTGTCCGTAGCACGATTACAATATTTCCCTTCCCACAAGTTGAAGGCAAAACAGTAAAACAAACTATTCAACCAACGTTACGTTTGCAAACAAAAGATTGGTAAAAGAAAAAAGAGGTTCATGGTGGAATCTGTACCTCACTGACATATATTTTTATCTTGTAAGTGTTCTAGACCCAATCCATTCGTTCTCAGACTAAGTCAGAGGTCAGGTTAATGGAAGGTTTACTACGAGAGTCGCTGTTTATGACGAATCTTAAGGTCTAATATATTCGAAGTTAATATTTTTGCTAGGCCTAATTTTATACCAGTGTATCAAAACGTGTTCATCTCACTTGAAGTACAAAATAAACTGCCTTAGTTCCTACCACGGGTCCTTGCTTTTGTTCATAGTTCTCACAACATCGGAATCAATTCATGAAAATTTGTCAAGCTAAGCATTAATGTTCTAGAAAATCAGAAAAAATGATGTAGAAGCTTAAGCTCCTGTCACAATTACTTTTTTTGATACATTAGTATCATTAATTTGTTACACAAACTGATGATGAACATATTTGATTTTTCATTAGTTGTCCCATTTCATGATATTAAATTGAAAAAATCGAAATTAATGTGAGAGGTATCATTCTTTCACCTTAAATCTTCATAAATATTTGTGGTTTCGAAGGCGTGGTGCAGCTTATAATGTGATTCACGCTCTCTAGATGTATTTGCAGGGATTTTGCAGCGTCTACAATACTCTCTGTACTCGGGGACAAGTGCATAGTAGGAATTGGTTCACGCCCTCCAGACACTCGTGCACTTGCCTTGAAGGCGCCGGCGACCAGCAGCGCGCGCACGGCCTCCTCGTTGCCGTACTCGGCGGCGTAGTGCAGCGGCGTGCGGCCGTAGTGGTTCTCGCTCTCGAGGTCGGCGCCGGCATCGATGAGGAGGTGCGCGCAGCGGCCGCTGGGGTCGTTGTAGGCGGCCATGTGCAGCGCCGTGTAGCCGCAGGTGCGTGCGCCTACGTCGGCGCCGCGCCGCAGCAGCAGCGCCACCACGTCCGCGTGCGCCCTGGCCGAGGCGCGGTGCAGCGCCGTCCAGCGCGAGCCGTGCGTGAAGTCCGCTTCCGCGCCCTGGTCGAGCAGCTTGCGCACCGCCTCCGTCCGACCTTCCTGCGGCAGACGAGCGGCTTCGGTTCGGTGAGGAGCCGGTCTGCACTGACCGGCATAGCAGCTCCGAATTGGAGCGTATTTCGCCTGTGAATTCAGCTATTGACTATCGCCGCCTTTCACGACACCGACACACGTTCTCAGTAGAGGCCATCGGCCAATATGGCCTCACCTTTATCGTGTGACCAACGTTAACGGACACTTAACACCACAATCTATTTCAGATATCGTTGAAGTTCTTTGGAACCACCCAGACCATCAAGAGGAGGCACCCCTCCTTCGAGAACACCCCGAGGAGATTGTCTCCAAGTGCCTTAGCAGAGAGCAACCGCCGCTTCCGGGAGCAGAACCGACCACTCCCGTACTACACCTGGTCCACTCCTGGACGTGACAACAGCCGCTGCCGCCCTCGGATTCAGAGAAGTCCGATGAAGGCATGGCATGCACCAGCAGCGGGGCCCTCCAACGCCAGCGACGGGGCATCCCAGACAAAAGAAGACGAGCAACGCTACATTCAACTCTCATGACTCCTCCCCGACGCCTCACCCAACCGACCACCCAAAGTTTCCTGGCGGATACCGATTGGTAAAGAAAGAGGCAAACCCCAACCTCCACACCAACCCAAACAAGTTGAATCCCATAATCCCTTCAACCCTCTTTCCCAAACGGACCCCAGCGATCACTGACCTGGACCCCTGAAGATCTGCAAACAACCAAAGAACTCTCAGCCGACCATTCATCCTCTCAACAACTCACACTTTTGAAACCAACAAACCAACAAAGGACGAATTGGGCGAATCAGAATTGACCTTGACCCAACAGAAATTTTCAAGGAATTGAAGGAAAACTGTAACAACCACTTGACAGCTTAGTGCACCTGGACGGAATTGCTAATTCAACCAATAACTGTGACTGCCCACGGGAAGATAAGACACGACCAGGTCCATAGAGACTCCAGACTGAAAGGAATATTTTTCCCTGCTATTTCGTACCATTTTAAACGAGCCACCGACAAGTATAGAGACGAATTTGTAATAAAAGAACATCCGGCCAAATATGCCTTGAAAATCAAAAAAAACTTCACCGGCCCCAAAAGTACAACACATCACATCACTGAGATAAAACGACGCGGCACCGCATTTACTCAAATAGGTCTGTTTACAGGAGAGAAAAGAAAACATAAATTAATGACATTAAGAAAACACGAAGATTCTTTGACTACTTCGCAGTGATCATTGACTAGAAGATGGCAGAGAGAATACCCCAGCGCAGAAATTCCCAAAGACTATACCACATGAAGGCTTATAGCAGGAGACAAATGACTTGTGCTCTCTGCACTGATCACCAGCCAACTGAACACAGTTCCTCCCATACTTCTGTCAATCCATTCACCCCAAAATGCATCAAACGCTTCATGATCCACGAAGACTATGGCCCCAATGCCCCATCACAGCAAAATCCAGAGAACAACAAATACAGATGAGCAAATCCTCAACACCCCAACCCCCAACAAACTCACTCCAAAACTTCCCTCACCTAAGATTCCAAAAGCAATCCTACGCCTCTGCCATCAACCCAACCCAAACCCAACAACAACCCAAAAACTCAACATCAAACTATTCAATCAACAACGCAAAATATCAAAGACCTCCTCTCCCTCCTCCCAAATTCCAGAGTCAAAAAGGTATCCTTTACCTAAAACCCCTACTCGATATCCTCAAGGGCCCAGAGGATATCTTTACAAAGCTAATCATCGCAGGAATTAAATTAGTCAAAATCCTCAATTAATGGCTCTCCGTCCTAGAATCCTAAACCCGTTTTCATTGAACGCGCGAGGCGGTATAAACCAGAAGAAAATCCGTCTCAATTCCTTAAAGACAACTCCATCGGAATAGTATTCTTACAAGAGATGTGGCTGACACCCGCCAGATTATTTTCCATACCTAACTACATCACCACTCAACCCGACAGAACCTATCCGCTGGAGGCGAAAGGACGATCTTCACCCGACGTTCCATCTCACACTCTTCTTACCAACACCCTCCAACAACCGTCCTAGAACACACTGAAACTCACCATTGGAACCTCCACATCCCAAATCCTTCTGAAATCCCGTTACAAATCATCCTACATACCGATTCCCGACTCCAATCTAGATACCTTTAAAACATCCTCTAAACCTTCATCGTCGTAGGCGATCTAAACAGCAAATCCACCTAATGGGTATGCACGACTACGACTAGAACTACCTGACTAACCCTAGAACATTTTATAGACAGAAAGACCCAAATCCAAATAAAACTCCCTACTGAACCTACCTATCGTGTTCGACATACTCCACACGATATCTTTGATATTATTCTCCATTCCTCCCAAATACTAATAACCATTCCCCATCCAAAATACCTTCTCCCAATAGTTTTCACCAGCTCCTTAACTCCCAACTGCATATTTCCAACTTCTTCAATACCAAAAACCGACTGGAAAAAATTAAACACATTCTGGTGAAGAAAATCCACGTCCCCTCACATATCCCGACCACTCAATCAATTGACATCTTCATATATCACCTAATCAACCACAAAAGGCACAAAATACACATCCTACTCCACAAATGTTCACAAATATCCTCCCATCCCAACTCACCCACCTAACAAAAAAGCCATAGTCCTGATCACTCTCATCCTGAACTCCTGCCTCAGACTGTAATACATGCCAACCATCTGGAAGATCGCTCGCTTTACCACGATCCCCGAACCTGACAAGTATAATCGCCACCATCTAACCACCTCAGTAGTCTTTTACAATCGTAACTAAAATATTCTAAGAGGCCCTCCTCCTCCGCCTAACACCTGTCCTCGATTCCATTATAACCCCCACACAATTTAGATTCACTGAGCCCTCCAAACCCTCAACCTATCTTTAACCATAGCCACACGACTCGTAGATAGAAATGAAATTTCTGGCATTTTCACCGACCTTACCCAAGCCTAACACACCGTGTCGTATCTACTCCTTCTCATGAAAATCCGACTCTATATACCCGATCATATTCACACCCTACTACAAAGGTACTCTCCCAACTAACCAATCCAAGTCGGCGTCCCATAGGGCTCTGTGCTATCCCCTAATCTACATCTTATTTATAAACATGACACCCACGCACACCAGGAGAACAAACCTTCCTTTATGTCGATAATCGTGCTCTCCTAGCATCCTTCCGTTTTCTAAACCGATTCTTATCCTACCTTCACGAATTCCTAAACAAGTTCCACCTGTGGATCTTCCAAGACTCCATTACCATAAATAGATCCAAATTGCAAACCATCTTGTTTTTCTACAAAACACTCCCATCCAACCCCCTCCCCTAATCATTGCAAACGAACCTATCCTCTGCACACCGTAAATTTCCTACCTCTGCATAACCTTCTACCGCAGCCACCTTTGGTCCCACCACATCTACAGAATCACCGTGAAAGCAACCAGGATCACCAATACCTTTTACCTCATCCTCATCAATACCTCCATTCCCACCAAGAGAAAAATCGAAAACTACAACTCCTATATCCGGCCCATTCTATCATATGGCCATCTTACCTGGTTCGCTACATCCCACACCAATCGCACAAAATTACACCGCGTAAACCACAACATCCGCCTCATCTTCCCTCCACTCATGTGTACCACCTACAACACTATACGACACCAAAACAAAATAACCCGCATACCTCCACAGCTCCACAATAGCACAAATCCAAAAATGTATCAACAACCCACTAATCCGAAACCTAATCCTCCCGCACCACCACACCCTCAGAAACGCATCCCCACCACACTCCCTGAAAAGTATCCCTTAGACATCCTCCAACTTCCCCCCCCTTTCGCCTAAGCCAAAGGAAAAAGACAACGACTAACAAACTGCAAACTGACAACTATAAAAAATGACTGACACAGCAGAAGACGTCAACAACAGCACCGCCGCCTCCTTTCTCCACCCCCTTGCTCACTTCCTCCCTCTCACCCCACCCACCCCCTCAAACCGCAGTCCCTCCCCTACCTTACCTCCGACATCCAAAACCCTAATAAAACAACCCTTCCCTCCATGAACAAAATACCCAGTCTACCAACAAACCAGACTCCCGATCCCAGTCCCTGCACAGGGGAGAGGAGTCAAAACCCCAAACGAAAACCCACCAAAAGCCCAGAGTTTGAAGAGACCCCGCAAGGGGTCATGCGAACCTAATTAAAAATCTCAGGGATGTTGCTTTCTGTGGCCCTTGTATAAAGGAACTGCTCCGAAATTATCCTGGTATTGATCGGAGGAACCAGGGAAAATTATCGATCAAAGCACAGGGCCCTAAAATTCTCCTCCAGAAAGCAACTGAATTCGACCTCGCTATTTATTAGTGTCCACCACCGTCGGCACTCTAACCCTATCACCTCGTGGTCTGTGTAATTCTAGTGCCATCAGTTGGTGCCATTAGCTACCTAAACCAGCCTCTTCCTATCGCTTCGAGGTTAAAGTAAGGCTCGCTCGTAGATATCCTCCATGTAAAACAGAATCAAGCATAAAAAGTCTTTGTGCGGAACCCTAAAGACCTGTATTGACCGACCCGATTGATGCCAAAAGAAGCGTAGCAAAAGTTCGTGGTGAAGCATGAGAGCAGTCATGATGACTTCAGCCTCGCCACTTAAAATAAGGCATCATTGGGCTGATTCAACAAGCAACACTCAAACGCCACTGCTCCATGCTAAAACTAAGCAAGTGAAAACCCAATAATTTGAGGAATAGAAAGTTCTAATATTTAGATTAGATGCGTACTTATGAAATTAAGGGCTAGAAAAATCGTTTAATATACTCCAGATATTCGTAAATAGGTTTAATTGTGCGTCTTTGTAAAAATCTCACAATAAATATAATAGTGCGCACAATTGACGTTTGAAAGGAAAGTTGACTGCTGTTTTGACATGGAGTAGCCCACTAAACGTATTTTCTCGTATACGTACGTATATACGGAGTACAGGGGAAGTTACGTAATCCTGCGAAAAATCAATTTCGAGATTTCAACGCAAATGCACGTTTTGGGGTCTCCTGATACCGAAAAAGCGGTTTTTCAAAAACATCCGTCTGTCTGTGTATTCGTCCGTGTGTGAACACCACTAGCACCTAAACCATACATAGGATTTTTTTTCAAACTTAAGAAACCGTTGTCTATCGTGCTCAACTCGAATCATTGAGATTTTTGAAAAAAAAAAAACATTAAAAGTTGGAGGTACTTTTGATGAAGCCCCTGGACATACGTCCAATTTGCAGGGTTAACACTGAATTTTCGAAAATTTCAAACTTTCAAAATTTTCGGCCGTCTTCCTCCAACTACAAAATTGAAGGTAGAACATTTTCTTGATATACAATTTTTCTCTATAGTGAGTTCTTTTATTAAGACCATGCATATTTTTTAAAAATGTTAGTAGTTTCTGCACAATATTGCGAGCAATATTTATTTAAAAAAACAACAAGGTTTTCTCTAAAATAGCTTCAATTTTTTTCTTTAAACTTTTAACAGGGTTAGTGTTAAAAGTACTTTATAATATGACAGGCGCCATATTGCTCTATTCTTTCTTTTTAAAAAAATGCAAAAATGAAATTTTGTTGACTTGTCTTGCACATCCTAATATTTATATTAGCGACAACTTGTTCACATTATTATATTTATGAATACATGTGATTTAAATATTGTCAAAGAAAGTTTCTCAAAAACACAAGTTTTCTGTTAAAACTAGCTAAAAATTCCGCAGTTTCAGAAATGTTAAAAAAATGTTTTCTCAAATAGGACTACAAACATATTCTTCAAACTTTTCGAAAGGAGAGTGCCAAATGCACTCTTTAACCCTTTCAGTCCTACGGTAGCCATATGGCTACATCCCTTTCTTGGTCTGATTATAGTGCTTGAGTATATTTTTAACCAATAATCGAGATTTCTATTCATTTCGGACGTATTTGAATCATTTAACAAATTAATCGGGGGTACATTTGTTCTGTGAATATCTGTAATTTTCTCTTTGGCGTGCGTTCACATATTATTCATGATACAGAGTCCAATTTTTGTTGATCTTCTCAGCGATGGTGAATTTCTTACATATTCCACAAAGGTATATTGAGTTTTGAGGAATAGGTTTTTTTACAGCACAGATTATCACAGTATATGAATTTATGTAAAAGTTTTGAAGATATTTTAATGAGAAATGAGTTGTTGCCATATGGCTACTATGAGCACATAGACCATACATAACCTACAAATGAAGGTTCATTCATATCTATCGTAAGTGCGTGTAGGATGATATATAAACCTAATATAAAGCAAAGATGTTTTTTACTATAATAGAAGCATGAATAAATCTATAGATGTAAATTAATTCCAATAACTTGGTATCTTCATTGATGTAACATCGAGTAACACATCAGTAATATTTTTCCTGTCAAGATGATAGAGCTGTTATTACTAGAAAAATATTGTTGAATTCTGTACAGATACCGAATGAAAATAATGAAATGTTCTACTAAACATGGGCAAATTACATAATCAAAGAATATTATTCATGTTAAAAAAAGGTAAATTACATCATACTTTAGATCAAGCGAATATAAACAATTAAAAGGTTGGAAATTTGTTTACATATATTTTCGATATAGCAAAACGAGATGGTAAAAATAACGAAATGGTGTTGTTGACGTCATGGATACCTCACAGCGACCACAGACACAGAGCTTTCGTATAACAATATATTTATTAACAAAGAAAACAAAACAAATATATACACTTAATAATCTACTTACACCTAGCTCTGATAGACCTACTATCCCTGATCGCGGGAGCGATCCAAACCCGATTGAAGATGATTTTGATTTGGTGGCATTCGCCACTCCTTATTTTGAAGCGCGGCACAAAGCCTAGCTTCCGTGACCGGATGTCACGCTGGGACACAAAGTCCGTTCTGGCGCACCAAACGGCTGTTTGCCTCGATCGCAGGAGCGATCTTATCCGATTGAGAATCGGCGTGAATCGTGGCACTCAACCACTCTTCACCTCGGAGCACGCACACAGCATCGCTCCCCCGTGACCGCAGTCACCCAAAGGACATAAAGTCCGCAGGCTTCGTCAACTAAGACTCCAGCCTCGCGAGCCTGGCTCGCATATGCACCCTCTTGGCGCCAAGTTTTGTGCACACGCACGAGTTCTCCCACTGTCTCCAGAACCTGCGTACTGGCTCCGTACACTCTGTTATATAGGCGAGGCCCACGTGACCTCCTACGTCACGCCACCCCTCGCTTTGTTATAACAGTGAAAAGCTTCTATAAGCCGAAGACACCCAAAGCCTTGTGTCTCCCGTCTCCGCGTTCTTCCCTTACGGAAAAACCCTACTTCCTGTGGCGAGACTAAATCCGCAACCAAGCGTCCCCAAATAGATGCCATGAGGCACGCTGGCTAATACGTTACAGTATTATGTTTGAAAGAAAGAAAGAAAGAAAGAAATGGTGATAAAGTTTTTTGATAAAGAAAGTAACGCCTTCCAGGCTCACCGGAAGCAGTTCAAACAATTTTGTTATTGTAAAAATTAGCAAAATGTGATGGTAAATATTGCCAGGTTGATTTACAATGATTAAATTTTTAAAACTTTGTGTGAGGGTATATATTAGAATCGTGCTTTATTATTTGAATTATCAAAAAGATTAGTTTTACTGTATTTATTTCTTGTAAAATATTTAGTAAAGTTCATTTGGGGCCTTTCTCTGATTTGTTTTTCAAAAGTTACATAAATATAATTTCTTAGAAAGATCTCTCACGCGGTTAATAAACACATTTTCAGCAATTCCTAAACACTATTGCATTTGAGAATTAATGGGTTTTAAATGACTCTGAATAAAGTTCTTTGAAAACCCAAAAAGTTTCTATGAAAAAGAGCTTCAAATTTCGAATTTACAGTAGTAGTTAAACGCTAGTATTTTAAAATCGGCTTTAAGTTTTTCAGTGAAAATTGCCATTTAGGACGAGACTTCCTCTTCCTTAATTTTCTTACAATAATATTTCCGTTCGACTATTAGAAAAACGAATAATGTAATTTGTAGGGCAATAGATGGCAGCTGGCAAGACTATGTCGCAAGTCCGAGTAGCTAGCAGAGATCGAAGGAAATAGAGATCTAGTACGGGAAAGTTTGTGCCGTTCTGTAGCCAGTAGTTACATTTATCATTAAGTAAGCAGTAGGTTATTGTTTCATCGTTCTGATCATTTATTATTATAACTTTTCCTAGCCGAAACGTTTTGTCATGAAACCCATGTCGGATGTTTAAGAAACAGTCTGGCAAAGTTGCTATGTGTGTAAGCGCTTTACGGAAACAGCGTTTACTTACAGCCAGTCCTGCCCATAATCACGTTAAAACCTTATTAGAGTATCTGTCGAGATGGAGATCAGTTGCGTAATCAAAGCAAGATTGAAAATGTCGAATAAGTTCCTCAAAAACCAAGTAGCGCTTAGATATCACATTCTTTCTCGCAAAAGCTTATTCAATTCGAAAATTTGAAGATACAAATTATTATATTACCATATTACCAATTGTATTACCCTATTATATTTGCACCATTTTAAACGTCCTTTGCTGCAAACGAAGAAAATCATTTATAAATTCAAACTGCATTGAAAAAAAATGAATTGGCTTAATTTCAAACTGTACGCCCAATTTATTCGCTGTTGCAATGTACTGCAGATGAAGAAAATTCACTTGGGATTCAGATCTTTTTAGATCAGATTTCATGAAGAAAAAATCCCTTTTCTTCAACACTGTTAATTTTCCTGGAATGTAGGATGAGGAACCCGGGCGATATTGTGCAGTTTCTTGCCAAGGTTGCTGGGTTGTTTGCGGAATGGCGTTGGAGAAGGCATGTACAGTACCTGCGCGGCGTTGAGCAGGTTCTTGCCCAGGTTGCTGAGCAGGCGCGACCTGGCCGGGGCGGTCTGCGTGCTGGCTGCGCACGCGGCGGAGGAGAGGCAGGCGACCCCCGCCTCGCCCCCCGCCGCGCCGCCCGTCTCGGCGCCCGCGAACGACACCTGGCCCGCGTGGCGCGCCGCGGGGGCGGGGGCGGGCGCGTGCGTGCGGAAGGAGGGCGACGAGGCGCGAGCCCGAGGGGCGGTCCCCGTGCCCAAGGGCGATGTCGGCCGCCTTGGAAGTGAAAATGAATTTTATCATTGTTACTGAAGAGGTAAAAACATTTAATTTGAATAAATGTGTTCGTGGTTTCTTAGCTCTATGTACAAGTTTTCATATTTTAGTGTATTATTATTTACTTGTTTTTTTTTTTTTGGCATGCGATGTCTTCTTTAGTTATTTGTTCGAATAAATGGAGTGAATTTTATCGCTGAGATGTAGATTTGGTTTTCCCGTGGATTCTCTAGGTTTTTTACCCTCCGATGATATCGAACCGGAGAGCACTACCGCAGCTGGGATATGCTCTAACTTTCGACGTGTGTGGGAGATTTGTGCGAAACGATGGAAGAAGAAATATAGGATTAAGCACGAGAAATGAAAAACCTGAAGCGGTCCGGGGTCCTTTTCATATGGCTTTGTCGTTCGCTGAATAATGATCAGTCAAGTCAAGAAAAAGTGAGCAGATGGCTGCAAATTCAGAACAGTTGAACTGGTACGAGAATATGTTTCCTGTTCCAGATGTTTTGAGACACTGTGATAATGAACTGAGTCATCGCGAACAATGCAAAAAACTCATATTTTTGCTGTCTAATGTACAGAATAGTTTAGAATCAATGCATTACTAATACTTAAACTTCTTAGGGCGTGTAGAATATCAGTGATTATCTCCATTTGCTAATAAACTGAAAAATGAAAAATGAAAAATCCCACTTAATATAAAAACGGTTGACTGAAATTTCGAAATTACGCTTCCGATTGGAGCAACTCATTATTACATGGTGGTTTGCAGATATATTAATTCTTAGGAGCAACCTACGTTTGAAAAATTACATAAATCATTATTTTTTCATTGTTTTATAGCTCTGACACTGTCAGAACTTGCATGACCGTTACCATACATGCATACTGTACAATCGCCTTCAAATGTTTGTACAATAAATTATTTACTTATTGTTGTACAATAAATTCATTGCACTAATGATCTCATTGAAAGGAAACTGATCGCTCCACAAGAGTTCATGTATATATCGAACACTATTGCAGCAAGTGTATCCCAACAATAAAATGCGTGATATTAGCATACAACCAACTTAATATTACTTCTTTGAAAATTGTTGCACAATGTTATACCAACAAACTGCTAATTGGGGGTTTGGGTGGAAGAGAGACTGATGGCGTTCGAGAGATTTTTGAAATTATGAATTGCGCTCATTTTTCGTACAATCGTTACCTCTTCGATCTTGCATCATTTCATTTCCCGGAGGTAAGAAAATCGACAGAATTATCTGTAAATACAGAAGAAGTGAATTTGTGTGTGTGTGTTAATATATATAAATATATAAATAATAATATATATATAATAGTATATATATATATATAATATATATATATATATTATATATATATATATAATACATATGACTTTTTCATAGAATTATAGTGAATTTAAGTCTCCAAATGATAGTAATATATCTACTTTTGAAACGTCCGTCTACCTGTCCTCCCAATTGAAGAAACCCGTATAGATCTGGTTCGAGTCAAATCCTTGAGACTGTGATAGCGTCAGCTCACCATCTGCTGATCACGTTGCTTCCCAGAAAGGGCCAAATATAACATGTGCACCTTCGTTGAACGAGATGTCCATCCCTCTGAGGGGACAATGTTTATAAATAACGATAGCATTACCACAATTGGAAAGAAAACGTTTTTGAAAAGGTAATATTGGGTATACGTTTTATGTTTCACCGAAGACGCTGCACCTGTTGCCTGAGTGACCGAGCCATGGCGCCCAGGGATATCCTGTCAACACGGTCCCTGCTCTTCCGCAAAGTGCATGTGAACCTTTCTCCGTTCAGCGCGACAGGCTGATATACCAGACTCAAGAACGTTCAACTGTGAATAATGAAATTTTCGTCGGGTAAGAGAATATTTCTTTACACTTTTCAACGCAAGTGTGCCAGTACGTGGGTGGCACAAGTGGTTCGTTAGAAATTTCTAGGGGTGATATTCAACATCGGTGAACAATTTTGAAGCTTATCACGAACTTTCGTACCCATGTAATTTTAATTAATAAACAAAAACCTGTTCTAACAGAAGATAATGTGAACAAAATCTCTGCCAGACCATCTCCAAGAAATTATTACTACAACAATCTTAAAGAAAAACTTTGAGGCGTCTCTGCACAAGCATATACAAGAGGTCAGCCAGAACAGCCACTTAAACATTCAAAGATCCAGTATTACAAGCCAAGCGTTGTTGATGCGTTGCGGCCTTGTGATCTAGATGCCCGAGTGCACTTTGCGCAATATAGTTTGCAGCCCACTGCTGTTCGATCCATGAACTTTTTAAATGCTATTTGTCATGATCGAATGATGATCGAGTGATGATCGAATGTGTCGTCATGGACAATGGACTTCTAGATCACCCCTGGATCAGCTAATCTGACCTCTTATGACTTTACTTTAAAGATCAGGTATATGCAGAAATCCCGTAATCGAAGGAAGAGCTCCGGCATTCTACTGTAGAGGAAATTGCAATAATTCCTCGAGTCTGACCTCACAGATAAATCAGAATATGTTCCGGAGACGCCATTCATTCGAGGCAACGGACTGCACTTTCAAGTCTTCTTTAAGTTAAGTTAAGCGCCGCGATAGTTTTTGAATGTCAACACGGAAGTTGAGTCAGCACTTCGCTGGGCGAAGACTCGACACGCCGTGTGACCCGGTCCTAAATATCCAGCGAACGATTAAATGTACACCTTGTGTTAGATTGAAAAGATTACTAAGTTAACTATGTGTATATAATAAATGCCCTCGTTACTGCAACAAATTTGTTAGGGCAGTTTTTCCGTAAATGCTGGCATGCAGCATACCGGAATCTATTTGTTGCGAAGACGTTTTCTCTCGGCGTACATGCGCGAAATGTGATTATCTTCTACCCCTTGGATTTGAAGTAAATTTTGATTTTGGACAACGCCCTGTTTATCTAATGTCAAATATACGCTTTAATTGGCGGAAATCTATGCAGTACACGGTCATGTGAGGGGTGTTTGTAGTTAATTATATTCTCAGGATCTTAGTAACATTAAAAACTAGTGCTGCTAAAACAGCACATACATTCATGGCATTAGTAGTGGTTATGTAATACTATTTATACCACAATTATTTTTTATAAAACTTATTTCAAAACGTAGAATATTTGGTACAAATATAAGTAGAATGCGAGAAAGTAAAATAATTAAAATTTAATTAATAATACGATGCTGATAGCGTTGGCAGACAAATAGTTCAAAAAATATATAATAATAATTATTAAACACTATGGTATTCAATTATTCTACAAATATAAGAAATGATTCGCTTTTATTGCCGCGAATGAAACGTAGCCGTCATTATCCCCTTTTGACATCTGAGCGGCGTTATAACAAGGGGACAACCGAGTGACTATAGTGTTCGTGCTAGTGTTAGTGTAAAAACAGCGCTGATCACAACTAGCTAAGAAAAGATTAAAGATTAATGGCCTATGCCATTAATCCAGACACAGGGCAACCAATTGGAACACCAATGTACCTGGTCAACATATAAAACATTTTTAACAGATAGAACATTCACAGTGACAGTAGAAAAAAACACAATTCAACCCTCGTAAAACAAACAAGCAGGCCTTCCACAAGGCTCCCCACTTTCTCCAACTCGTATTAATACTACTCATCAGATATCCCGACACAAACCAGACCCAATAGCACAATTTGCAGACGATACAGTAATTTACAAATCCAGCCATTCAATAAAATCATTAGTGAAAAAATACAAAAACATCTAGAACCAAAATAGACAACTGCGTCAACAATATGGAAAATTAATCTAAACCCAACAAAACTCCACTGCCAAAATATTCTCGCTTAAAGCACTTCTACACTCCCTCCCCCTTTACAATCAACAACAACACAATTCCTGGGACTCCTCACTTCTCAACAGTAAAATACCTTGGGACTAAACCAGATACAAAACTGAACTGAACTCCCACATTTACAATCAAAACCAACAAGCAAAATGCAAAATAAGCCCAATTACAACCTCTATAAAACTCCAAAGCTGCCTATCAATAGACAATGCTAACAATATATAAATCTATAATCAGACCATTAATGTTATACGCATGCCCCGTATGGACAAACGCATCAGCCACAAACCATAAATAAACTGCAAATTAATACAAAATAGATTTCTCCGTTTAGCAACTCACGCACCATTGGTTTATATCAACAGACAACTACCAAAAAGAATTGAATATAAAACCCATCATCAAACACATAGCACTCTATCCATTTAAACTTTTATTCAAATATCAATTTCTATACCACACATCAGCCAATACAACCTCGCCTCAACAGGGACTATACTCGAAACACGAATAAAAACCGTTACCCTTAAATGCCTTTCCTAAACATATTTTCCAAACAATTGTGAAGAGTAGGTGCAGCATTGAAGGCTTCCTACCCCCTCCTGTAGGCTAGAGTTTTAGTTTTTAGATAGATAATAGCAATATTGGTAAGTCATACA
>BOPP01000022.1:12288989-12301119 GCA_017312745.1 Gryllus bimaculatus
AGGGCAAACAATTATTCTGAAGCCCTGCGCAAAATCCGTCCACAACGCGCGGGACAAACGGTGTCGTTTCACCAGTGTCACCAATACCAGGCAAGCGGCGAGGCCATGGATACTAAGCCTCGCTGCGATCGCCAGTTTTTCCCAACCAGCACGGGACCAGCAACAACCCCTGCGACCTACCTTCAGCCATATCTACGTGCCGTCAATCGCTCCCACCATCACAACCTGCTCAGGCGCGAGAAAAGTCAGTCAGTGATATGTGAAAGTGATTCCGAGAGTTAAAGCAAAATGAATCGAACCAGTTAACATACGAGCGCAAAAATCAAAAAAAAATGCAGTTTCAATAAATGTTACCTATAAGACAGCATACTCAGAAGCTCAGCGAACAAAGTTGACGATGGCGAGGACAATAGGTTTCTATTCATAAATGAACAAAATTTAATGACCTCGCCAAATTTAAACATGGAAAATACCACGCCAGCTTTGTTAGCCAATATTCATAATGTTGCCAGAATTTAATAGAGAACTTAAGAACTCAATAACAAACAGTTTACTTCAACCATTGTCAATTAACAAAAATCAAAAGGTGCTTTTCAAAACCTATTCTCGGGACTTTTAGACAGGCAATAAAATATCTAATCAGCACAAACAGAAAAATCTCCACACGTATAAAGACCCAGCAAACAAAAAATTTTCCATTTGTCTTAAGAATCTACATCCATCTATTTCAGGCAGGAAGAAATATATCAAAGATACTCAAGGGAAAGTGCCCATCGCTTATTAGTGTAAACTAGACTGAATAAAGACAACAATCCCCATCCCGGTAGTGGCCAAGCCGCAGTTCAACGCGTAGCCAAAACATTAGACAGTGTATTACAAATTTAATCAAATCTGCAAACCTGATTGTTCAAGCCAGAAAAAAGGCGCAAGAAGCCAAAAGGTCCTATACAAGTGCCTCCGATGTCTAGATTTCGGGCACACCAGAAACAATTGCTAATCACAATATAGCATTATGCATTTATTGGCTAAAGATCATTACTCAGTAAATTTCCCCCAAAAAAGAAAACCCTCCTATTTGCCCAAAAAACTGTAACGGATCCGCACCGCTCAGGAACGGCAGAGATCAGGTTGAATGTTACTTAGCTAACAAAAAGCTCGTAAGACACCTCCCCCCAAAATGACCAGAAACGACGTTGCAAGTACGAAACCCACAAATGTTAATCAGCTCAATCTAAACTCCCAAACTATCTAATCTACCAACCCACTAGCAACATACCAAACTTGAACTCACGGAACAAATCAAGCAATAGAAACCATAACAGGAATCAAACAAAGCCACAAACCAAACAATGATAATAGCAACAATCATTAAAGTAATTGATAAATTCATTCATAACCACAATAATTAAAACTTCTATTTCAACATACATAATCAATCTTACAATTAATACTATATCCCCAACACGTCCAATAATATACAAATTCACTCACGTCTATTTCATTGGAATCATGGCCACACAGCCCCCCCCATAATACAATTAACCTGCTAAACTGGAATGCCAATGGCAAAACCAACAAAAAAAAACGATATTGAATTTACTTTCTGAAAGATAAAGAAATCAAAATAGCGTGCATTAACAAACACCACCTCAAATCCCACACTACACTTCAATATGCCCGGTTAACAATGTCAGTCCGAAACAGGACCGATTAACAGGTTAATGCGGAGGTTGTTCATCATCCTTGTGGATAAATCAATACCCTACACCACAGCAAACATACCAAACACTCCTGGATTAGAAACAGGTCGCTTTTAAAAATACCTCTTAACCAACAGAGTATACACCATCTATAACAGCATACAAGTCTCCAACAAAAAAAATGTCCGAAGACAACACAAACATCGAGCAGCGCTTATTTAATTCAAATCAACCCCTACTTTGACATTAGAGATTGAACTCCAAAACACCAACTGGGATTGCAGATCAACAAAAACCAGCGCTACGAGCAAACCAGATTACAAACAATATTTAACGAACGCCAAAATGACACATAATTTAACTCCGACACGAAACCAACCTACTACTCATACGACTCAATAAACACCCAGACACATTAGACATTGCAATCACCACGATCGGACTACATTTTATTCCACCGTGCTACACGAACTTGCCTCTGATCACCTCCCTGCTAATAATATCTACACATTCAACAACCGCCCCCCACCACCACCCACCCACACCCACACTTAAATGTACTAATAACATAAACTGGAAGAATTTAGAAAAATACATTAATTATCAGAACCCCCAAATTCACGGAATCTAAAAAACGCCTTTAGCAATAGAATAGTTCAATAGCATTAATCTCTCTCCCATACATATGATAAAGTGATGTAACTGAACTATGTACTTCCGAATGAAAATAAATAAAATTGAAAAAAACAACAAGGGGTAACAATAACGAACAATGACCGCCCATTTAATCGTTTTCACATTCAACAAACTTAAAAGACGCAATTTTTAAAATGAAGTAGCATAAATAAAATATAAATAATAAAATTGAAATGAAATAATATATAAATTTTAACTCAAGTAGCGTCCAACTGTGTAAATTGGGAACGGGCGTTTGCATGCTAGCAATCTCTTTCATATTCATTTCAAGTAGGTTTAAATAATTTATAAAAGATTAATTTGTAAAGATATAACAACAACTCAAATGTAAGAAACGAATGTAAGAAATATGAACTATTACATTACATATGACATATTATATCACACGTAGAATACTGCAGCCTCGAAACACTTTGAAAATTAAAATCAAGAAGCAAAGAATTTTCAGAAAGAGCGACTAACTTTGACGCCAAAATGCTCCAAAACTACTATTTTTACTAAACTTTAACATTACCTTATTTGTAAATTTGTTTTTAATGAATACATTTCGTTTAAAAAATTGTATCTTCATAATGATCGTAGTTGGAAGACACCAAAAAAATTTGATTTTTTTTAATTGTCGAGAAAATAGGATTTTCAATCAACTTAAGACCTGCACTACTTTCTTAAACGTCCTTCAGAATATCAACCATCAAAATTTCATTACAATCGATGGAGTCTTTGTTGAGAAAAACATTGTTTAAACAAAAATTAAAATTTCTTATATTTCACGCAAAACTACGTTAAAGAAACTCAAATGTTTAAACATTGTAGTTGACCTTATTTCAAACACTATCTTTAAGAAACATATTTTATTAAAGAAAACAACTCTATCTTTATCACTTTATTTGTAGGATGACGTCAAAACAATTTTGATTCTCTGCAATTTTCGAAAAATCAGAATTTTTGACCAACATGAGACTTGCGCAATTATTTTAAACGTTCTTTAGAATATCCAATAACAAAATTTTATCAAAATCGACGGCCATTATACAAACTTTGAATGTGTTCCACAGGCTTCATTTAAAGTAGCCCTCTAAATTAAAATATCGGTTTTTAATTCAAGGGCCCACGTTATCTGCCAAGTCGATAGCAGAATATAAATTTTGGAGAAAATCGGCTTAAAAGTTTCGGTGCTAGCGTTTTCACAGTCGAACAGAAAGACGTTTTTTCCGTCAATCGACTTTTCGGTGTCACAAAACATGGATACTGGCTGCACCACGTGTTGGAGAACTTTGTTCTAAATTTAGCAACTGGATTTATCCACGTTTTCGTTACATGGTCCTGTAATAAGTATTTTTCTGACGGATATTCGTTGTTTTTCTCGCTGAACTTTCTCTTCTTGAGAAGTTCTTTCTTAAGTATGAGAAAGAGAAACAGTTAAAGATTTTCAACATTACCTATTCCCCTACTGTGCGTACAGACTAAATTCTCATACTTAGTGCGTCACTTTTTTTTTGAATTGAATTTACCTTATTTTACGTGGCGAGACTCGGGCCATCAGGCCCGCTCTTCCGTCTGACCACGCAAATTTCGCTACGCTCCTTTCACCAACTAGGAGAGAAAGGAGGTATTTCTTGGGCGAGAAACAGGCGATTTGAATTTAGCTCAGAGGCGTCATTTAGGCTTGAGGATCTATTACATGCAAGTAAATCTACGAACATGGGACAGCCGGCTTTACTTCCCCTCCGAAGGAAGGCGTACGAAGGCTTAAAAATCCACGGCTTCGATCGGGTTTGAACCCGCCAACTTGGAGTACAACAGTCCAGTACGCTAAGCGTTACACCATCGCCGCTGCGACATCTTTGACATTGTTAACGCCACGCGACTTTGATACTCCACGAAATCGTTCATTAAATAATTGTTATTCGTGTATTGCGTTATAGAGCAGCAATTTTATTGAATATTCTGAGTTTAATAGTACAGTTAACAATACTGTTTAATAATATTGTTGTATGTTACCGTAAAGATTGTTCAAATATTTAACTTGTTGCCTAATTAAAGGTGAGTATCTTATTTGTGTTTCTTGAGCGGTTTGCGTTGTTCTTGAACGGCTGATGATATGTTTGAAAAACCACTTTAGGGGATTTTGTTCAGGAACATTGTTGCTTGTGCAGGCTACTTAGGTTATAAGACATGGTACTTATGACTATTAAAGCTTGTTTTCAAATCGTATTAATCAATGGAGATTGCAATCGAGATGAAATTGCTGTTGGACGCAGGCAGAAATAATTTCTTGACAAAATGCATGATAAAGAATAAGAGCCACATGTGCCAATGGTACTTGGGTAATCTTTAAGAATTCCCTTTCTATCTGTTAATGTATCGCGATTATATGATAAGCTGGTTCATCGGATTGTTTGCACAGCCGATGACTGGAAGTTATTATGATAGGTAGTTTTAAGATTTTTAGATCCACACCAGGCGGATTCTGAAGAAGTATCCTCAGAAACGCCACGATCTGCGTGCGATATTTTCTTCCTCTTCCTATCTTTATCCTTTAATTACACACACACACACACACACACTTGTATGTACTACACTACCAGAGACGTGAGATCAGTTGCGAGCTTAGAGCTTCGCCGGGGGAAGGAAATGCGTTCCACTACGGGACTAATGACCAAAGCAGTAGTCGCGCCCGTACGTGGGGCGGTGCGGGGCGGCGGTGACGCTGCGCGTGCGCGCGTGCGCGGGCCCCGCCGCCGCCTGCGCCGCCGCCGGCGACGAGGAGCGCCCGCCGCCGATGAACACGGACGGCTTCGCGCTCGAGAAGGAGAAGTACTGGATGCGGCCGTCGGGCGCCAGCTGGTGGAACTCGTCCGAGGCGGTGAGATGCACCAGCGCGGGCGGGTCGTCGGGGTGGTGCGCGATGATGGCGGGGCTCTCGGAGAAGCTCACGCGCTGCTGGCTGTCGGTGCTCGCGCGCGGCGCGGGCGACGGGGGCGGTGGCGACGGCGACGGTCGCGCGCGCGCCGCCGCCTGCGGGGTCAATGCGCTCAGGGACTGATTTAAAGAAAGTGCCACATCAAGGTCACAGGCTGGACGCACAGGCGGACACTGTCATCCTATTGGGTGGTTCATTACTACTTAAATTTTTGGTATTGGAGCACCCAATTGGAATGCAATATCGCTCTCTCCTTCCTGCTCGTGACATTGAAGTGTCACTATGTTTAAATAGGAGTACAAATTACGTAAAGGCGGCTCCGCAAATTCGTTATTTGCTGAGTACGCGCTACTGCTCGCGCAATTACGAGCAGCTGATGTGTATGATGCATTAGGAATTTAAAGTTGGCGGGGTAATCGTAGGGAAGAGAGTGTTCAGAATACTCAGAATACTTGCGTCACGTAATGTATGTTCTGCCCCATAGTACATTTTCTCCAAATTACGGAATTGTAAGAGGTCATCTAAATGACTCTTCCGAAATGATCAAAATATTTTCTTTTTCGTGTAAAACTTTAAAAAAGGAGAAAAATTGTTGAATTATGAAAAGCTTTTTTAAAATAAAAATCCACTAAAATTCTTTTGGCAAAAGTGCAGTGGTTGGTTCATTAACGATGCGGTACAAAAACACCTCTCAGAAGCTACAGAAACCACTCTTTGTATATATTATTTTCTATATGTAGTATCTGGTGAAAAAGTATTGGAATACATCGACATTGGTATTTCAAATTTGTGGTCATGAATTTCGTGTTTTCGGTTCTATATCCGTAACTTTGGACACGCGTATCGATTAATATCCCTCAGTGCTTTGCCAAAACATATATTTCAAGCCCTCCACTTGTCAAATTAAACGATTAAAAATTAAGCGTCTTTTTAATTTAAATTGAGGCTTGTTAATGGATCAGGAATAAGCTGAGCCGTTTCGGATATTATCAACATATGTTATTTTAAGGGCGGGGTACTTTTCATGAAGCCTCTCTGATATCCTCTCTCTCTTTTCATAAAGCCTCCAGTTTCCTGCAAAATGACTCCAATTTTTTTCTTTTGATCGAATAGAAGAAAATGCACTTATAAATACGGCGTAGCTTTGATTGTGATTAAAACCTCTGAAAGTTTGTAACTTGCAAAAGTTCACATTTATTTTTCCACTCCTTTTTATGGTTGGTAATAATAATATGTATTAATATTTTGTTGTGGTGAAAAGAGAATGTAAGTAGTGGTGGACTATGGTATGTCACAGACGTTCTCATACTGGTTCGATTTATGATTTTTTTTGTATGGATTAGCTTATCGGTTTTGCCCCATTCAATTCCAAGCTGCCATCTGTCACCAACCAAACTTCGTCCCATTTTCACATTTTATCAATTTTTCGGTTTTCTAATGGTACAACTGATATACGACTATAAGAATATTTAGAAGGGTAAAAGACAAACTTCCATTGAAAAATTTGGATCCATTTTTGAGAAAATGTTGTTTGAGCGTTTCTGAAAGCGGGCATTTAGAAGCTCATTTTCACCCCAAATTTTGGCGTTCCAACAAAATCAACAAGAAATTGTATGAAACAATTGTACTCACAAATCCAATAATATATACAAATAGCTCTTAATATAAAAATAAGTGGCGTGTAAAATATTTAAAAAAATTCATTTCTGTAACTTTTTGTAAGTTTTCTTATTTCTTTCGTCTGGGCTAGTTTTTCGGTTTTGCCGCACTCTCATCCCAGCTGCCGTCAAAACTACATTTTTTCACATATTCTTAACTTTTCGATTTCCTAAAGGTAGATCAAAAACATGACTAAAGAGTATTATAGAAGAGTAAAACCGTACCCTATCTGAAAAGTTCGTAAAAATTTGGTGCTGTACTTGAGAATACGTTGTTTGAACGTTTCTGAAAGTGGGCATTCTGAAGCTAATTTTCACAAAAAGCTTCATGATTCATAGGAATTTGTTTAAAGTAATTGTAATCACAAGTACACCAATGTATACAAATCGCTGTTAATGGAAATACTAAAGATTATATTTGAAAAAAAGTATATTCGTAAATTTAAAAAAAACACCATACGAGTGGCATTCATATCACGTTGTTTAGTCTATTGTAATGTTATTTCGCACAATATATTTAGCACTATTCCTACCAAAAGTTAAAAAAAAAACATTTAGCCGTTTTTATCTTTAGATTCTCCCTTTTATGCTACCAATGTAATATTCTTAATATTGATGACCCAATATCTCAGAAACTATTGGAGATACCGATTAGAAAATTTTATTGAACATTATCTGTATTAGTGTTGTTGTATTAGTGTACATTGAAAATAATTGTTGCAGACAACAATTATATGATTTCTTTCTTGAACCTTAATTTTCTTGAAAATTGAATGATAAATATATTTATAAAATTGAAACAAATAATGCTAACGTCACAAATGAAGATCCACAACTTCATGTTGTGTAGTTAAGTAATCTTGGAACCAAAAATGGGGTTTAATAGAATAAGAGAAAAAGGGGCATATGTAACAAAAACTGTGTATTAAGAAAATACTCCTAAAGTTTTGACTAAGAATTGCCCAGCATATTTGTTGAATTATTTTACGTAAACATAACCTGTGCCGTGTTGTGAATTACGCTCGTTATTACTTGTATGTAGAAGCTGTTCTCTCTACTTTTCTGGACTTTTGGGCGATTTTCTCAGCTTTGACCTCTGCAGGGAGGGAGGGGGTTTGACTGGATTAATTCGTTGGTTAAGATTTTCATTGCTAAACGTATTTTTCGCACTACATACAATGTTAACGACAACGGTCTATTAGATTGAATTTATTTCCTTTGTTCACATGCTGAAAAACACTTTTCGGTCGGTGATTGCAACTATTCGACATTTCTTTTATGCTCCAGGTTAGCCTATCACTTTGCCCAAGGGAGAAAACTTTAAAAACACAGAACAACATGCCCGCTAAATTGCACAGTTAAACAAGACAATACGAAACTGTGAAAACCACATCCTTCGAGCGTTAATCGTTAAAGATTGTCTGTTTACGAGAAACCATGGAACTTCTGAAACGTCAGACAGTCTGCGTTGATGCAGATTCAAAATGTAATCAAATAATTTAAAAAACAACGAATGATGTTCAGAAAACTATAGAAATTATTTTAAGATTAAATAGTAGTTCTTCCAAAAGATTTTTTCTCGTAATGTTTCCAAGCGCTCCGCAATATTATATTGATTTGAATATTATATTGAACTATTGATTTGTTGTGACATACAATTTACAAATAGGACAAGAGAATATTAAACGTGTTTAAAATTTCAAAATATGGAAACGACATACTACAGACACTTCCACTATTTATAGTCTTAATAAAATGTATATGAGAGTAGAATTGCTTCAAATGATTTTCAATGTAGTTTCTGAAACTCTGAATAGTTTTCTGCGGCAACAGAGAGTTTTGACAAATGACTGCCCCCGAGCCAGACTTGAACCAGAAGCCCTTCCCTTTAACACCGACATTTAATCACTTCGGCCACCCAGATTATGCAGAGCTTTGGCACTTCTTTAATATTCATAAGTACCTAAAGCTAACAATTTATTTTTATACGTTTTACAAATTCAATAAAATATGTGAAAATTTGTTTAAAAGTTGAAAATTCGAAAATCACGTACAGACATGTATATTCATCGTGATTAATAGTATTTGCACAGCAACACAGAACTGTCACAAATAATAGTTCCCGTCTACGAGTATGACTCGAATCAGCACGAGCTTGCCCTCCAAAGTCAGCTCAGTACATTTCTGGCGAAATTACATCGTTTTCTGGAGCTAGTTGACATAACTTTCTCTTCTTACAAAGAATTCGTAAGGCGACAAAATGAAAAACAAAATTCGAAATTTTTCGGGTGGAATCTCACCTTACAAAATTCTTGTTTTTGGTATTTGTTAATATTCAACAACAATGTTGCAGGAGTTTCACGTGAAACTCCCCCAAAACTTAATGAATATTATTCAAAATCGCAGATATTTGAGCGGGACCAGAACTATCGGGGAGTATTCAGTTTAGATAAAATCCTACACGTAGTTTAGACCCTATACTTGGGTTTTCATTTCTTGGTGCGTGAGGGCCTGTCTTTACGATTGAGTATCTCACGGCGCGTCTTTCTCGAGTATCATCCGTATCGACCAGTGCTAGCGATCATGCAACATCTAGCGGTAAGACCGAGAAAGACGCGTCAGTAAAGTATAATGATGAATGTGTTGAAAGAAGGCGGAAGGAAGACAACGAAGGTAATGATAATATAGTAATTCATATGAATTAGATTACCTTGAAAGATGGTAGATAAAAGGCGTGACTGAAGCTAATCAAAAATAACGATTTGCAGGAATAGTACATTCTTGGAAACATTAAGTTTCTCGTCGAAAATGGTTTGCCCCTAGAGTTTGATGGCGCTGGATATCCCTGCTTGCCGCCGGCGCAATCTTACGTTTTTTTTTTTCGAAACTACGTTCTGTAGATCGAACTATGATGCTTTAGTTTATTTTATTGCAGAGTGTATAAAATACTTTAACATCCATTGAGTGCGAAATAGTGGTAGTATAGAGGAAAACGACTGTCGTGATTCCTTCCAGTGAAACTGAATTGACATTAATTTTTGTAAACATAATGTCTCTTTCTTGTTTGGTTAATGTAAAATGATTGTTGTAAGAGGAATGTTATAATTTCAAGAGAATGGCTCAGTGTCAACGTGTTCTAAAACGCGTGGAGCAGCGTGTTCGATTCTCAGTCTACGTAAATATTTTATGCATTCTACTCTGCCTTAAAATACACTAAATTACAACATTTCACATTTGTCTTGACAATTTTATGCATCAATAGGTAAAAATTCGCTTTCGCGAAGAAGGCGAATATTTCAATTCTGAAGAAATTAGAAAATTGATCACTTGTATTAGAAATTAAAAATATGCATTATGTGCCGTGGAGATTTAAATATGACAATAATATATGTTAACCCTACACCGTTATAGCATTCTTATAACAATTTAGGTGCAGCGGTGTTTCGAAAGCCCATGACATTTTGGAGATTTCCAAAAGATTTCAGCCGGCATGAGCAGGACCAATAACACCAAAACATTACAAATATATTTGTTTCATTTAACAACTAAACAGAAAAGTCCCCAGCTCACGTAGAACAATCAACACATGTAAAAATTAAGTGTGGACCGATAACAATTAAGGGGTCTAAATTCAAATTGGGATTTTTTCATTCCAGTATGTTTTGAGGAAAACAAGAAAATGTAATATCATTTGTTTAAAATATTCTGCTGCTAAATGTTTAGGATTAATGCCCTTGGCTAATTAAAGTAACAACAATAAAATAAGATAATTCAGAAATATCTAGTCATTATGAAGAAAGTTGAGCTAAAAATTTGAAACAGTTGTTTTGAAATTTAATTTAAATATTTTTTTTGTATTTTTGGTGAAAACGTATTTTTCCGTGAAAACAAACTTGCTTTCGTTAAATATTTTTACAAAAGTGTTAAATATTTGCCTTTGATTTCAATATATCATGTGACATTTTTAATCAAATATGAAGATCAGCAGCCCCTAACTGCTGACTTTCACAATACTAATCATTTGCAGTATAAGCTTGGTCAATGCGTAAGCCAGTAGGTTTTTTACAGAATAATAAATTTTTTGGATTGGAAAGATCGTACTTTGCAACGAAATGCAGATTATGGAAAGATCGCGTTCTGATATTAACACATTATTAAGAAGCCCTCCGTTGGGTACAAAAAAGTATTTTGTTACAAATCATTTTATAGAACGACGCATAACAGCTACGGATCCCTATTGAAACCAATATCTCATATTTCATCAAAAGTGAAGAAGGTGCTTTTTGAAACCACACCCCTCAATTTGTCGATTCTCACAATGTTAAAACAATTTTTCATTTATTTCAGTAGCATTGACGATTGATGTTTTCGAAGATAACGATCTAGCATTGCCTGCGTCCGTTCGTCATTCAGTGCTGCGAAAGGAAACAATCTGTTACGTGTTCCGCATACAATTCGCTTGCAGATAGATAACATCGTGAAGCAACATGAGAAAGTCACAGTATTCATCTGAATGCTTTCAGAACTGTAATAACGCAAATCCCACTTCTTAGACAAATGAACACCGAATAATAATAATAATAATAATAATAATAATAATAATAATAATAATAATAATAATAATAATAATAAAGAGATCAAATGACACGCTTCGGTTGTTACCATCCTAAAAGTGCGATACACAGGGTCACACTGCCTCGACAAATGGGAGGGCGTGGGATTGTGAAGTTCACGAATCTCCATGCCAAACAGATAATAGCCATGAGGAAGTATTTTGCAGAAAAGGCAGGCACTTCTCTACTCCACAAGGTACTTGTGCAGGCAGATGACAATTACACGCCCCTCAATCTAAAACAAGATATGCAAGTTCATCAGCTCTCTTTTCAGCAAGAGATCGATTCCTGGAAACAGAAAGCACTCCACGGTGCATATCCTGCTACAGTAGCCAATCCAAATGACGACCAAAAAATGTCGTACAAATGGCTCAGTATAGGACATTTTTACCCTGAGAGCGAAGGTTTCATAATAGCAATACAAGATAAGGTGATTCCTACAAAGAATTACCTAAAATATATCATCAAAGATCCAGGAGTACTAACTGATGGATGTCGCATGTGTGGTCGAGATCATGAAACCATTCAGCATATTATATC
>BOPP01000022.1:12318224-12328956 GCA_017312745.1 Gryllus bimaculatus
CACCACCCGCCCGCCGCCCGAACGCGCTCGGAGGACGTTTCATGACCCTGACGACGCAAACGAGCAATGAGCGCCGGTGCATTGACTTATTACTTCATTCCTTAGATCCCAAAATCAGCACAATCGGAAAACATTTTTGAATGATTCCCCATAAATCGAAGCAAATGCTACATTTCATTTCAATGTGCCAATTGAAAACTCTTCGGGAACAATGAGCAGATTTTCACGTCTGCAATGATATTATAAGAACTGTGGGGACCCGACCCGACCCCGATCTAAAGGCGTTCATTTCTTGATTGTCAGACTCACTAGCAGTCGCTTAATTTTCCACAGATTCTTAATTGTTCTTGTCGAACGCGGAACTCCAATGTCCATTAACAAACTCTCAGAATATTCATTCAGGTCGTTTATACAGACATTATTTTCCGCCAAAAACTCTTTCGGAAAATGAAACAAACCAGTAGATCAATACTTTCCATTTAATAATTGAAACAGGGTCAAAGACATGGTTGTAGAATTCGTACACGTTTCTTCTTTCTGACTCAATGTTTTTGCTTTGTCGAAAGTATCCACATAAGAATGTGTTGCTAAATATACGGCTTTATTAAACCTTTGTATACCAAGAAATGAAATTGTTATAAATCTTTACTTTTGTGAAATAATTCCTCAGGCATGCTGTGATAACACATCAATAAACATTTACTAAAAATAATTATTTAAAACAATTTTTACTTTCTCGCCTGAATTCTTCGTAAGAAGAAAAAGTATACAAGAAAGGGTCGAAATTTTGCCAAAAAAAACAACATTAATGCCGGATTCTTGGTACGAAACAATGGATAAACCTTTTGCTAAATACAAAAAAATCTCTAACATGTGATGAAGTGAATATTTATGTTTTGTTGGTTCTGGATACTTTTCCGTCCGCTTCCCGTCTGTGGTCAACGCTAACGGCTAAACCGTTAAGCTGATTTTCTCCAAAATTGATATTCCCAAACTGATCTGGATGAGGTTAGCGGCCCTTTGAATTTGTAATCGATGCTTTAGTTTTTGGGGTTTCATTACATGAAGCCGTTTGGACATTTTTCGCTCAGAAAAAGACTGTTATACAATTTTAATTCTTTAGAAAAAGTCATATATATTTTTAATGGTTAGTAGTTTGTACGTAATTTGCGCTTGAAATTTACGAAATAAATATTTATCTCAAAAACCACTCTATTTTTTTCCTTAAAGTTCTAGTCCTATTTTTAGGCATTGCTCGTCTTTTTAGAAAATTCCAAAAAAAAATTCAAAAGAACAAAATTTGTTTTTGCTCAGTGCTTGGTTGGTAGGTAGTTTGGCAGTGCTGTAAAGTGCATCCCTTTGGAATGTTCCCTGAACTAGCATAGAGGCAGCCTGAGCGGTCCTTTTCTCTTGAGGAAAATGGCTTGAATTTATTTTGAATGCTAAAAGTGTAAATTCAGTGCCAGTTGATAATAGATATGCTCTCTTAGAAAATCTAAAAGATCCTGATTCCAGATTTAAATATATAAATATTACCTCAAGCCAAGATGAAAGTGTGAAGATTTCACTAATTTATGTGAATAAAAAAACAAACTTATCAGAGTTTAGAGAAATCAAAAACAATATTTTCAATCAATTCACCTCGAATATAATAAATAACCGAATAAATCTAATATTCAAAACAATAACCGACTTCAGAAAACCAATTAAATATCTATTGAATATTAAAACTAAATTTTCACACCTATAAAGACATAATGGTAATGAAAAATTTTTCAAAGTTTAAAAAAATGTCCACCAGTCTTTATAACTACAGGAAATCTTCAAGGATGTCAAAGAAAAATGCTCATCGGTAAATCAGTGATACCGGACTACACAAAGACTGCACATTCCTATCTCAGTGGTAGCGGCCGACTCTAACTGCCAACGGAGCTTAGACATTGTATTACAAATAACGTGAATTAGCAAATTAAAAGTGAAAGCTCAAAAAAGACGTAGAACCAAACGACCAATACAATGCCCAAGATTTTTAGACTTTGGTCATGCAATAACTGTAATCACACCTAAGACTTTATCTACTGCTCAATAGATTATTATTCGGTGAATTGTCCTAATAAAACCTCATCCCTACGGAGAATTGAAACGGGTCACATCGTGCAGACGTCCACTCAGACGAATACCCGTTCTGCAAAAAACTAACTGAACCTCGCCCCCTTAACGGAGTTCATAGTGGAGAACTACGCTCATTAGAAAACGATTTTCACAGAGAACATCAAACGGGCATCAAATAATTGACATCCATCCAACACCAGAATGAGACCTAACAATAACATCTCATCTCGCCAACTAGAATCCTCTTTATCAACCCAATTAGCAATCATATCAGCAAAATATTTTTCTGTTACATATTGTCAAATATTAAACAGTTGCATGAATTCATTCAGAGAGGTGGAGTATACCATGTCTATTTATGATAAAATGTTATGTTTTAACACGCCTAGTGCTATTTTATTATTCTTCCTAAGAGTATTGGGAACTTTGCTGAAAGAGATATTAACGAACAGCACTAATAGCAGAGTTAGAAACAGTAATAACTCATATATTCTTTCATTCAAATAAATACTTCGAATGGAACATTATCACTTGTAAAATTATACCTTTATGCCTGTACCTTACACTTATTTTTTGTATAATTTATGTTCAGTAAGTGTAGTAATAACATTGTTTTTTCAGGACGCAACATCTTATTGCTCTCTAATACAAAGTCATTAAAAAAATACTCATTAGAAGCTTTCAACGCTATGCTTAAAAAGTATATAATTGTTTTGAAATACAAAAACGTTATGCAAACTATTTTTGGTACAGTACAGTCTAAATTTAGTTTCTTGTTTTAAATACATACTGCTGTCAAGATAATAGTGGCAAATGAGACAAAACACTTTAAAATGCTCTCCTGGAAAATTAGAAAAATGAGACACAGTGAACCATGAATCTTCAAAAAACCTTAGCAAATTAATGTATTTAATTACATATATTCACAAATAGATATTTATTCTACCAAAATCTAGACAGGCAGACAAGTCACGAAATAATTATGTTTTAACAAACAGTGCTATTTATGATCATAGAGTTTCTTTATTTATAACAATTATTGCAGACGTAATTCTGTTAGAAAGTACAAAAAAGAATAGTCGTTATGTGTCAAATTCATAACCTTAGTTTATTCAAACATGATCATTCTAACAGTTAACATTTCAACGAGTTGTTTGCCCGCCATATTATCATACAGTTTCATCAAAAAGAACGCAAGCTTTAATGTGTAAAGTAGTGTAATTTTAATATTCAACCAATACCTTTTGGTATGTAGTTTTAAAGATGATCAACATTCATTTCTTCATTTAGATTTCCATTACTTGCGCAGTCGGTAAACAAGAATTTAGCTTCTCCATCTCCGTCACTTAATTAATTTTATTAAGTAACTGAAGCTTGGCATACTTTTCGCCACTTTTTAAACGAGGGTGTGTGACCCATGTGTTCAAATAATCAACCATTGTTGACTTAAAACACTTTTATCTTTTATTTCAATTAATTGTGTTTCTAAGTTTAAAATGTGATTACGCTCATTTGAAGAAAATTTGTTTTTCATGAAATTGGAAAATTGCAGTCAATTCATTGATAATTTGGTGTAATACCATTGCGAAAGGAAAGAAGTGCTTTCATTTTATATGATCTCTTGACCTCCTAGTGGTGCGTACGTGAACTATAATTAAAACTGCTAAAAACAAACAATGAAGATTCCAATTTTCCTGTTACAAGAAAGTTTGTTCAAATTGCACACATGTTAATGTGTCTAAATCCTTAGATATAACAAATGTATATTAAATGACTTTACTAAAATCCTTCAAACTCATTTCTTATGACGACTATTACCGCATTTTACACACCAACTTCAAATTACTTTTACAAATTATTTCAGGACATTGGACAAACTGTGGCTGGTTTAAGAGATTTCTCAGTGCCAACTTTACGTATCATTAGACCAAAACTAAATTACAGTGGTTTTCGACTGTATTTCTCGGGTACGAGTAATATCGATATGATTTATCTACTGTTGGGGCACCCTAACAGGCTACACTAAATACCTAATATGCATTCACGGCTATCTAACAGAACTACCAACTTCTGAACCGAAGGGTTTCAACCCAACTCGGGGCGGATATCTGGAATGAATTGCACTGTCGGATTGACATTTTTTTCGACCTTTCTTCATTTTATTAGGTTTGATTCTCAGAGAACAATACATTATTCTTCAAAAGTAATCATTTCGCAAAAAATATAGGTATTTAACAGAATAATTTTGTAGTAAAGAAACCAGAAAACACTGATATATTATGAATAATTGGATAACCTACTGGAGTAATTTACAACACAGAGAAATGAGGTTTGATTTTTGTTTTCGATTTTACATTTATTAGTACAACGTTTCATAAAACTGAATGTTTATTCTCTTTAAATATCAATGGTTATAAGATTTTTTTTAAAAATTACCTTAAAAACATAAATGCTAGACAATTTAATATTAGTAATCAATCAAACTATCAATTTAAGAAATACATTCCACAAAATTTTAAAATGCATCAAAAATCAAAGCTTTATTTAAAATTTACGGATGATAAGCAATTGAAGGTCAAATTAAAAATAGGAGGATAAAACAACTTAGTTTTGAATAACGCTCAAATGTAACTTACCAGTAATAGTCAACTGTGTCAAACGTGATATCACTGTTACTACCCAACAGGTCATCCAACTAATCATAATACTTTTTAATATAAAAATAATAATTTATGTAAAACATTAATATGGGTAAAATAATTAAACTAATTTCAAATATAATTGATTCATTAATATAAGAAAAACTACAAAAACGTATAAATAAAATAATTTGTTTCAATCCTGAGACGTCAAGAAATGGTAAAAAAAGATATTTATTTAATTTATTCAGTCAATAAAATGTACGTATAACAGACACAATAGTAATAAGAAACATTGTTTGATATGTATAAAAATTATATATAATACATCTGAAACACAAATTCACAAGAAATATTGAATTAAAATAAATAAAATGTGGCCGTAGGTATGAACTAGTGGTGCTAGAGAATAGCACAGGCTTTCTCGTACTAGTTAGTTTTCTAATTTCTTTGGTCTGGGATAGTTTTTCGACCAATAGCAACAACAACCAACAGCACACGATACATTATAAAACGCGTTACGTAAGTAGTTACGTAAAAAACGTAAGTCGAATTAATTCTGTTTTTGACAGTATATGGAAAAAAATCCTTTTTTCGTACTTCTCGATGACTGCACGCACGAGGGGAAGTACGAGTAATCGAGTAACCTGCATTCATTCATCGTCATTCACTCTAAAGTGAAGTGCTCTAAAGCAACCGATCGAGTCAAGTGAGGACCCATGCGATGCACGTCGGTCTCCTAGCTACATTTGGCTACATTTGACCTCGAACCGGGTCACGAACCCCGCCCGGAATACCACATGTGTCGTTACGATGATTGTGGATTCTTTAGATTGATTATAATTAAACCCTGCTCAGCAATGACATTAAAAATTTAACGAGTATTTTATTTAGTACTTTTTTCTAAAACTTGCTATGCCAGAAAATTACGAATCGGTCAACTGTAACCAACTTAAAATTTATTTTTTGTTATGAACACGTAAAGCACAAATTAAACGTTACCACGAAAATACCAATCAGGGATGCCACGTTTAGTCAATGTCTCTTGGGGACGTTTTTACAGCGAAGTGTGCAGCAATCGACCGCTCTACCTCGAAAATTCTTTACCCCTTTTTAACATCTTCACTTGAGAAACTCGAACCGCGCAAGCGCAAAAGGTCGAAATCGTTGTTTGCTGCCTGGGCTTAAAGTTCCTATTACCTAACTATGAGGTCTTCTTGTATGTTCTATTATATTTTTGGAGGGTAGAACTATTTTAGAAACGTTCGAAGTTCAATTACAGTATGTAACCAATTTTAGGTTCAATACAATGATTTAAAATGTGCGAAGTGCACACACGGTCCAACTAATTACGTAGGTCAACGTGGATCCGGTAACACTGATGTAAATTACTGTTCCTTATTGCATTTTATGCGCTGAAATTATTTATGTATGTGAAAAACTTCCACCATGTCCCAAGTTTTTTTTATTTGGCCCTAACTGATAACAAAGAAGTGAATATCATGGTTTATAGTGAGTTTTTTATTTGTAAGATTGAAACAGTGCTAACGTCTAAACCTGCTATAACCATCAGTTTTGGGGGATAAGTTGTGTGTTTTTCTTTCGTTATTTTATCTTTGTATGGTGTTGACTTGAAAATAAAAATGGAGAAATTATGTGATCGAAATTATGTGTAGTGGCGGCGATGGCGTAGCGGTCTGTTATACTGAAGTCGGTAGGTTCAAACCCGATCGACGCAGTGGATTTTTAAGGGCGAAAAAGTCCTTCGTATGCCTTCCTTCAGAGGAGAAGTAAAGCATGCTTTCCCATGTTAGTACATTTACTTGCACGTAAAACATCCCCAAGCCTAAATGACGCTTCTGAGCTAAATTCAAGTTGCCTGTTCGTTTCTCAAGAAATACCTCCTTTTTCCGCTAGTGGGTGAAGGGAGCCTAGCGAAATTTGCGTGGTCAGACGGGAGTGGGCCTAATAGCCCCAGTCTCACCACGAAAAATAAGGCATCAATTTAATTCTTTCTCCTGATAAGTTCTATTTTGTATGTGAAGTGTTCATTGTGAAGTCACAGAGCCAAATCACTCAAAACTATGCATCATTATCATTTTGCTTGTCATTTTTGAGATCAAAACATGATGTGGGCAGCGCACGTAGCATGCATCACGGGTTAGGTAAACTTAAATGAATGGATGAAAGGAAAGAAAAAGACATGTAGCTCGGAGTTCCAACGGTTTAAAGAGAATCTAATAGTCACCTGGAAAACCTATCTTTGTACCACACAAAATAAAGGCAAAAAAGAAGAAAGTCCAACTGAACCATCAGCCCGGCAGTCGGAAGAGCATGGCGAAAATTTACCAACTTCTAAGCCAACATGTGAATAAAAAAGCATTTCAACCGACGATGAAAATTCCGACAGTGAAAATGCAGAATCTGTAGTGAGTGATACAACATAAGATTTTAGAACCAACAGCATGCGTCATCGTATTGAGCAACATGAACTCAATGATGTTGGTCGAGATCTCCATTCATCCAAATACAAAGTCGGACTTCTAGCGTCACGTTTAAAATAAAGGAACCTATTGTCTGAAAAAAAAACGAACGTGCATTTAGGAAAAGAAATGGAATACTTTCTCATCATTTTAGTACGGAAAATGTACTCTATTATTGCAAAGATATTAGTGTTCTCATGAACGATTTAGGATTAACGTATACTTCAAATGAATGATGACTCTTTAAAGATTAGTCCAAGTTCAGTTTCAAGGCTGTGCTCTAACGCAAAGGCTATGCTTGGAGAATAGTTTTTTACAGCAGTAAGACACTGCATCACACAAACCGAAGACAATTCACAAGAAGACCTTTTGAAATTTTGTTATGATTCACGTGTACCTCCTCCCTCCTCATTTTCACTTTAAATTCCCAATTAGAAATTAAATTTTGATTATAATTTCATATATATATATATATATATATATATATATTTGTACTATCTTCATACTAAATTAGGATGCATATATTAAAGGCATTATGCAAAAATCACTCGTACAAGACAATTATTTAAAAATAAATTATGGCGTTTACATATGAAATGATAAAAAATAAACGTTATAAAAACAAGCAAACTTTACGTAGTGGCTGTTTTTTGAGCTCACATCTGAATCAACGATCTCGAATTAGTACAAAAAGTTACTTTTCTTTGTGTTGCCGGAAATCGTTACAATTTGTTTTCCTAGGTTATTATTATCCAGAAGTCTGATTCTCGGAAGCCTCACAGATACTGTACAGAAAAACTAGAATCAGTAGATAAAAGGGGATAGTGAAGAGATAAATAGGAAGATAAAAGGCGACAGACCAACGCAAGTCCAGTTGAAAGCCTCCGTACAATATCGCAGAAATTGTTTTATTTATTTATAGCAAACATTTATCTTTATCTATCTTTTTTACAAAACACCAGCGAGAGATGCTGTTGTTGAATTCGTTTAGGGGCGTTTTAGTTGCCTCCGTTGCTTGTTGTAGTTTGAGCGGTTCGGAATATTTTGAATATGCCAAGATCTTCTTAGTCTTTCTTTTCTGCGGCTATTTTGGTTAAAGAAACTTTATGGATATTTACGCCGCCTTGGGTGTAGTGTAGTTGCGGTGTAGCGTCCAGCCTGCTCTTTTGAATATTTTTGTATTATATTAATTACTCAGTCCGCTTTAGTTATGTGGTCAGCTGATTTTAAGTGGTAATCGATGTTTGTTTTTCACCATATATATGTCCTTCTTATACAAGTTTTCGCAGTTTGTTCTTTCTGTTTTCGTTTAGTGACGCCCGGGAGAGATTTGGTAGAATAATTTTTTGTTTGCCGACTGTGGGATTAATTATTGGCGTGTGGTTGAGGAAAGTTCGTGGGAAGATTCTATGATACAGTTAAGTTTGGAATGGGATTCTTTTGTTATGAATAAGTATCAATTTACATTTCTGGGTTTGTTTGGTTAGATAGGTAGGCCAGTAGGCTAGGTCTTCGCTGTAGAATGTTTCTAAGCCTGAAGTGGAGGTAACTGCTTTCAGCCAGTTCTTCTCCTCTTTGGAGGTGGATTGAGCTGGACCCAATATGCGTGTGGTTTGGCAGTGTAGTCTCCACCATCATGTACCATATTCCCCTGGACTAAATAGGGTTTTAATCGTTTGTGTTTCTTATTTTAATCTGGATGCGGATAAATGGAACTGATGGTAAGTTGGTCCACTCAGTACCAAATTTGTACAGTCGTTGCTGTGAGATTATCCTGTGTCCTCTGTAAGCTCCTGTTCTTGAATTTGTTATAGGTGTTTTTATTAATATTGCTGTGCCAGCGCGAATGGCGATTGCACTATGGTTTTTAGTATGGTAGTAGAGTGTAGTTTCTTACAGTTTAAAGTAGTTCTTTCTGTTGAAGTGAGATTCAGAAATCGAATAGGCATGTCATTTGTGTTGTTCGATTGAGAGAATTTGTCGATTTCTTGGCGATGATTGCCAAGGCCGTTGGGCGTCAGCTGCAATGCGAAGGAATTAGCATTAGATAGTTGGGACGACAGCGACGAGATTATGAGGGTTAATAGGAGAGAGTTTATTTGTTGAACTTCTTGCTGATGAGGTATGTTTTCAAACCTCGTCAAAGGAGTGTGTATAATTTTCAATAAGAATTGCTATCGTCGTTGTGTTTGATTACTTTCTACAGGCTTTATCGCAGCAGTATGGCCCATGTTTGCATTTTACATGTCCACTTCTTCTTGACTTTCCGTGAGAATAAGTACGTTCTCACAATTTCTGTCTCTCTTCTTCACCTCATCGTCATCTCTCGACACATCCTGTGTTTACTTGAGTTTGTTGTACCCTTTCTTTTAATATTTCTTGGTATACTTATGGCAACTTTGTAGATTGGGCGGGATGGTTGCTTACCACACAGGCACCTCTCGGTGACTTTCGCTTTCTTAGCACTTACTCTCGGTACATTTTTTCACATTTTAAACACACTGTAGGGTATGCACAGTACGACATGTATGTTTCATATCCTTGACAGTTTTTTTGGCATTGTACTATCTCGCGTTTCAGGCGTGGGTCTTCAGACACACACAAATCTTACACATCGTTAATTTTGAACACTTCTTTGTTGTTAGGTTGGGGCTCAAGGTTAGCAAAATACGAGGCAGAGAGGGTGATTTAGTTAGCCTAGGTGCGGGGAGCATTTAGTAATGTTTCTTAAGATTTGTATCCTTTCCAGAAGCGCAGCTGATATCTTTTGACGTGGTACGTTATGATGTATGTGTCGCAAGACAATTCATACGCACGTTCTTGTTTCAACTGGTATGTATAGTATATCGTGATGTGGTGGATTAAAGTGTTTTATTAATTTCCCGTGTAGGTTATTTGGAGTTTTCGGCGTTAATTTTTATTTTGTCGTTGCATAGAGATTTTATTTCGAATCTTCTGTTTTAAGGCTTCCTTTAAAAATTTGATCTAGCTGGAACATTATTCACATTTGGCACGAAAATTGGAGTACAGTGGTTTTTCGAAAGTTTTCTCATTGTTTTCTGTTGTGCCTTCTATATCAAGACAGCTGATTGATTCTTGGTGGAACGTAGTATATACACTAGTATTACTATCGCAAGACCGCTGTCTTTGCTTCTATTAGCATCAGGGTCGAGGACGTCAGGGTTCGGCTTTTTCACCGAGCTGTGTGTATATTTGCATACATTCTGCGTCAGGTTGACGGGAGCAGATGAACATGATCCATGCCGTTGCTGTCGCTGTTGTTGATTCTTCGGATGACATTTCTTGAAGTAAACAGCTTCCCGGGTGCAGTAGCATGCAGCGCATACATGCTACTGGATCCTACCCGAAAGTTTCGTAATCGACGAGTTTTAGTATAGGTTGTCTTTTGTTAGGTTGGTTTTGATTGAGAGAATGAAACATGTTATACTTTACAAATATAACTGTTCACTTAGAGCTAGTGCCGCAACTGGTTATTAT
>BOPP01000022.1:12330436-12362596 GCA_017312745.1 Gryllus bimaculatus
CGCTAGACTTTTCCTTATCTTGGCGCCCTCGCGGGCGAGCAAGGTAAGACACTACGGAGCTGCGGGCTCGATCCGCACACCACAGCGGTCAGGCGAGTACTGCAGAAATTTTGTCTTCAGATTTTCCTTATTTAAAGTGTTATCCCTACAGTCAACAACATTCCACGATGTGCAGAGTTCACTGGTCTTCGTTTCTATTTATACCACAAAGGTTTGCATGTAGTATTGGGATACTCCTAGAGTACACAAATGGGTGGCTTGCAGAGGTACAGTTCTGCCCATGACAGCAAAAAGTCAATGCAGAAAATGCTGAGAGACTGTAGCACTCTCGCTATCTCCAAAGGCTGAAATACTTTCTTCCAAAGTTTTAATGGATATTTAGTTAAATTTTGAAATAATCCACGAAATGCGCATGAAAAACACTGAGGGTCATAAGGGTCTTTGCACCTAGCTTTAGCTTGCAAGCAGGTTCTGTGGACGATCGATCACATTGCCACGGCCTTCCAGAGATGTTGTGAAGAAGGCCGTGAAATCGGCATTTGTTTGCATGTTTTCAATCAGTGATCCGTTGTATTTGAATGCATGCATTAGATAATCAAACATTAACCCAATTCATAAATTTAGAGATGAAATTGTGTTGTGAAATTGGATTCAGTCATGCCTATTTCCCGGAATAAGTATTTTTTCCCCTATGTACATCTCGTGTAATATATTTACTGAATTCTGATTACACTTAAGAACGTTTTCAGAAACCTTTTTAAAAATGGATATAAAGATGAATTATCGTTTCCAACATCTTTGATTTAAAATGGATAATAAAGGAATTGCAAAGTGGAATTAACACCGGTGGATGGTTAACAATGATGGTTTTGCTCACGAATTTGACGATGTTTCTTCTGCCGAATTAAAGAATAGTGAATTTCTAATGTTATGGAAACAACTAGTTAAATGGTAAGTTTGTAAATGTGTATTTCTTCCAAGAAATTACATTATATGTTATAGCAACGAGAAACATTTTTCAAACAACATTATGTGAACATCACCTATTTATAAGAAATATTTTAACTATGACAAAATGAAACAAAGGGGTTGTTTTTCCGTATCAGGAACACGATACACAGAACAAATAATTATTTTGACAAGAAAATTAAAATTGAAATGAAAAATTAAGGCTTCCAGAATATCTATACATGCTCAAAGTTCACCTGATATTTGTTGAGAAGCAATGGAAAATTCACTGTCGTCGGGGCAATGACGCTACACAATTCAGTGCCTCAACGAACTTGATTTAGGTTGGGTTTCTATTTTCATTTTTAAAGGAAAGATGATTTAAAAAAGATAGTCTGTTTTCTTGAGTCGAACTAGATATTGATAAAAATTCGATATTTTCTCCCTCGTAGTATGAAATGGTTTAAAAAAATTCACGTGTGGTACACTTTAAAGCAAATTGTTTAAGATATCATCAGAGTGCAATCACAGCTCGTATTTTTTGGGACTACATTTCCTCAGAAAGCGCTTATTTTTTATATTACTTTAAAAAATTATGAACAAAGTGTTCAAAACAAAGATTTATAGAGATCCTATCAAAATAAAAGCAAGAAAGAAAATCATCAACATTTCAAACAGAAAATTCTGGGTTGGACTCATACCTTTTTAAACTAGTAATTAAATTCGCTTATCTCAGCAAATCGAACGGATGTTGTACATAACACGTTTAATATCCACCATATTAATGAATGAGAATCATGATTGGCAAGGGAAATTTTCATTTTTGAATCAAAGTGTTGAAAGTTTGTTGAAACAATTTACTAAGTTGAAATAGTACCTATTACTATTAAAACATGACACTCTTAAAGGTGCATTTAGCAATAAGTTTGTCAGTGCACTATAGACAGTTAGCATGAAGTGTATATCCAAACTTCTAGTTATTTAGGAACATTCTCAAGTGTAATATAATGTTTTATTATGCGCATAATATGCTTGTACTTTGTACAAGACTTTATGTTGGCATTTCCCCCCTTGCGATTTCCGCAGTCACTTTCTGCTGACGCCATCAAACAACAAAATCTAATAATGCATACATACACATATAATCATAAATATTCAATCCCTTTTACTTTTTACTTAACTGACTACGTACTAAGAAAAAAAGAGGAAGTATTATAAAGATTCTATAAATATCGGCGCTTTAGTGACAGAAAACTCCTATCGTCAGGCTCTGAGAACAAACAAGTGGATACATGTTGTTCCTACATAACTAAATTACAATCCCCTTTTTGTGGGTGGGTGATAGAGAAAAATCGATGGACTCAATTCGTGTGTCTGCTCGTACGACGTGACAAAAGTCCTAAAATCGTGTCGGATCTTCTTAAGCTAGGCAAAGTGCAGCATCTCAACGTGAAATGGACTTATGTCGTCAGACGTCACCTGCAGAAATATTGAGCCATGCTGCCTCTACAGCAGTCTCAAATTGCGAAAGCGTTGCCGGTCCCAGGTTTTGTAAACGATCTGGCCTCTCAATTATGTCCCATAAATATTTGATGGGATTTATATCTGGCGATCTGAGTGCCCAAATTAATTGCTCGAATTGTCCAGAATGTTCTTCAAACCAATCGCAAACTAAATGGTCTCCAAGTAGCTAAACATAACCATTTTCAGTCATTGATCCGTTTGCTTGAAGCAGAGGACCCAGTTCATTCCTTACAGCTCACAACATAATAGAGGCACCACCACTCTACATAGTGCCTTGCTGATAGCTTGGGTCCATGGCTTCGTGAGGTCTGCGTCACACTCGAACCCTACCATCAACTCTTACCAACTAAAATCGGGACTCATCAGACCAGGCCACGGTTCGGCTGTCGTCTGGGGGCCCAATCAAAATGGTTACGAACCGAGAGAGGCGCTGCAGGCGATGTCATGTTGTTAGCAAAAGGCAGTCGAGTTGGTTTGCAGATGTAATTGCCCAAATAGTCTAAGCTAAATTTCGCGGCAATGTTTTTCCAGATATATTCTGCGTACTTCCTACATTGATTTTTGCTGTTATTCCACGTAGTGTTGCTTGTCTGTTAGCACTGAATACGCAAACGCCGCTGCTCTCAGTCATTACGAAAAGGCCATTGCGTTGTCTGTGGTGAGAAATACTGCATGAAATTAGGTATTCTCGCCACATTGTTGACACTGTGGATCTCGGAATATTGAATTCTCCAATGATTTCCGAAACATTATATCCCATGCGTCTAATTTCAACTACCATTCCGTGTTCAAAGTCTCTTAATTCACGACGTACGTCCATAATCACGTCAGAAACATTTTCACATGAATCACTAAGGTGCAAATAAAAGATCTGCTCTTAAAGGCTATCCTCGAATAGAGTAAAGGATACTTAAAAATGAAGCTGGTCTCATTTTCGATGAACTCTGAATTTTCGAAATTTGAATAGTTAGAAATAATGCTAGCAACCCCTAGTTTTTAAGCGTCGGGAAAGCTGAGTACAGCTATGTGAGTGCTGGAGAAGCGGTAACGTGCTTGGCGTGTTATCTGAAGAAACTTACAAGTAATGCGACAGAGAATGTGCTGTTGTAACCATACTAGTTGAATGAGTAAATATGTCATGAAAACCTAAAATATTGATCAGCGTCAGGCCATTTCGATTATTTTAGTTTTCCTTGATCTATTGAGCCAATGTTGGTCTCTTGCTTTGCTGTTGGACAGTAAATTATCGCATGTTTCTCAAGTCATCACATACAGTGGTTATTCTTTTTTAAAAACAGTAAATACTATTTCTTACGATTCTAGTGCAGAACACAGTGAGCATATTCAAATAAAATATTTCCGGATTAAATGTCGAGAGGAGATTTTGGAATCATTATGCCAGGAATCACATCCAAACGACTCGCTCACTTTATTTTTTGGCACGATTTATCATGGAAATGGGTAAAGAGACTTTCGCGTATGTCATGAGTCTATTGATAAGCATCGTAATGCCATGATTCATGTTGCACAAGTGTTTTGTTTGTACTATATGGTTAAGTAATTGAGCATACTATTTTGCCGTATGAGGGACATAAAGTGGATCATTTTAATCACAGTAATCAGAAGTATTTTGGAGAGTAATGATGCGACATCAATGTCAGTGTTTTCAACTTTGCATGTTTATATAAAAAGTATATTTTTTAAAAACATCAATTGATGTTTAAAAGATCAATGTTTTTAAATAAACATGCGAAAAATGCATGCATAAAAGATGATGTTTGTGACAGAATTATCAGAATGCCTTTCTAATCCCCGAAGATCATCAAAGGGATGACGAGGGGGTTAACAGCAACATCCACAGTTAGATGCGCAACCATTGGAAGATTATAGTTCATAGGTATTTCCTACAGTGGGTAGATAGATAGAATTCAGCCACTGTCTGGAGGAGAATTGTAGCGGCCGACTGCCCTGGTCGTTAGTTTTCCGTGGTTTCTCCAAGAAATACCAAGCGAATTCCAGAGCACTGTAGTAACAAACAGGACACAATTTTCTTTCAATTCTTTGTTCTATCTTTATCCCTTAATTACACTCGCATTTACACTCCCACATGTCGGAGGTGCTCACCGCCTCCTCCAGGGATGCGACATGTGCTATCCATACGAGACCGCAGGCCACATCGGCAGACGGCACAGAGCAATCAATGACTGTGTTGGCAGAGCCGGCGCGAGGGCGCCAAGCGACGCAGCGGTGAGCGAGGCAGGTGAGGAGCCATGGAGGCCGTGGAGTCGATCGCGCTAGCGCTGGAGCACATGCAGGAGGCCATGCGCGTCATGAAGGTGCAGATGGAGCGCACGGACGAGACCGTGCGCGACGTGGCGCAGGGCCTCACCACGCAGGTGACATTGCCACTCCGGCTCTGCAGCCCGAGTTCCCTGTTGGCCATTTCACCATTGTTCTGCTATCGCTTTATTCAAAGTTCAACGGTCCGTGTTCTACTTTTTCAGATCACGCTCTCACCACCTTAGGGTGCAGAATTCAAGCAACTGTCCATCCACTTTGATTTGGAGGTGGCCAAATGATTTTTAAGTGTTCTCCCGTGCGCCGTGCATTTCATGATAGATTTTCTCCGTGACAGCATCAGCCCTTCAAACCGACGATCATAATGTCTGGTCATAACATCCACATTCCATCGCTGGGTATAGTGTTCAAATATCAGCCAACTCATGCAGTGGTACATTCATGGTACATTCATGTTTCTTCACAGTTCTCCCGTGTGATCTGTCTGCGACTTCACCATTGCTCAACTACGTCATTATCATAGCAAAGATACAATCCATAGTAGTCGGGTCAGAACTCTCACCTTCCACCTGTGTGTAGTATTGAAGTACCAGTGGTTTCAGACGGAACTTGTGATGGACAAATGTTTTTTCACAGATCATCCTTGTACCTGGTTTTCAATTCCTCCATTGCTCTACCACTGCATCATTCCAAAGGGACGATGTATATTTTTCTGGACAGAACTCCCACCTTCTCCATGTCAGTGAGTTCTAATACCAGTCAATTAAATACGGAATTCCTAGTGGACTATTGTTTTAATGGTAGTCTTCCTAATCCATGTTTGTCAATCCATCATTGCACAATCATCGCATCATTTCACAGGACTGACGATAATGTACTTCTCAGGCCAAGCACTTTTCTCATCTGCGACCGATGTTAGAATAACAGAATATGTATATGGAGCTGGGCAAAGCAGGTTTATCAGATGGTGTTGACAGGTTTTGATTTATAAGATCATTTCAGCATTGCACCTGAATAACATGGTAATTTCAAACGAGGTTCAACTTGGGATGGTTTTCATGACACTTACCTTCTGTCTCCATGGTTGGTCATTTTGGTATTCGTGGTGAATAAACATTTTCTCAGGGTTCTCGCACTTACCCCTCATTCTTCCATTGCTCCATTCCTCTTTAAGCACCCTTGCAATATCTTCATCTGTAAATCTCCTCATTTCCATTGTCATTATTTCTGTATGCTTTGTTTCCATTTTCTTGATCCAGTTTGCATCTTGTTGGAACCGTCCTGGTTTAGTCCACAACGAACTCCAAAATTTACTGACTTCATTGACATCTACGGTGAGGTTATTCTCTTCATTCCCACTCCCTGAAACCAGTTCAAGTTGCCTAAAGAACTTCTTTCTGTCCATGTTTTGCAGTTTTCTCTTGGTTAGTTCGTTTTACCTGCTACGTCTTGCTCCTTTAGCTTTAAACTTTTTCCTTAATCCCTCTCTGAGATTAATAAGAAGCTGCGCGCTCTCTGGACATGTTAGATTAATTGCAGTAATAAGGTTTATTACTGAATATTTGAACAACAGCCGTTCGAAAAGAGTTGTTATGAAAGTAACAGACTGCAAAAAGAGCTGCAATTAAGGTCGTTAGCTAATCAATGCTTTTTTCAAGTCTCATCTTTCAAGGTGGTGTCTTTTGCTTATGACTTCCTTTTATGATGGTAGGTTTTTTGTCCATTTAACTCGGTGATAGTTACTGCAGCACAGTATTTCTGTCAAATCATGAGTATCATTTATTTATTGACCAAAAACTTCATTTACTTCTGATGGAATTGTGGCTTGCACCCGAGTCTGTCGACACAGAGATCTTTCCCTGATTACACGCGGATTCGGGAGAATTACAACTCGTGACGCTCAATACACTGTTAGCACACACCAAGTCACACGCGCTCTTCTCGACGGTCACAGACACAGTACTGCTTTACTTAAAGAGTACACAGGACCATCAGTCGATTGCTCGGCATATCGATAGGCACTCTCCTGATGGGATTGTATCGCCCTGCCGATAACTCCAACAACTTAGATGAAGCTTTCCGAGTTTTTATGACAGGGACGTTTGGTCTATTTGAAGGTTCTGTATTGCGTTAATATTCGATAAGGCTACGAAATTTTTGATGCGCTGTGCTTTACTCGTGTTGTTCAGTAGAGCCTGATATAATTTGAAGGCTTTCGATACCACCGTCCATCGGCAATGCACAAGGAGCCTTCCATTATTTTCGACCGGGTTGTTTTTCTGTAATTAATCCCTAGCTTATTAATCCATAACATGTTTTCCAATTCTGTTGGTGTCAGATAGCCATTTTTCATTATAATATTTCTTCTATACACCGAATTCTGCTCGGTTATGTCGATTCGTTATGTAGAGCAGTTGAGGTGGCACTAGATGTGCTAGCCTCTTCGTATTTCACATTCAGTTGTTCTGGTTGATTGTGCGCTGTAGCTCTTTGAGTGACAGAGGTCTGCCTCATCAATTCTCTTCCATCGGCGGCTCGCATGCTATCATGTACATCACCCAATCAGCAGACACCCTGGCGCTCTCCAGGCAGCGGCTCATGCTCCGAGGCCTTGCGACTCTTTGAACGTGTCTCCATAACCCAATGGGTACTTGCCATTGAACGTATATGTTTGGCGTTTATATTCAACATAGCCGTCTCCCGCGTGGCTTCAGATGACGTGAGCTCACGTCGGTTGGACTTTAGGAGACGAGGGTGAACGAGGGAAACTAAAAATGGACACTTTTTCAGCTGGAAAATGGCTGGGGTTTAGGTGAGTGAGTGAAAGTGAGCTACTCGACGCACCCACTTACTCCCATTGGAAGGGAAAGAGCGGAATATGAAAGGAAGGATGTGTAGGTTACGACAGCGGGCAGCGCCCCATTGTATCTGAACGAAACCTGTCTGATTGCGCAGTCCCCTCCACCCTCCGGCTGGGAACTGCGGGCGATGGGATCACTAATTCTCTACGTCAGTTTATTATTATTATTATTATTATTATTATTATTATTATTACCTTTTTATTCCATTTCTTTGTGAAAAAGTTTTTTAATATCAGTCGTGGTTTCTACATTCTCAGATAGTTTTGAAAACACTCGCGGTGATAAAGATTATTAATTGTGTTTGCTATCACAACCAATTCAAGGCTTCCAATTATTTACTATCGACTTCAGTTCGTCCCCTTTTGTAAGATGAAGGTTGAAAGTTAAACTAAATTATTGTACATAGAAATTATTACAATGTGTACGTTGTAAATTACACGAAATTACAAAATTATACGAAATTCGTATCTTATAACAATATTCTATCGACCTTACGGCCTCGAGAAAACTATTCACTCTTGCATTCTAATGAAAGGTTTTAGAATACTTACTTCGTAAAGAAGTATTAGATAAAAGAATGTATATTGGTATTAAACTCTTTAATATCCAATCAATACGAATGGTATAAGAGGTCCCGTGAATTACCGACGGGTTTATGTGTTTGAAGCCCACAGCTTGAATTTTTATTTTTAATTCTTATTCAGTTTTTGAGTAAGTAGTTCTGAATTTTAGAACATAGCGAAATTAACTTAAATAACTCAAATTACATCAAACACTTGTGATAAGTCCTTCATATTTCGATGAAAAAACGGGAGAGATGACTGAGGGCATCAACTGATGTCACTTTTGTCCCTCTGTATGGGAGGTCCGAGTCCCGACGGCGGTAGGATGTTCGACACTAACTTGTTAGCTGGCACGAATTCATTCATGTGTGGAGGCGAATACTAGTAACTGACTGTTCTAATCGATAGTTTTCCGTTGTTTTTCCGTTCAACACCAGTTTAATACCGGAGCAGTACCCTAACAAACGGACCACGGACCGTGCGCGATCACACCTTTCTCTTCCTTGTCCTATCCTCACCCCCTACACACACACGCACACGTACACTTACATGCACTACTCTGTCGTAATGACCCTGGCAGTTGACGTGCCCGGAATCACTAAAACAATCAATCAATCAAAAATCAGTGATAAACAACATTATCAATACCAATGATTTATATGTTTGTAGAAAAAATAAACATAAAAATGTAGGAAAGATGAGCCTATTGGTGATGCTCTGTGCGCCAGGGCGAGATCATCCAGAAGATCGACTTGCGCATGGAGCTGTTCGAGCGGCGCGCCTCGCCCGTGCCGTCGGCCGCGTTCGCGTGCTGCGCTGCCCCGCCCGCGCCGGCGCTGGCGTTTCCCGCCCACGCCCACGCCCACGCCCACGCGCGCGCTCCCGCAGGCGCCGCTCTCCCGCCACACGTGAGCCTCCAGAGCGCGCAGGTCACGGGCACTTGCGACGGCTTAGGAGACACGCTGACTTCTCGCTCCGTGCTTGTGTTTCCCGAGACAGCGCCGTAATGTTTACTAAAGAAGCAATTGCTTTCTGATCATGAGCGGAAAAAGTTCACGAGACAAGGAGTCAAAACGGAACAAGAATGAAAAAAGAGAATTTCACGTATTATATACATATCTAGTGGTAGATGAAAAATTATTTCCATACTTGAGCATGTCTTGAAAAATTTGAATCTCTATTAGATATTTTGAAAATTATGTGTAAATTAATATTTTGAGAAATATTGTAAGTATATACAATCATATTGAACTTGAAGGCAGAATCATTATTGCAACAAATAACAAGAAAACAATCGGGTGAAACTAAGCAAAAATAATTTACATTGATTAATAAACAATTTATTATTCCAAAATATAAATAATTTATTCACTGAGCATAAATGTTGCCAGTTTTTACTATGATATCACAGACGTATTTAAATATCGACTAATTTTAAATTAGTATCGAAATATATTAAATTTGGCAAATGTTACACCATGATAGATAGTTTATCTAAATTACACTTCCGAGAGTGAGGCAACACACTTCAAAACTTTGTATTGAACTTGGACTGTGATAATTCCATACGCTTCTCATAACCTCACAACTGAAATGGAGGAAGTATGTCCCTATCACGTGCCGCTGACTTCATCGGTACGACTGGAACGGCACGTCGTCATGTTGAAAAGATGCTTCCTAGGGACGTTTCACAAACGGAGGGAGGGGCGGATTGACTATTGCGCGCATCCTTACGGGAAACATTGTAATCAACTTAAAATATCCGTCCGCAACGTCTGTGCGTGCCGCACAGACCCAATGCGCGCTGTTTTACGCTCCGACTCCCCCTACGGAAGTTGTAATGACCTGATATTCTGGCGGAGGCTGCAAACCTGGACTCGGCGTTTCTCTCGGTTTCTTTCTCTTCTCTTCTTCTTAGTGCCCATATGGGTGTAGTGAGTAGGCACTGCTAAGCTACTTGGCCGCTCGGGCGTGCCCAGATGATTTATCAGTTGAGCCACTATCCGCCGACCGCGAGTAATATTGAGGATGTGGGTACGGACACATTAAGAAGAGCGCAACGAAATAACCCGTTCGGATGCTTCGATTTCCGGCGGTACTCAGTCATTAGTGCTGTGTACGCAGGGAGAGTCAGGGTGAGGGCTTCTAGATTCCTGGGTCCCCGGGTGACCCCGAGTTGGGTTACAGGGTTACTCATGGGTCACAGAGGACGCCTTTCTCCCCGCCCAGATTGAGTGGTACTTTGACACTTTATAAAACTGGTAGCCTTGAGCTGGCGGTGGGGCTGTACCCTGGCTCAAATGAAGATGCCTACCTCTGAAGTGCAGCTCCCAGTGTGATGAACCTTAGTGCTACTGAAAGGGGGTGTGGATTTGAGCCAACAAGCCGAGTTGCCCGCTCAGAGGCGAATTAAATCCATCCTTGTAGAAACCTAAAGCATACTATGGCGGCTTCTTGTCCCTAACCCCAAAGATACATGCTAAGTTACAGTCCTATTATTACTGTGAAACTTGTATTTAAGTGACCACTGTTGTTTTCCTGAAAAGCAATCCTTTACTTACGGAATCTATTCTTTTTACAAAAAAAGGTCTTTTATTACTAGACATTCAGTGTTTAGAAGAGTGCCTATTACATCGGATGTTTAAGAAACGTTTTTAGTATAAGAGTGAAAAATGAAACAATTTCATTAAGTTTTATTTTGCCATTTCGGTGTAAATTCTTTTTTATATTTATTTATTATCTTTTAAAATTAATTGAAAGAATTATATTTCCTTTATCAGATTTTAATCATTTTCTGTTTTAGTACTCCCAATAGTTCTCTACTGGAAACGAATCTCCATTTTTTTGCGTAGGCCCAAATTTTCATTTAAGTATGCATGGCAATTGCACTTTTCTTTTTTGACGTAATAAAATTAAAAAATAAATAAATACGATTATTTGTATATAAAAATACATTTTATATTGAAAGACTAATTCACAACTTCATTATTGAATCTTTAATATCAAAATAATACAAAACATCTAACTAGCGAAAATTTTCCCAGAACTGTATAAGAAACAATGTTTATGAAACTACCTCTTACCCGTGCCTTCGAATTTAAAATTTCATGTATCATATGAAAGATGTTATAACATTGTATATGTGTGGCATAAAATTCGAATAAATAAAAATCGGTAAGTGTATTATCTGTCCCCTGAAGAACATGATTTGTGAACAAATGCAGTTTTTGTAAAAAACTCAATTGAGTTGATAGCTGTGATAGCGTTCTTGTTTGACAGCATGGTGGAGCGCCGTTGGTGCACGTGTCCCGCACGGTAATCAGCACCAGCGCCACCACGTGCAGCGCGCAGGGGGGTCCGGCAGTGTTCCGCCCCCGTCCGCCCCCGGCCCTGCTCCAGGCCACGCCCCCGGGCGCGCCCCCAGCCCCGGTCGGTATGCGCGCGCGCGCCGAGGACAGTGGATTGAGCATCTCGTCTATGACGTGACGCGTTTTGGCACAAGATCGCATTTTCGTACACAACCTTTTCCTTCTTCCGACCGCTGAGATGGCTCGGGGCATCAATTGATGTCACTGCAGTGCCTCTCTGAGCGGTAGATTCTGGGGTTTGGGTCCCGACGGACACAGGATTGCAGCTACCTAGCTGGGTCGAATTCAGCCGCGGAGGAGAATTCCATCGTCAGACTGTTCTGATCGGTAATTTTCTATGGTTTCTTTGATCAACATACGAATGCCGAAGCACTACTACCGTAACAAATGGGTCACGGACAGCGCGCGATCTTTCTTCCCTCTTCCTTGTTCTATCTCCATCCCTTACTCACACATTCTAACTAATTCATGCACTACTTTAGCACATTTCAGTCCGGTTGAGAGCTAGTCGCGACAGACGCGGTGTCCTACTGATAGGAGATATCTGAATGACGAAAACCCATGTGTCAGACGTGAAGATTGGCGTCATATCTAAGTATTCAACGGAAGAAGAACATCGCGACTTCCTGTCATAAAATATATACTATACTTACGGAACTAATATACTTTAACGGTTGACACGCCAACGATGATGCTCAACCCTACATTGGGTTATATCGCCTACGTGGAATTCAAGGGTGGGATCTTAACGCTTTTTGCAGTTTTTGAAAACGAGCGACGATAGGAACGACTGTCAAATTTGTACGAATGCAATAAAGAAACGAGTGGCATATATTATTTTTTGTATAACAGCATTACAAATTTCCAAGGGAATTGAAGATAATTTTTGGAAACAACGTTATTACGGTGTCATGTGTACTTAACGTGTACGCAAAAACAAGGTAGCCAGTCGTTAGAGGCCCATAAGTCTTCTATCCGTATTAAGCAAATTATTCAAGAAGCTAATACTATTTACACTATTCGCTACACTAATACACCATTATCTCTTCCTGTCAGTTTGGATTCATGTCAAACCATTCTACAGTTCACCAACTCAAGAATATCTGACATCACCCAGGCCTTTCAGAATAAGCAATAGACGCTTTTTTGAATTTCGCACTTAAGCACTTGAACCTGTCTGGCACCGAGATTTACTTGACTAATAACGCCACAAGGGAATTCTCGACTATTTATTCAACATAATACACGGTTTCATCTCAAATCACTCTTACTCCAGGCAAATTAACAATAATATTACTCCTCTCTCAACATCTCAATTGTTAATGCAAATGCATAATTATGCAATAATAATAATAATAATAATAATAATTATATGTTATGAAGATGAATGTGATAGACAAAAAGTGTTAATCACATGGCAAATCAATTGAATATATTACGGAGGGCTGTCCGGCATGTTCAGACAATGCCTATCGTGGAAGATGCAACCAACTCTCAAAACTGATATTTCAAGAACTTGCTAGTAAACACGGGTGGGTTGACGCCATATTGCAACTATTGTAATATAACCCCTGCGATTGGAAACAAAAAACCATGTGATGTATTGGGACCGATTTGGTAACACAGACAATACAGAGGATTATAACAGATCTGATATCGTCCTCATTGATAAAACCAATAAAAATAACCTATATAATTATATTGCAGTTCCTCTGGCCTATAACATCAGGAAAAGTGAATTAGAAAAGATTAGGAAGTACGAGGAGTTAACAATGCAATTGAAACATCTGGCGGTTGGAAAATCTGACAGTTTTCTTGTAGTATATGCATTAATGATCACATCGGAAACTTTTTTTAAAAATTGAAACATTTGCTACTGCCAATAAAATAGCAAACTGTTGAACAAAGGGCAGTATTACTTCAGACTTCTCACATTACAGCAAGCTCAAGTGAGATAGGGAGAATTATCTTTTCATTATAGTAGTTTCTAGTTCTATGGCACTAAAAGACAGATTCCTTTGGCACATTTTAAAAACTGAGAAATAAAGTCAATAATAATAATAATAATAATAATAATAATAATAATATATTACCTGTAGTACGAATATTGAAATAACTTTTATTTCCAATTATCTGTTGGGTGACGTTACGCCCACAATTAGAACTGTGTTGGCGAAACAATAATTCCAGTAACCCGTATATACAAATAATTCCAATATAATCACGTATATTTCCAATAAAAATTTGTCAAATAATTCCAATATAAACTCTCATATTGTAATTATTACAATAACTCTAATATACAAATGTGAAGTCATTGCGTATATTTTTTGCGGTTGGGCAGAGAGGGGGACAAACAAATTGTAAAACATACACACTCCCTACTTCCTATTATTCTGATTCCTTCATTCTTATTCCTGAGAATATGATAAATCTTTAAATTCCTCGCTCGAATCTGAAGGGGTATTTCTAAAAATTTCATCGATCGACATTTCCACTATTCCATCTTTCCTTCAACATTCTTCTTCCAGCGTCTGTAAGTGTAAGCAGTATGCCTCCCAGTCTGATGGAGTGACTGAAGAGAAAGCTGAAACAACTAACTCCCATAAATGTTGAATGAACTAGTATCCTATGTTTCGTTCTCTAAGAATCCTTTTCATTCGGACCCATGCTAATTCTAATGCATCTCAGTGACAGCTATAGGGAGAAAAACGAAAGACAGTATGCCCTTCTCTGTCTTCAGAACATCTATAACATAGGATTTCTGGGTAGGTGCATTTCCTTTTGATAGAGAATGTCCTTTTTAATGTGTCATCACATGCAATGCCTTTTCTCTCCAGTCACTGAATCATGTCTCATTTCCTGTCATATCTGGACGGTATTTTGTAGCACTGTCTGCAGTGATATGAGGCGTTGTCCACGGTGACAGAGGCAGGAGGGAGATAATGAAGAACTTGTGATCGGAACCACTTTTAAAACTTCTCATAATTTATTTGTCCGTGATGGTCTTCGGTGGTTGATTTTGTCTCAAATATGGGCTTTCGGGATAAACCACTTTTTCGACTAATCTTTTTGCTGCACTGCCCCGTCCAGTAACACCAATGATGCCACCTGTTTTGCAAGAATTTACCGACAATCAAATTGGTGTCGATCTATGACTCATCGAAATCCATCTGCTCTGCTTCTTCCCTCAAGCACAAAACTTCATTTTCGAAATATATCGGTATCTCCAGTCCACAACGTATTCTCTCTCCAGGGGCAGCGTTCTTTTATTCCGGTCTGCTTTCCAAAAAAAGCCCATTTTGTGCAAAACTTTGCGGAGAGATATTGCTTCCCAATTCTAGCCAATACTTCCACGCAACAAAGGCAAGGGATAGTTTACATCTGGGGCGACTTTTTGAACAACATAAAAATGTTTAATCGTGTCCCGAATGAGGCGCTTGTCAAAGTCACACATCTCAGTTTGGCACGATTTCTTGCTCTAATTCAAGAAAAAGAAAATAGCAATTCCTGAAATATTGAAATCATGATAAAAGTTATAAAAAACCTTACTTCAATATACAAAATTGTGATAAAACTTAAGTTACAATGAGCAGTGGCGTAGCGAGATGAAATCCAATGTGTTGACAGCAACACTACGGGAGAAATAATTCGAAGTGGTAAATCCCAAATTTAGTTAACCTAGTTACATTGGGATCTGTCTCTTCTAAGGGTCTGTTGCGATTTTCCTCAGTGGCTTGGCTCTGCCTCTTCGCAACATCTGTCTTCAATTCCGAAAAGTCAGAATATAAGAATGAAGAAATATAATTGCTTCTTTAATCCTTCCTATGTATTACTTTCCCGTATGTATGGAATAACGTACATTGAATACAGAAAGTTATGTAATGTTGCGGAAAAAACGGCGAATTTTTGGCAGAAACAAATTCATTGCTGATCCTGATAGCGAAAAAATGGATAAATTCAAATGCTAAATTAAGAAAAAATATTGATGAGACAAATCAGTTCATATTCATTCACACCTTTAAAACTATTCTGATGAATGCCGCTTTCTTCTTGATGCTTTGGCCGGCGAATGCAGGGAGATTGCTGCCCTAGTGCGAAGCTGCGTTGTGCGTCGTCTACTCAACACCGTTGGGACAGTCAGCACTCCTAGTGTACGTTCGCGCAGCCAATGTACGTCGTTGGACGTTCATCCATCTACAGGGCCAAGCCCTGCACACTCTCATTAATGGTGATGAATCTTTACTTAGTGCTGCAAGATATTACAATCGAAGTGAAAATAGAGGTCGCGCACCTGCTGTTATTGACCAGCCATACTTCGTTGGTAGCCAGAAAACCACTTCAACAAACCCCAACACGGAGTCTCAACCTTACATTTCACGCTTAAACACCAAAAATGACGGTAAATGCTTGTGATATCCCCAACGAAATAAAGAAGAAAAGTGCAGACTCAAGTAATGTTGTAAACCCGTGAGCTGGCTAACATGAACCCAAACCCGGAAGATAAACGGTTCGAATATTTGAACGTAACCTCAGACGATTACTCGTCGAAACTAGCCACAATCCCACCCATTTTACTTTCTCACACTTAACTTAAAAAGAGAAAGTATTGTAATCGTGCGCCCGAAAAAGACGAATATTCGGCAAAAAACTCTTCTACTTCCAACTAGTTCATTGTATTCCCACTCCGCCCCTGTCCGCCTGGCTCGCACCTGGAAATACTAGGTCTCCCTCACTCACGTTCTCACAAAAAAAATATATATATTTTTTTTCTTGTTGAGTAACCCGAAATAGACTGAATTAATGGCCGATGTTATCGGCCATTAATTCAGTCTATTGACGTTTAAACATAATTAAAGTATCATAAACTAAGAATCAACCTTTATTCGAATTCGAGAACGCGTTTTAGTGTTCTTGATAAAAGCTGACAGAAAGGTGCCATTAACTACTTACTTATAATAGCTTCAAATATCCGTGATCACATTAGAACTAGGAGTGAAAAAAACTGAAACGGAACTGAACGGAAAATACATTGTTTGCATCTGTACATCCACTTCTAGAAAGTCTCCTTTACTGGCACAGATTCGTAGACGACGTGTTAGCACTACGGACCAGCAATAAATTTTAAGAAAATGTGGGCTTACAGTGCGATGGCGACATGTTTCCACAATCCAGGCCATGTCAACCATGCAAATCGGATGAATAGGAGCGTCATAAAATGAAATTTGGGAAAACACCTCGCCCCCCTGCCCCTTTCACCCGTTGCGTCATCCGCCCTTTGAGAGCCCTCTCTCGGCGCGGCGGCACGGCCAGCCCCAGAGGCATGCGGCCAGCCCCGGCAGAGAAGCTCAAACTTGCGAAACCAGGCAGTCGGTTTATGCTTTCGTCACTTCTCAATATATTTGTCCACAACATTTCAAACAAAATTGATGCTGTAACAAAAGCAAATGGTCTCGTATTATCTGTAATAGTAGTATCAAACTATTTATAAAGTTCACATATTTCCGTCTTCCTTCGAATACCGTCATAAAATAGTTTGAGACATTACTCACAATATCGATTCCGGTTTGGAACTGATTTGAAAAAGAAAATTGAACTAATTGTATAAATATCACCAATATTCCATCGCCTCATATCGGAAAGAATGAGTAAGTATTACACACGAGCACTTTTATCCTACGACTCGATTTTTCATTCCAAAACGGCGTTTGTCTCCTTGATTTTGATTGAACTTTGTGATTCTCTTTTCCCAAGTAAAATAGCTGAAACTAATTTTAAAAATGTTTTCATACTTTCGGAAAAATTTGAAAAAGTGGTAAAATAGTGCGCTGTCATTCTCGAATCAAATTATTCTTCCCGTAAATATTAGAGATTCCTAAACCAGATGGATTTTGAGCGATGTTTTAATTTTGAATATTAAAAATTTGAAATTAAATTTATATGATATTTGCTTTTACGATCCTTGTGCATTTGCAATCCTTGTGCCAGTATCAACAGCTCGCTACAAGAAAAATCACATATACGTACATTATTTTACAACACTTTGTCCGATGAAATTAATCGATTGAATTCGATACAAAAGTTTAAGTCCCAAGAAAAATATTTTCTACAGCACAACTGTTTCTAAACAATTAGAGACTTTAACGAGCATCCAAAAAGAAAGTAATATTCATTTTAAGAGTGACATGTAATGTAATATTTCTCATTTGAACTGAATAATATTAAAGTACCTTAAACAATTATTGTACTTCAGATTCTGAGTCAATGGCCCCCATTTCGATCAGGTTTTCGTCTAGTTTCCCTGGTCCTTGAGCAAATGCTGAGATGGCTCCTTATTTTACTTTTGGACATACATTTGACTTCGAATTAAGGCCTATAAGTTTGGCCTTCTCCTCGTAGCACGTCACACACAGTTTTTAACTGTTTTTGACGCAAATAAAAAAAAGTTCTTTGCTATCCTCCTAATCCGAATCTAGGAGAGGGCGCGCTGATAATTCTACGAGTTTTTTTTAAACAATGGCAGTATATACACGCATAAGACTGCGGGTAAAAAATATATTTTTTTTGCCTTTTCGCCTATTTGTTGGTGCTCACCCCAGCTGAGAGGATCCCTTATTAACACTTGAAAGCCCCAATCCTTCGCAGCGGCTGGACGCGCAGAGAATTTGAGTTCATGAAAGGAACGGGCTCGCGACGAATAGTTGTTCCCTTCACCCGCATCAAAGAAGGCAAATTTCGCATTTCTAGTATTACGTGATATCTGAAGAGCAACAAAATTTAATTGTCGGGTACTACCGGGCAACAAAAAAGCGACAAATTCCCATGTAATTATATTTTTATTTATCTTTGTAATGACATCGGTTTCTGGTACTTGCGGTGCTAACTTGATGTCCAGTTTGCCAATTATTTAGAGCAGGGTCAAATGAAGAGCGACATTTTTGACGTAACAAATTAGAAACACAAAAACGAAAAATTTTGAGTTTTATTCCATTTTTTAAAACTTTGCTATACTAATTTTACGAACATAGTGAAGACGAGGTTCAGGAATTCCAAATCCGTCGCGGCACTGGAACTGTGATTCGCAAATAGAGAACATTGCAAATGCCCGTACAAAGTTCACTATTACTGATTTGCTCGCTTACTCGCTGCCCTTTTTCGCTTTATACTTTCCGCTCCATCTCTGCTATCACCCCTACTGATCATTCTTGAGCCACTAAGTCACCTCTGTTTACGGGACTTGTTCGAAGGCCAGTAAAAATTGGAATTATTTGGAAACAATTTTTCCAAGATAAATTCACTTTTATATTTCAGTTGTAGAGGATACGAGAACGTCTGCCTAAATTATAGCACCAGTAGAGTGATTAATGAAATAAAATAAACTAGTCATGCTACTGAATGGCACAGACTTTCTCGAACTAGTTCGTTTCCTCATTTCTTTGCTCTGAACTACATTTTCGGTTTTACTTCACCTCTCTTCCCAGCTGCCATTCATTGCCAGCCAAAGATATTTTTTTTCACTTTTTATCACTTTATTTATCCCTAAAGATAGAACCAAAAATGACTCTAAGAATACTATAGAAATATAAAACCTCGTGATACATTTACATTTTCGTTGGAATAAATTAAGAAACTAACGTTTGAATGTATTTGAAAATGCAGAACTGCGAGCTCAATTTCTCAATATACTTTTCAACAAACTTTATAAGAGACCGGAATTTTATGTAATTATATTTTTTTGTCTTTCTACTTACCGATCTAAAAAAATAATTTTGGCAAATTGTCACTGTCCTAACACAATATCAATATTTTTCGTTACAAATTTTTACATATTTAGTGCTATATTACATATTTTGATATTTTTAATTTTTTTAAAAAAAATTCTATTAATTTGCTTCAATTTTGATTCATTTTTATGAAAAGAAGTATTTAAAAAACACTCCTATTCCCTACATCGTTACAGCGAAGTGTCTACTCGAGGTTCGCTACATGAAGACGCGGTAGGATGTTCTCACAGTCCTGCTCGTCTGCATCAGTTATCCCAGGGGTGGGAAGTGCACATCAGTGACTGAGATCAGTTTCACCTTCAGGTGTACAAAGTATCACTGACACCGCGTCTCTTGAACTTAAACCTTAATTTCCGAGAAACGTTGCCAATTGTCGACATGTAACTCTTCGCCGAGAATGCTACATGCTGCAGTGAGAGTTTGCTGGTCGTAGATATCGCCAGCTTGTAGGATGGTTTCTGTTGGGTCTAGTCTGGCTTCTAAACCGTGCTGAATAGAAGTGGATGAAGGTTTTACAACTGACGGGAAAGTTGTATGGTACCCTTCAAATTATTTTAAAAACGTTTGTATCACTTTTAAAATTTATATTGTATTTTTCTATAAATGTAATTTTGTATTATGTAAATGTTCGTTTCATAATTGTGTATTTTAATATTACATATTTTATTCTATTTTACATAATCATTACATATCTTACTGTTTTCATTACATACTGTAGATATTTTAACGTTTCATACTATATATTTGTTCGGTTTCTATTTATGAGACATTAACTAAACAAATTCAATAATGTATATCGCTGTTAATGTAAGCCGCTGTTAATGTATATATTTGGGACTTGAGAGAAATGTCAAAAAAATGTGTAAGTTTAAAAAAATAAAAGTAATAAAGCGATAGGGTGTTTATGTTATCTTATACAGAACAATTACAATCATCCCTAACAAACGTTTGAACAAAATTGAAGCCGTTTTGGAGTATTTTTAGTTTTTAGTATTTTTTGTGATGTGCATATTCCATGCGATATTACACGAAAACTACTAAAATATTCAAGGAAATGTGCATGATGTGAACGAAAGAACTAATTAGGGAAAACAAATTTCATTTGAAAAAAAATATCTCTCTTCAATACTGTAGTTGTGAGGAGACGCCGAAAAAAGTTCAAACTTGTATAACCTTCAAAAACTCAACGTTAACAGTAATCATCAGACCTATGTCACCTTGAGAACATATTTCAATTTTTCTTACAACAAATTCGAAGAAAAAAATTGGAGCCATTTTTGAGAAAATATAAACGATGTCCTTGGGGCGTCATTTAAAGTATCCCCAAATATTAAACAATAGTTTTCGAACCCGTTAAGCTTTGAGGCAGGTCAGATCGGTCAGTGAATATTCACTGTCGATAAATTTGTAGAAATACTTGTAGTTTCGGTCCTAGTGTTGTTCACAGATGGGCAGTCAGATGGTCGGACGTTTTAAAAAAAGAACAAAAAAAATCAACAATTTTTCGGTACTCAGTATATATGTACGTATACAAAAATGCAAAATCAATGTTGTGATGCGGAAAATAGTGAAAGTATTATCTGACAAATCCCAGCCGGGCCGCAAGAGAACCGCCCGCTTGCACCTCTCGCACCCAGCCCGCTCCTCCTCCCTCTTACGGAATGCTTCCCTGTCCTTCAGAGCCAGCGCCAGGGGTCTGCCACTTCTTATGCTGGGAAAATTCCTTATTTCAGCGACGTGGTGGGGGCGCAGATGATTTATGGTAGGTTAGCCATTGCTGCTCTTCATTGTAGAGCGCTCTATAGCGACTTTTGCAAACTAATAAAAAAATAGAAAGTCTGCCTTCCAAAAGTGCTGCCATCTGAATTTAGATCTGAGCGAAATCTCGAAACTGACCCCCAACGGCTCCGAATTTTGAATTCGTTGTATATATAACGTGCATAACCGTCTCTCAGCTCCACGTTCGGAAGTTTGTGGTTTTGAAGATTCCAGATTTTGAAGGAAAATTTTCGTCGTCGTTCGCTTCACAATTGCCATATTAATGGAATGGTATACACGGAAAATACAAGACTTGCAAAGTAAGTGATGTCATTCATATTTTGCACGTTTCTTAAGAATGTTTCATTTTATTACGATTAGTTATTTACAACTTGCATTACATTACTGTAAACAGTTGTTCCCCTCAATTTTTGTTATTAGTCGCCTATTAATTTTTTGTTTTTGCAATAACATTAAATTGGATATTTGCGATACTTGGCAATTTATATATAACAGATTTTTATTATGTTTGTATGAAATGGCTGATAGGAATTAGGAACCGCTAACCTGCCCGTGATGTCTCAGAGGACAATGAACAGGAGGACGGTACTGTTGTGCATAGAGCAACCATCTTTCCAGAAATGGTTGACTGCAAAAACGGCTGTTGTGGAAATGCAGTTCGCCAGTAAAATTGTTCCTGACAATTGCCCCGAGTGCTAATGGAGCGCCCAAGCAATTTAGAGAAAGCTTGCCACAAGTCGTAATGTGACATGCACTCAGCATTTATGATATTGTATTAAATCAGAAAGCATTAAATGTTTTTTTTTAGCTCAATCATTTGTCTGTATTGATTTGCAGGCGCTGCCTTTACACGGTTGCAGCGCTACTATTCACTCCGGCTTCTTTCTTGATTCTGGTGAGTACAGAAACCCTTCTTATTATGAAGGTGAGATAGTACTGCACATCTTGGAATTTACAATAACGCCTGCTTATTTTTGTATTACAGGCAACTCCCTAACCAGGTTGGAAAAGAGTGCAGCAACATTCTGGAGATGGCATTTATTTTTTCAAATACGTGATATGAACTATAAATACTGTCATTTTTGCGTCGTCTTTTAGGGTATTTGCTGTTGTGGTAACTTTGGATTTCAAGTGATATGCCATAGTATGTAGTGTTGCTTGTGGTCCATTCAGCTCCAAATTTGTCTGTAGAAAAATAGATGATTTTTGACAGGTTTTAAAACTACTTAGTATTACTGTGAAATGTACTCTTTCACCAAACAAATAGGCTGGGATGTGAGCTGTTGTGCGAGTGTCAAACGTGAGTTCAATGCATATAGTTTGAGGTTAGAGATAGTTTTTACAAGAGTGATTTACATTGTTCCAAGTCTAATATTACAAAGAATGTTATAAGAATTGATACAAATCTTGTGTAAAAGATTGGAATACGTATGCATGTGATTTAACTTATGGTTGTAAATTGACATGCCATACATTTTCAAGTTCTGAGAGTCTTGTGTTGTTTTCTTTCAATATATTCTTAATTAAACGTGCAATATACTAAATTGTCACAAAGTGATGCATATGTTTTGAAAAGGAAGTTATTAAGTGCACTTTTCTTGTATTTTATCTACATAAATACATTCATATGTGAACGTACTCCATTTATTCGTTTATTTCACATAACAGGATTTTACTTCATGCATAATTATGTATAAAATGCATATTGCATTTATTTGTATATTATGTGTATTTATATATTTTACAAATAAATGTTATTTATATGAATTTTTTTTTATTTTCACTTGCATCATTACTACTTATTTAACTATCTCACAATTATAAATTCTTTCAGAATTCCTGACTTCTGTATTACCTTACGCATTAATTTCACGTAAAATAAGTTGTTCTTTAACTGCCTGCTATATTGAAAAATTGCTAGATGAAGTAATTTAAAATGTCCCGGGTAACGTCTGCCCTCTATTTCCCTTGGTAGATCTCCTTTCGACACTTATTGGCTGGTGAGGGGAAGAAATGGATGCTTCTTTCTGATTCGTTGCTGCCGTCGGAGTGGGAAGTCGAACTTCTCCCGTCCATGAACATTAACAGAATAACACTGATTGAGTGCCGACTCTAAAATACTCTCTGGCCGGCGATCCCACGCGCGGCGGCGGCAGCGCCGCCATCGCATGGGGGGGGGGGCATTGTATTTTGCCAAATGTCACATTACGAAGCGCCTACAAGTATTTAGAGGATTTGAACGATTGATACCTTCGCGCTGTATGCTCATATTTTTGAATTTCTTCCCAGAACTATTCCACAAAAAATTTCCAAAACCCATTTTTCAGTTTTTTTAAAGGAGGCTTCGTAGCGTAAATTCTATATTAAAAACAAATCATATGTCGTTTACTGATTGAAAATTGAACCACTTGTTCTGATGTTAGTAAAGTAATTTTGGCCATTATATTTGAAAACTCAGATTAAAAATAATTCTTCACTTAGCTCTTTAATTTCTACGAACGTAATAAAATTATTAGTAAAATATCATCTATACTTTCATTTCCTGTTATTATCACTACATTTTGCATAGAGCCAGTAGTACCACATGCACTACTTATTTTTAAGTATGATTTACAATTATTATGTTATCTTATAACGATATAACTACCAGCTGTATTCATAAGTTTTTTTTTTTGGTTTTACTAAGAGATGGCTCCAGCAATCAGTACTCAGCGTACGAATTTGACACTTCATTACTTTGTTCGTCTGACATTGTCCTACCAACACATATAAGTTGAGGCCACCAAACACTAGCGTCTGTGTTGTACGCGTATCGTTGAGTGATCATGTCGACGTTTGTGCCTTAAAAGTAACATTTGCATTAGTTTTCTTATTTAATAAAAAGAAAAAGGCTGTGAGAAGTCATCGTTTGCTAGTAGCAATATATGGTGAACACGCTGCTGCAATTAGAACATGTGAGACATGGTTTCGATAATTTGAACGTGATGATTTCAATGTGACAGACAGTGCGCATTCTGATAGACAATAAATGTGCGAAGATTAGCAATTGCAGGCATTATTGAATGATGATCCAACTCCAAGCAATAGCAATAGGAAAAATTATTAAATATGTCATAAGAAACAATCAGCAGACGTTATGAGCAGGAAGATCAATAAACTCGGTAAATGGGTCCCACACGATTTGAAAAAACGGTAGGACATCCTTCCGCACCCGTCGTACTGTCTCGATCTGATGCGATATGACACGACCTCTTCGCATCAACAGGGCACGCTCTTGCAGAGCGCTAACTTCAGCGGTTTCCAAGAAGTTTGAAAATGGTTCGCGGAATGATTTGCCGCACAAGGCAAGCAGTTCTTCTGGCACGGTATTCATAACATACGTGAAAGATGGGCAAAGTGTGTAGAAGCCGATGTTTTGAATGTTTTGAATAAACACAAAGTGAATTTCCCTAGAAAATTACGTTTTTACCACAGAAACCGCCAAAAACTTATGCACACCAGGTATTTGTCTAATATTAACAATTAATTCATTACACGTTTATTAATGAAACCCTACGTACAGAAAGAAGTGAAGGGCAAGGGCGTGCGGTGCGTAGGCGTGCGTGCGGCGCGCCGTGTCGTGGTCTGGCGGCACCGCGTGCCCGTGCAGGGCGTGCAGGTCGCTGCTGCTGCCGGCGCGCGCCTAATCGTCCTTCAGAACGGCGGCGCCCCCGCCGCTCCCGCCCCCCGCCCCCGCCCCCGCCCCCGCCCTTGCCGGCCCTGCCCCGCCTGGACCTGAACGCCGCGCGCGCGTTACGGCCTCACACATGCACTACGCGAACGCTGTAGTCACACGCTCGTCTTGGCCTATATATATATATATATATTATATATATAATATATATATAATATTATATATATATATTCTATCGAAAAAAATAGAAGTCAATGGCGAACAGAAAATATCCTAGTTTTTGATGCCAGAACAACATCGGTACCAATAAAACCGTTTCTAAAACGGGTTTAGGGGTGCCACATCCCCCAAAAGCTCATATACTACTTTTTCCCTCTTTGTTGCGGTGCAGAGAACAGTGCCGAAATCATCCTGACTGCCGGCCGGCCCGTGTTTCACCCGGGCCCGCGCCGCTGGTGGCTCATTAATTCATTTCGAAAAGCCATTGCATTCCAAAGCCTCTGTTAATAATATTAACATTTCCATGTGCGCGCATCACGCAACCCAAAATGTAAGCGGTGCAGGAGCCGCATACTTATAAAAGTAACCATTTTTCAAAACAATAGTTCATGTAACTTTTTTTGCTTCAATTTATATTAAATTATAATTTTTATGTTACAAAAATATAAGTATGTATAAAATAGTGTTAAATTGAATGTATAAAGTTCAATTATTCTATTCCCTTCAGTCCTGACAAACACAATATGTGTACAAACTATTGTCCGAATAATATGTATGTCTAATTGACAATTGGGATGGGTTAAAGTGATGTTGTCACTTAATCAGGCGGCAGTTACGTGGTCGTTCTGGCATAAGATTACAGCACCAGCAGCAATACAAAGAAAGAAATCGCAATAAAAGCACACAACAGTGGGTGACACAATCGCACACATGATGCGTACACATGATCGCACTCTAACGAAGTAACAACTCTCTTCAATTTTGACCTTCTAACTGTTATATTCCATTTCTTCCCACTGTTATATTAAGCAATTTGCAGTGACATCAAAATTTGAAGCCTCTTATTGGATATCGGAATCCCTTCTTCCCTGCCAGCCGCCTGCTGAAGAGTGGTCAGAAATATTATTCAAACAATGCATGTATTATGGTAAATACTGAACATAATTTTGACTTCTGCGTCTTTGTAGATTTCATCTTTGTGGTGTATATGACGCGAGCGCATAAACCGTTCAACAGATTTTCTCCAAAATTGATATTCCCCAATCGTGTTCACGATATCACGGACCCTGGAATTTGAATGGTTTTTTTCGGAGGTACTTTACATGAAGCCATTGGGAGATTTTCAAAATTTTCAAAAATATTGCTCCAAATGTTTAGTTAAATTTTGTTGTTGAATAATGCAAATCACATTTAAGAGAACGGTACAGGTCCCATTTTCGAAAGTTGCAAAACACTAATTTCAAAATTTGAGAGAAAGATTATTGTCTCAGACAAAGTCTGTTGTACAATATTACCTCTTCAAACCAGGTCGTGTACTACTACAAAAAACTACTACTTAAAAAAAATAAAAGTAGTGCTTTTGCGTATTTTGCGATTGAAATTTACAGAAAACATTTTCTCAAAAACCACTTCAATTTTTTTCTATAAATTTTCTCCACAGATAAGGAACGGCAAGAAATATGGCGCAATCTCTTTTCGGGAACTGCTCGCTTTTTCGAAAATTGCCAAAAATATTTAAAACCACAAAAGTAAAGATAAGAGATATTTGCCTCAGGCAGTCTGTTGTTCAAAATAAGCTCTTTAAAAAGTTCATCAAATACAATTTTTTGAAACAATGAGTAGTTTTAGCGTATTTTCTGCTTGAAATTAGTGAAATATACACTAGTTCCATAACAACTACGGCCACGAAAAAAATTGAATGATTAAAATGAAAAATAATTTATTTATAATTATAATTTTCTATTGAAAATGCCAAAATGATTTCTATTATTCCCTTCTCGCTTTTTTACTTTTTTACATGTCTCTCCTAGTATTTCGGATACGTTTTGAAGAAATATGCAACTACTCTTTCCCTCTTTTTTTCTAGTCTTCGTGATCAATACACGCAGATTCTTGACTTGTAGTAGTAGTAGTAGTAGTAGGAGTAGTAGAAGTAGTAGTAGTAATAGTAGTAGTAGTTGTAGAAGAAGTAGTAGTAGTGGTAGTAGTGGTAGTAGTGGTAGTAGTAGCAGTAGTAGTAGTAGTGGTAGTAGTGGTAGTAGTGATAGTAGTAGTAGCATTAGTAGCAATAGTAGTAGCAGTAGTAGTAGTAGTCGTAGTCGTAGTCGTAGTAGTAGTAGTAGTAGTGGTGTAGCAGTTGTGTAGTAGTGGTGTAGTGGTAGTAGTAGTAGTAGTAGCAGTAGTAGTAGTGGTAGTAGTAGTAGTAGTGGTAGTAGTAGTAGTAGTAGTAGTGGAAGTAGTGGTGGTAGTGGTGGTAGTGGTGGTAGTGATGGTAGTGGTGGTAGTGGTGGTAGTGGTGATAGTGGTGGTAGAAGTGGTAGTAGTGGTAGTAGTGGTAGTAGTGATATTAGTTGTAGTAGTAGTAGTGGTAGTAGTAGTGGTGTAGTAGTGGTGTAGTAGTAGTAGTAGTAGTAGTAGCAGCAGCAGTAGTAGTAGTAGTGGTAGTGGTAGTGGTAGTTGTAGTGGTAGTGGTAGTGGCAGAGGCAGTGGCAGTGGTAGTGGCAGTGTATGTGGTAGTGGTAGTAGTAGTAGTAGTTGCCGTAGTAGTAGTAGTAGTAGTAGTAGTGTGCAGTAGTAGTTAGTAAGTAGTAGTAGTAGTTGTAGTAGTAGTAGTAGTAGTTGCAGTAGTAGTAGTAGTGGTGTAGTGGTTGTAGTAGTGGTGTAGTAAGTAGTAAGTGTATAGTAGTAGTAGTAGGAGGAGGCTTAGGGGTAGGAAGTAGAAGGGGTAAGTAGTAGTAGGAGTAGTAGTAGTAGTAGGAAGTAGTAGGAGTAAGTAGTAGTAGGAGTAGTAGTAGTAGGAGTAGTGCAGTAGTAGCAGTAGTAGCAGTAGTAGCAGTGGTTGCAGTGGTAGCAGTGGTAGCGTGCTAGCTAGTAGTGCAGTAGTAGCAGTAAGAACCAGTGGATAGGCAGTGGTAAGCAGTGGGGTAAGCAGTAGGCAGCAGTAGTTGCAGTAGTAGTAGTAGTGGTGTAGTGGGTGTAGTAGTGGTGTAGTAGTAGTAGTAATAGTAGTAGTAGTAAGTAGTAGTAGTAGGAGTAGGAGTAGGAGTAGGAGTAGTGCGGGGTAGTAGTAAAGTAGTAGTAGCAGTAGCAGTAGTAGTAGTTGTAGTAGTAGTTGTAGTAGTAATTGTAGTAGTAGTTGTAGTAATAGTAGTAGTAGTAGTAGTAAGAGATGTTTGGAAAGAAACCAACGGTAAATTTCAAAGCTTTCTTTCTCCTTTTCTCTTTCTTCTTCTTCTTTCAATGATTAGGGCGATACCTGTACCGGCCTCTCACTCCATCTTCATGGGCGACATGAATTTCTTCTTCTTCGATGCCTATATTTCATTGTTTCTCTTGGGAATCTTTCATCGGTCATTCGTTCCAGGTGTTTTTTCTATTTCTTTAAAGTTTCTTCTATACGAGTGAGAAGATGTTGAGTTAACTTCTACCGAGTCTAGTGCAGCCTTTAAGAGAACTCAGGAAGCTCATCTTTCCGGCTATACTCTAGACACATCTTTCTTACGAGTAACCTATGATTCAGGGCTATAGAGAAGTGATGGTACTGTCATTGTTTTGTAGAATTTTATTTTAGTTTCTTATCTTATTTTATTTTTGAGGTGTTTTTAATACAAAAATCAAAATTAATCAAAAATTCTTTGAAATTTGTATAATTTCCTTTTTACGTCTTCATCCCACTTGTAAGAAATATTACAACCTAGGACATGAAATGTTTTTAGTTGTTTCAGAGTGGGTCCATACACGACGATATTAGTTCTTACAGGATATTTTCCATGGCATGCCATAGTTTTAGTTTTTGAATTCGATAATTCCATGTTATATTGATATCCAAACAAAATGAAATAATCCTGCGAACATTTTCCTCCAATGTCAATGATTGTTTTATTGTTTATATACTTATATTTAGATTTAAATTTATTCGGTCAAAAAATACAGTAAAAACTCTATGTGACGTAGGGGGAAGAGAGTATCTGCGCACGTTTCCTTGAGTTCCAGAATTCCTTCCTTGTTTTCACATATTTGTCGGATTGTCTGTATCAAATATATGGGACGACCTCTTTTATATAGAATGTTCCATAATTTTATTCTTAGCACTCTATAGAAGCTTTTGACATAGTCTATGTAGGCTAAGTACGTCTCTAAATTAAATTCCCTTCTTTTTCGATAATTTGTTTAATAGTGAAAACATCGTCACTGAAATAGCGCCCTTTTCTGAAGCCACTTTTTTCTTCTAATAATATAGCTTCTGAGATATTTTTTAATCTTCCATTTAGAATTTTACTGTATATTTCAAATCCTTTATTTCTAAGGCTAATTCACAAGGCAATTGTCACAAGAGCATCTTTTTTAAATAAACTGGCTAATTTTCACTCTTCAGGGATTTTCCTTTTTCTCCAACACATATTAACAAATATCTGTATATATCCCTTAGGTAACTTCCTCCATATTTGAAAAGCTCTGTACTTATATTATCAGGTTCTGCGGCTTTTCTGTTTTTTAAAAGTTTTTGTATGTTATGTAGCTCATGTTTGGTTATTTCATCTACTTCATAAATGTCATCGTTATTTAGATTGTGATCTATGTCATCGTCTACATCTGTTTCCATAATTTCTGACAGAACTCCTTCCAAACTTTTTCCGATTAAACAGACATGTTTGTTGTATCTTTCTCCTTGTCATTTAAGTGCCTTTGTGCTTTAAATGCTAATGTCCGCCTTCCATGTATGCCATTTTCTATCCTACTGATAAAACGATTCCAGGAGCCTTCATGAGCTTTTCTGGTAATTTTCTTAGCCACATTACGTTTTGGGTGATAAAGAACTTGTGTTTTTTCTATACCTTAATAATATCTGTACCATAATAAGTATCTCATGTACGCTAGTCTTTTTTCTTCGATATCTGTTATAATTTCCTTATCTCACATTTTAAGGCCTCTACGTCTAATAATTTCGTGTTTCTTCCCTACGACTTCATAGGCATACATTTAGAATTCTAACTTTTATAATCTTCCATTCAACCTCTATATCATCGCACTCAGGGTTTTGTTTCAGTGCTCCGGTAAGCCTTTTTTCATACACATTTCGTATACTGCTTTCTTTTAACAGATATATCTTGAACACTTTCTCATTTGAAGCTCTGTTTCTGTTATTCTTATTATACCATTTTGCAAGTAAGTATATCTTTGTCACTACTTAATAGTGATCTGAATAAATATCAGCCCCTCAAAATACATGGGTATCTCTAACTATTGGTGATAGTTTTTGGTTTACAATGACAGTCTACGAGTGACTGAAATCCTCTAGCGCTCCGAGTATATTTATTAATCATTTTCTTTCTGAAGAAAGTGTTCGTGATTGAGTTCGTTTGTTGTTGCAAAGTATCTTAATCGTTTCTCATTTTCATTCACACGAAATTCTCCAAATGTGCTGACAACATTTGGTTTAGGATGGTTACCCACTTTCGCATTAAAATCACCGGCGAATATAATTTCATCTGTCTTGTATATTTTATCAACGGTTTGTTGTAGATCTTCATAAAAGATGTCAGTTTCCAATTTTCGTCCTTCTTCAGGTATATATATGCCAATCACAGTGAGATCTTTGGTCTTTAAATCTCATTGACATGATTCTTTCACTGGCAAAAGTATACTCTTTAATTTTTGTTCTCCATTCAAGATCTACAATAATACTGCTACCTGCACTTGCTCTTTTATCATCTACGCCACTGTAAAGCATTACTTGATCCCAATAGGGAGTTTTAGCGCCACGCGTAAGGTAGCGGCGTTATGCACTAACAGTCACGTGACGGTCCTTGAAGTCATAACGTCTTTCCTTAGGCCTAAGGTACGACCTTATACCTTCATAAATAGTGCACGCCTGTGGGAGTCTCTACGGTCACCTTACAAGCGGCAAAATGGCCACCGAAAAACAGGAAAAGTTTTTTTCCAACTCTAATAAACCATTTCTCGTATGTAAGGCAGTTACAACTATTCCTTACGCACTCCACAAAGCTGGCAAAAATTAACGGGATATGTAGAAGAGATGACAGGAAAGAAATTCGCGGAGAAGAAGTTCAAATCATACCTTCGGGATAGGTTATGTCTTAAGCTCATAACGAATGCTGTTTTAAGGTACTTCCTATATTTTCAAGAAAAGCAGATTAAAAATCTAAATCTCCATGCACAATGTGTATTTGCTGGTCTGTTGACTAGTAACGTGTTTTAAATGTCTCACCACTAGCCTACACTCTTTGATAAATTATGCAATTTCTCTGTTCAACGCTTGAAATGCTTCCTTTGTTGTAATCCATAATCCAATGTCGCAATTGCTAAAACTCTTCTGAAAGTTGTTCATTACGACCGTTTAAAGGCGTTAGTTACGTGATCAATAGAGTTTAAGGATATCTCCTTACGCCTGGCGCTAAAACTCCCTAATATCTTTTGTACCCTTTAAGTTTCTTTGTGTTTCACTTATTCCAGCAATATTGATATTCTTATTCTTGAGATGTAATATTAATTCAGTTTCTTCTCTGTCTCAAAGCTTCCAGGTAGCTACATTTAGTTGATCTACTAGTCCAAATCATTTAACCTTTTTCTTGCATTTTCTGTCAACTAATACATCCGGCTTTCTAAATCCGAAAAGCTTGAAAGTTTATTTTTTTGTTCTCAGGATGGATAACTGGTCTAAACGCTGAGTGAGTTTAGTGTTGGGGCTGCCAACTTATGGCCTCTAAACGGGACTCGTTTGATTTTGACTCGTATCCAAATTTTGTTCTCCGAGTGGGCGATTCTCGATACCACTTTCTCTCTTTCACTCTAGAAGCGTCCATCGTCTGCTTCACAGCAGAACCTCGACCACCGCACGAGCCGCATCGGGCTACAAACTCGCAGATCAGTGATTGATGGGCATCTGTAATCGAGGAAATGCGAATACATTATAAAAATTTAGCGAACACTCTGCCACCACAATCCGAAACTTGTTTCATTTCGACGTTTCGCGTCTTCACCCGCTGTCGGTCATGTGATTCCAGGGCCCGTGCCGCTGGCGCCGGCCGCCGCCCACACACCACTTCCGGCGCCGCAGTGCAACCGCAGCCCCCGGCGGTGCGGCGCTGCCACTCGTATGCGGCAGCGGGGGCGCCCTCCTCG
>BOPP01000022.1:12364318-12378296 GCA_017312745.1 Gryllus bimaculatus
GGTGTGCCACCCCCCCCCCCAAGGCGTCCGATTTTCGACCTTTTTCGCTACTTTTTAGAAAATATCGAATAAATATTATTTAATGTCATTTTTATCAATGGAGTTTTGGCTGAGGTGGTCACCTTGGACAGCTCAATGTGACCAGATGAGTCAGACCCTTTCTTTGTAACGATGTCTGCGGCTGTGTTGTAGGAGGCCGTGGCGAAGTCGCCGCGTCGTGTGGCATCGTGCGCGGGGCCGTCCACCGCCCCCGGCGCCACCCGCTCCTCTCCCGCGCCGCTCCGCCCCTCGCGCTCTTGCTTCTCGTGCCCCGTGGTGACGGCCGTCGGCTACGACGAGCAGCGACAGCTGCTGCTGGGACGCAAGCTGCTCAAGGCCGCCTACTACGGTCGCTACAAGGTACGGACGCTGATCGTCAATCGTCGCAGCAGGTACTAGGGTGCGACTTCTGACCGTTTTGACACTGGCAGCAGACCAACGTCGAATTCCACCGCTTTCTCAGGACAATTGTAGTGACTGACTCTGATCGCTAGTTTTCCGTTGTGTGTCCGAGCGTGCGATCAGGCTACAAACTGCGCGCGGTTTTTCTTCCTCATCCAAGTCCTTTGCTTTTCCCTCACACAAACACAAACTTACATGAATTACATTACAGTACATGTGGGTGGCCAAATTATTATTATCATTTGTATTTATGAAAATAATGCAATTGTCTTTCAACAGTATTTTTTAATGGTCATATTTTGTGAACTTCACCACATGCTACACTAATATGCCATTATTATAGATTATTTATCATCAGGTAATGATAAAAATCACAAGTCACAGAAAGCTTTTCAATATTTTGTGATGCCACCTTTCAATTTGATCACTTCCATGGCCCATTTTGGCATGCTCTCAATTTAGTCTCCTTGACTAAATTGACGTTCAAATTATTGCTCAAAATATTTTGAAGCCTTTTCATTACATCTGTCTTATTGGCGACCAATTACTTTCCAATTCGTGTTTCATCAATGCCAAATGTTCTCGATAGGGTTCAGGAGAATTACCGGGTCAGCAGGGGGTACTATCATGAATGAATGTATGTTCTTCATTAGGAAACCATACCTGGAGTTGTGACAATAATTGTACACAGAAGGAATTATTCCATCTGCAGTACTTCTTTACTTTCTCGCCTTACGAATATTTCCTAAGAGAAAGTTATGTAATCGTGTGGCCGAAAACGACTAAAATAAATAAATAAATAAATAAATAAATAAATAAATAAATAAATAAATAAATAAATAAATAAATAAATAAATAAATAAATAAATAAATAAATAAATAAATAAATAAATAAATAAATAAATAAATAAATAAATAAAATTATTGTTTTTTCACATTTTCCAATTACTTGGCTCCGTAATGCAACAACAGAAATTGCCGTACAGTTATTACTACTATAGAAGTATACATCTCACATCCCAACCGGATGGCCGAGGAGGCTAAATTGATGGGTACGGGCCCAGCTTTTCAGAGAGAAGGTTGGTTGTTCGAATCTTGTCATGGAATTATTTTGACAATTTCGTGTTACCGCAGGAAATAATTGAGGATTTCACAAACTTTATTGAAAACCATTTGAAGCAATTCTAATACGAAATACTCTTAATAAAGATAAATGAACAGGAAGAGTCTATGTGATTTTCTAATTTTAACTTATAGTTTTCCACATCTCTCATGGAATTTGTAAAACATCTCGACAAATCAATCGTTGCCTTTCAGCGCTTACAGCTATTATCGAAGTGCCAGTTTTCTGTATTACCCGTGTGGCCGAAGTGGTTAAATGTCGAGTTCGGTCTCGAGTTTTATGAAGAGGGGCCACTGTTGCGAGGCTGGCTGTAGAATAATTTTTTTTTTGCGACAATTTTCTGTTGCTTTTAACAAGCAAAAATTATTTACCGCGTATTTATTACGACGCTCTTATGACTTTTATAGAAGTGCCTAACCCATGTACGACCTCGGTGGCCGAAGTTGGTTAAATAATGTGAATTGACTCAGTGCTTTGGAGGCAAGTTCGCCTTGTTCGAATTTCTATTAGGGATAGTTATTTGTCACAATTCTGTGTTGCCGAACAAAACTATTCAAAATTGCAGAAACTTAATTAAAAATCATTTGAATCACTTCTACTAAAATACAATTATTTAAGATAATACATTTAAAGTATGAATGTGATTTTCGAATTTGCAACTACTAACATTGTTTTATCACATTTTCTCAGTTACGTAATGCCAGAACTGAAACAGTTGTGCCTTTAGTAATATGTAAGTGCAGATGTCCTTCTGAACTGCCGAGGTTGTTAACTTCCATGTTCGGGTTCATTACTTGAAACCAAGAGGTCGCCGTCTCGAGTCCTACGAGGGGATTTTAGTTTGATGAAAGTAGTTTTGTAGACAACTATAAGGTATTCGAGAAACCATATAATCCTAACGGTTGAAAAATTATTATTACCTTCGAACCTCACGAATTCTTTCTAAGAAGAGAAAGTTATGTAATTGTGCACTAGAAAACGCCGAAATTTCGCTAGAATAAATCTTACTGCTGCGTTCTAGTAATGAAAAAGTGGATAAATTCTGTAGATAATTTAGAAGAAAACACTTCTGCTGATTATGTATTAGTGAAATTTGCGAAGCTTTTAGAATCAAGGCGAGAAAGTATGTGCTTTGGCAACACCAGTTATATTGGGCGATCAGTTATAGTGGTCGTGATGCATGGTACCTTCCACAAAATTCCCTAGCAAGTACTCATGTCACATTTGTGAATGGAACAGCCGAGATAACAAGAATCATTGGACAACACGAGAAGGGCTTATAAGAAACACACTGATTCCAGGTTCCAAGAACGTTACAAAAAATCTTAGTAGATCCTGACAAAATTGTGTTACCTCCCTTATACATTAAATTGGGTTTAATGAAGCAATTTTCTAAGGCACCGGATACGAATTGAAGTTGTCGTGTGACACCTAACCAACAAATTTCCCACTCTCTTAGAAGGAAAGTCAAAAATGTGTTTTTGTAGGACCGCAGACCATAGAACTAGCTAAAGATAAACATTTTGATGCATGTATGACACCTCTCGAAAGAGATGTTTGGACTGGTTTGAAAGAAGTATTGACTATATGAAGACTTAGAATTGAACATGAATCTGAAAGTGCATATCTTTCACTCCCTACTAAACTGCTATCCAGAAACTCTGGACAAACAGGGTGGAAGTTTTCACCAAGATAAAAAAGACATTGAAAGCGCTACCATCCTTAGTACATCAATACATCAATGATGGCTGGCTACTGATGGTTACTGCTACGAGATTATCCTACTAGAGTGCTTAAGAGAACAAGTGGAACAAAATTTTGTCTACGCGACAACTGTTCTATTGTCTACTCATACGCATGAAAAACGGTGATTTTAACAGTAAAGTTTAACAGTAACAGTAAGGTAATGTCCTTAAGTTAATTGTTTAATTTTCACTCATTTTTTCTTTGGTGTAATATCTGCAGTCTTTCCCACTTCAAATTTGGAGGTTAAAAGTGAAAATGTCTTTCATAATTTATGTCTGTTGTTAGTAAATAATGAAAATGTGCTCTGAACACATTAAAATAGCACAAAGCCAAAACTCAATCACTTCATTAAAATTTGCACACAATTTGTACACTAAATCTTCAATAAAATACAAACAGAAAGGCTGCTAAATAATTACATTTGTAAGAAATGAGAAAATAGTTTTCCAATTATTCTACAGGTGTACCAAAATCTGAAACCAGATGACCAAACAGTTATAGGAAATCGACATAACGATCACTCTGTAGTATAATAAAGAGTATATTTAATAAAATGGTCAAGGATAGAAAAAAATCAAAGCTTTCGTAACTATTTGGCCATCCAATGTACATGTAGGGAGAATAGTCGCCGGGGGTACCGCCCGGGCGGCTCCCCTTTAGCAAAACTTCCTGGAAGGGGAAACCACGCAAATCGAGTGTATCTCAGCGCCGGATGTCACCATCCAGGGGGGGAATCACACTGCCACCACCTTGATAATAACATGAGCAACACATAGGCGCCATAGCAGCGGATGCGCGCATCGCTCTCGCCAGGCGGCGCGCAAGCTGCTGGAGGGCGGTGCCAACCCCAACTTCTGCTCGTCGGCGCTGTGGACGCCGCTGCACCGCGCCGCCGCCAAGGCGCACGCCAACGTGGTGGCGCTGCTGCTGCGGCGCGGCGCCGCCGTCGACGCCAAGAACTGCTACGGCTTCACGCCGCTGCACATCGCCGCCTACGACGACTACAGGTGGGCGGGGAGGAACATATCAAATCAAAGCGAAAATTTAGAAAGAGAAAACATTGGACGAATTTGTATAATCTGACTCTGCATACTTTCATTTTTAGAATATATAAATCATTGATTTTTATAAACTTTTAACAGTTAAGTTAGGGGCGGAAAAGAAACCTTAAATGTTATTACTTAAACTTAAAAACGTTGAGAAAGAAGCAACACGATTGACAGAAATGGTCAAAATATAGGAACACTTACAAAATACTATGCATTTTATTAACATTTAATCATCATTGATTCCATTTTAATTCTTTGAGATAACGAGAGAAATGAAAAACAATAGTGCGCCAAGTTTTTTAGTACAACTTGTGTTCTCCACACACAGCTCTTCATCCTGAACATTTAATATCCCTACATCTTTCACAGTAATACCATTTTCCTTTTTTGAGAATCTGAAGCCGAAGAGGTTCGTGGTGATGTACCTCACTCGCGAAAGGAAGCTACGTAAAACGTGTATTAGCTGCACTGAAAGTCGAATCTCTACGTTGGGATTGCCCCTAGCTTACGGTAATGCAGTCTCTGTGCGCCAGCGCTTTGAATCGCGGCTAAACAGAAGAGCCATGCGGCTGCGCGTATGCAGGAAAAACGAACAGAATCCGTAAGTAGAGCGTTTATTTTCGGTCACGCGAAGGCAACACTGGCAGCTTCTTCAGTACTTCATACACTCCTCCAAGTACGCTAGCACTATTTTGATATTTTGATCGTTTTAGAATTCTCCTTTACGATCAGAGCGCAGATACGTGAATAGCAAGCAGTTTCTGCAGAAGCTCTCCTAACCATCTAATTTCGCAGCCTCAACAATGGTATTCAGCTATTTTTAAGGGAGTTGTTTGTAATACGCTTTCTCAGGATGGCTTTTACTAATGATTTTAGAAATGATGCCGGGCTTGCAATTCTATCATGAAGTTTTTTACAACATGTAAGTACAAGTATTTATACTTGTTGCATCGAGAACCTCGCTGAACATATGAAGGGCTCCCCGCTTTGGTGCTGTTTATTTCTAGTACCATAGGATAATACGTCGACGCCCACATTGATCATGTTGTAAAGTAACACCCTCAGTTTTTCTTAGAAAGAATGGAAGAAGGGTTTTATCTTTCTAGTACCCAAGTTGAGATGATATTGAGGACTTCTTATTTCCTTTTTCGTAGGACGCGGCTCTTGCGCAACGTTCCTACCACTTTTAACGCCTTCTCTGTCAATTCATCAGCAACTTCACAGGAGCTGGACCAATTCTCCACAGTTATGGCACCATAAATTGAAGAAGCCAACTTTAATACATACTCGATAGGATTCGAAGACCAATTCCAATATGCGGTACCTGTGTACAAATAGAGAGTACTTTTCTGACTTACATGACAAATACTTTTAAAGAGCATTGTGGTGGGCAGCCGTCTTGGATGCGCCGACCAACTGAGGTTTGTAGCAGCCGACGCCTCGCTCACTGCATCTCACCTGTCTGTTCATAGGTTTCTTGTAATTTTGATTCGGATCATTCCCTCCTTACGAAATCTCAGTAAATGCGCCATTGCTTTCGAACAGCGCCTTACGCGTTGCAAAAGAACACACTTACCCTTGGCTTCCACTGCTTGTCCGTGGCGCTTCCTGCTGCTTGTGCGTGCACGTTCGGCGCTGACGGGTGTCGTGATGAGATGGATGGATTGGCTGTAACTCGTCCTTCCTTCCTTCCGTCCTTCCTTCCCGTCCTTCTGCTTGAAGTTTCGCCCCGCCGGTGCACTCGCACGTTTTCGTTCGCGTTTTACTTTATTTCGCGCACTATGAATATATTTCCATCGAAACTGTTCCCTGGCTGAGCCTTGCTCGCTCGTCCACTTTTAATCTTTCTCCGGCGGATACCTGCGGCCAAATTTACTTTCACTTCCTCGCGCACGGTCCGCTGTTCTCGGTGACTGTCCCGCTGGTACAAAGCGCCCTAACTGCTGGGTGTTTTGTTCTTTTCTATAGATGTTGCTACAATACCGACCGACTCTTCCACGTGGCTGATATAGTACGTTTGTACTGGTGACAGATATGACGCCACACTTGAGCAGGGAACAATTTGGGCTAACGAGAACAGGGCCAAAAGAATGTATGTTATAGAAAATTCTAAATGGAGAATTAAAACTAAATACTATAACAAAACACATAAATTACAAAATCATTTACAGGAGCTACGGATACCATTTGCGAGAAATTGCATTTATCTTTACTTTCAGAAGCCATGCGCGACTTTGCTGTAGTAGTTAAAGAGTTTGTTTCTTCTACACTAATGAGGCTCTCACAGACATCAGAGCATAGTAAGCAAGAAAGCAAGTGAGTTTTCATTCCAAGAAAAGGCAAAAATATGAACATTTTAGAAAATTTGGAAATTATAAAACTTTTCAAAAACACTAATTTTTCTATCGAGTGAACATTCTTTAATTAAAAGCAGTCCCATTTTAATTTTTTTATTGACTAGCCCCCAATCTTTCTTTTGATCGTAACTTTTCTGCAAAATTCTTCAGTTAATCAACTAGTTAAAAAAAGAACTTTTCTAATTTTTTAAATTAAAAATTCCAGAACTTCAAAATCCTAATTTTCTGTCCTGAATTGACATTTCTGAATGAAAAGCAATCAATTTAAAATCTGTTAATGATTCATCTACTCTTCCAGTCCCCCCATCTTGGCTTCGTATCTCTTCTCACAATTTCATAAGATGGCTGCAACCTAGCAGTCCCCTGCTGCATGTTTTTACTGTTTACACACACAGTCACACACACACACGCACTCATATATATATATATTCAATTTTATCACATAACTGTACTACATTTCTTTTCACTCCCTTCATGTTAATTTCTGAATTTTTCTTCTCAATTCTAGAGATCCAATAGAGATGGAAAAGTATTTTCTCGAAAGTTGACTGTGGAAAAGTTATAATTAATAAACATAATTGTGATTTTGTGGACGGTGATTTCCTATCTCACATTACTGCATTTACCTCTAAACCAGGAAAGAATCTCATCTAGAATTAGACACGCAACTTTCAATGAACATATTTGAATTCAATTTTACTGCCAAGTGGTTAATTAGAAATTGCATTTTGGCTTTGGGCACAATACATCTAAAATTATAGTCAACCGTGTATTTTATAAAACGCGTGTACAAGATTGAGATTTTATTCCTTCAAATCACGTCTCAAGGGCAGATGATCAAGAGGGTCCTTTATTTCTTTAGAATCTACAAGTTTTAAAAACTAATGTCTGAGTATAATAATTAATTTTCTCTTTCCAATTTCTCGTTAGTGGACAACGCAACTATATCTATCAAAACGTTTGTTTCCAACAAAGAAAATAACTTGTCCTCCGAAACTATTCCTTGGGATTCTCTTTTAGGCCCAAGTAAAACAATGTTTTTGGCAGTAGTACGTGATTTCTGGCGGAAAAGATTATTTATAACACTTTTTTTCACCTCTCCTTATCATGACATCACTCACTTGCCTAACAATATCTTCTACACTAACGAAGACGTCACTTTCGATGTCATCTTTAAAAGCAGTGCTACTTTCATTTCTACTTTTTTCTGAATCTGAGATTTCCTCACATAGGGACTCAAATTAATTTAGAAATTCATCAGTTGTTGTAAGAATTTCTTTGTGAAAAACCATTGATCAAATTGGTAATGTCAATAAAAACACATACAGTTATGAAATCTAAGTAAAAAAGCGAGAATTAAATTTTCGACGGTGGAGTCATATGGTTTCACTCGTGAAACTGAATCATTAACTCACGAGAAAACTAGGAGACAAATCCCGTGTTCGTGGTGGGTGTGGGGTGCGGCTGTAGCGGGCGGTGCGTAAGCGCGCTGGTGGAGGCGGGCGCCGACCTGGGCGCGCGCAACGCCTTCGGCCGAACGCCCACGCACTACGCCGCCGAGGCCGGCAACATGGCGGCGCTCCTGGAGCTGGTGGCGGGCGGCGCGTCGCCCCGCGCGCGAGACGACGACGGCCGCACGCCCTTCGACGTGGCGCGCTCCCAGGGCGTGCGGCGCCTGCTGCGGCCCGAGCGCAAGGGCGGCGAGCCCAGCGTCGTGCCCTTCCTGCGGCGCATGCGCGGGCGCCGCAGCTCCAACAGGTGCGACAGCGGCACAAAAAGGCAGGGATATTTCAGTTCTAGAAAGACCTTTGAAAATTCTTTTCAACTTGACCTTGGCACTATCCTACTACAAAAGTTAATCCATTAATTGGAGACGTTTTTATTTTGAAAATTTTGTAAATCAAGGGCTTTATAAACTACCCTTTAAAAGAAAAATATGTTTCAAATTCAAGGGGTGGCGACATCAGTAAGATCGAATGAGGGGGACTTGGACTGAGAGGGACGGACTGACATTTTGCCGTCAATCGATTTTTCGGAATCAAGGATCAACAAAATTTTTATTCTGAAAACATTATGCGTTAGAGGAGTTATTTCTAAATTTAGAAACTTGATTTATCCACTGTTTCGTTACAAGTGCCTGGCAATACAATGTTTTTCTGCCAAAAATTTGCCGTTTTTTTCAGTTTTCAGTTAGTTTTCACCCTAGTTTCTAATCTCAAATATCTCGTAAAATGCTAAAGATAAAATAGAAATGAATACACTGATCAACGATCCCCATTCCCTCATGCACTTCTGTGAAAACTGCTTTACAATAACTCAACCGTTCAAAAGTTACAGGTGTTAAAACTACGTGACTCATTTGTATATACTCTTACGGAAGTCAAATTACATTCGATCGAATACTCTCATCAAGCTTTGTGATCTCAGGGGGCAGGATCTTTAGGATATGAGAAAGTTTTACCCAAGACACAGAATTCCGCAAATCTGTGCTTATATTCTTCCAAAATCACAGCTCTGAACAAATACAAAGAAAACAAATGATATACAACACAAATATCACACAGAATGGAATTACCCTTTTGCAACACTGAAAAATACAAGCTTCTTTAATATTTAACTATAATATTCTATAATAATTAATTATTCCTAATTAATTCCCTTCTTGAAATGCCTGTCGTATGAGGCGCTCCTCGCTCATACAAAGACGTAATATAACGTTCCTTAATGAATGTAATAAATGTAACTCATCAATGTTAATTGGTATACTTTAGTTCTTAAGTACACTGATTGTAAACGCAAACATATATATATATATATATAATGATATATATGTATATATATATGTACACACCACATAATATATGTATATATATATATTATATATATATTATATATAGTATTATATTTGAAACGAAGAACGTTTCTGGCATATAACAATCAACTTGTACGTCACAGCTGGCGCCCGAACAGTATGGACTCGTGTATTTAAGCAATGTGGCTCCAGAATTCTGACAAAACATTGAAGTTTACAGATGATAAATTGGAAATTGAGCATAAATATTACTGTAATATAGAGTGTATATGTTTGTTATCGTATTTGGACAACCAATTTGTAAAGCAGTTAGATTATATTCAATGCTTTAAATGGGCACTGTGAAATGTTACTGTATTCATTATGACGCGCAGTTTACGAAGACGGTTATCGAAACTAAATGTTTGGTGTTGTCAAACATATGGAGTTAATTGAGAGATATGCAAATCAGTGTAAAAGTGTTAACAGTGAACTTGCACAATCTTTGAATTTTGATGTTAATAATTTTAAAAAGAAGTTATTACTCAGTGTATACATATGGTTTATTTGATGGATGTGTTATATACTTTAGGAAGGGAATTCGTGTGAGTGTATACAGTGACGTGTGGGAAATGTTTTTTATAGAAACAGTGTATTTGTGTATGAGATGATAATCTGGGAATCTGTTGTTTTATTAACTGTAGATCGAAGTGATAGTGGGTGTTAGAACAAGGTAATAACGGTAAGGAACACTAGCAAGAGCCCATTTATTGCAAGGTAGAGCATTGGGAATTGTGGAAAGGTCGTATAAACCAATCCACGTTTAGTGGGGACGGACAGTAATTTCAAGATCATAAGATGGAGTGCCCGAAGCATAATGTGTGGATAAGGGATGAGAAGGTGGAAGAGTAGATAATGGATGAAGTGAATCCGTGGGAATGTAGTTTTCTGGAAAGTAGGGATATTGCAAGTGAAGCCCAATTAGATGACACGTAGGAGCAGACTCGATTTAATGCAAAAGGTAAAAATGCACATCGACGCCGATGACCCAGGCGCAAGAAACCGCAATCAGCAGGGCAAGTAAATACCCATCAGATATAAGAGTTGAGGTGATGAAATATTGGATGAAATTATTATACGCGACAGAACAGAACGGCGAAGAACAGAAAGAATCGCAGCAAGAAACAGAGCAGGGAAAGCGAAGGTAACAGTAAAGGAAATTAGAAGAACAGAACAATCACGGAATAGACGACGAGCGAGATCAGCACACGCATCACGAAAGAGTGCAAATACGCGAATCACACACACAGAGCGCGCAATATAGAAGGGTCCAGTAAACAAATCGAGTGAACCAAGAGTGAAATATCCGGATTGCGGAACGAGTGGAGGTTATGAACAATTGATCCTCGATGGATTTTTGGAAACAATGAAGAAGGACTAAGAATCTCAGTTAAGTAAATGGGGCGGGATTGGAAGCCTAGTTAGCCAACAACTGGATGCTAAGGTCGCGCGCAGAAGACAAAATGTGAGGGGTGAGAACAATTAGAGAGGAAATCGGAAACCGTGGAGGATAAAATAGCGGAATCTCAAGTCAAAGTCGTGGACACTGTTCGCAGAGTGGACGAAGATACGAGAGAAACTAACAGCAAACAGGTCAAAGAAGAAAAATAGCGAAAAATAGACGAGAGTAACGAAGAGAAGTTTCACACTAAAACACAACACTAGCTGAACAGATAAAAGAATGCAACTATACGATTGCCGCGAGCAGAACGGCGGCATTTTACACCCCCGAGGTCATTGAAATTTGGAGACGGCAAGGAAAATCCGTGTGCAATTATGCGGGCAAGACGGCACTTACAAGTTGGATTAACACACCTCGGAAAGATCAAGGTCCAACTTTTATATTTAATCGTTGGAGGGAACGCCCGACGTGGGCAGATACTTTTGATGTATTCCTCCGGAATCCTTGAAGGAATTTAAAGGAACAGTTATTCCGAGCGACTATGAACGAAGAAATCAAATGAATTTCAAGATAAATTTGATGAATAAGTCATTACAATTATTCATGGGAAGTTTACGTGAATACGCAACGAAAGGCATCATGGATATAAAAATTATCTCCTCTATGAAGAAAGCAAGAAATTATTTGTATATTTAAACGCGATAGTTTGCCGTCACTGCGCCAATTACTGCGCAGCGCAAATCATATGGATTTAGAAAGATTTCAAAATGTATTGGGAGGGTACTGATCTTAACGTTCGTAGGCGTTCCAAAGAATAGAAGAGAGCCAATGTAAATATGTTAACAGAATATGGTGTAATATGTTAACAGACTATGGAGCAAAGTCACAGGCAAGGAATGGTGATGGAACAGGCAACCAGTGGAAATCGACGCGGAAGAGGTGGAGATAGATGGGCAACCAGAACGCGAGGGAATCAGAGACAGAATGGAGTGGACCGGATCCAAACCGCACGGAAGGGCAGCTAGAAGTGGAGGGGGGAGCGCCACCGGTATCAGTCATCGCGACCCCGGTACACAGTAGAGGACAGGGAGATCATTAAACCAATAGAGGTCCGTGGTGAACAGGCTGGCCCCATAGCGGAACCCCCAGGTGACGAAATTTTAAATGTGGTCCCTATCGAACACCAATTCAGCCAGTGACATCCGATGCCCCATAGCCGTGCAAGAGACGTAAAAGTTCGGAAGATTAGAATAAGAAAGTGTCTACATCAAGGTAGACATGTGAGGGAGTGGAAATAGAGGGCGCTAGTAGATACAATGGTGCACGACAACAGTAGTGTCGGAAGCAGTTGTAATGAAGAATTAATATCACGAAGGGAAGAACAAGTAATCTGGTTTGCCGATGAAATCGAGCATACTGATAGGAGCCCCACCCAGAAAAGTCGAGCCCTATCCACGAACATGATAATGTTTCAGCGCACGATTTGGAGTCAAATATACCGAAGTGTTAAGCTTGGTAGTGAAACGAAATATTATCATCGATGATTATAGGGACAGGACATTTCTAAATCTGATCACGAGCGGTTATCGATCTGGACGCAAGTGGGCTCAGAGTTGGGAGCCTGGCGATAGCAGATTGGATTTGGGAAGGAGGAAGAGCATTGAAGTAATGTCGGGAGTATTATCAGAGGAGCTGAATAGAGACAGATTAAAGCAAAGGTTTGAGCAGATAGAGGTATTAAACGCACAACAGAAGAATGAAGTGTTAAATTTATTAATAGAAAACAAAGATATCTCAAGAAGAACCACTGAAGACACAAGGAACAAATATACCAAGCAACTGGTGAAATCGGGAAAGGAAAGGAGGCGAAACTGAAGAAGAAGGCTTTTACCAATTTAAGTGGAAGGGCAATCGTATTGTTACTGGTTCCCTAATGTGTCGAACCCGAATATCTAAAATTTGTATGCAATGACCATTTTTCATTACGCGAGGGGCCGTATTATAGAATCAGTGAGCTGACAAACAAAGCACTACGGCAGATTATTGAACGATAGGCAAGTGTGGTAAGGACATTATAATTTCAACAATCTGAGCCTTGTCCTACACGTGAGGACAATATGTAAAAGTCGGTCAAGGTATACTCATCAATTTAACGCAACACACACACTTAAGAGATGATTATTAAGTTTGTATTTAGTTAAATTAACTGAATTTTGTGTTTATACAAGTATTTTGGAGAAAATCATTGTTGTATGTTGTAATGTATAAATATTAGCTTCAAAGCACACAGCATGCTCTCTAAGCGGTAAACGAATAAACATATCTCCTAAAACTATAAGATGATCATCTGTACTAATTCGATTTTGTGAAACATATTGTTAACTTGAAAAATCACATATTGCAGAGATGTTATAATTTGTGCTTTGGATTATATGTAGTGATTGGATTTCCTTTGGCCAAGAAAATCCCGAAAAGAAAAGGGGGGGAGGGGGGTGATGAAACGAAGACGTTTCTGCATAGTAACAATCAAAATTGATTACTAATTCTAATTAAAAGAAAGCACTAATCATCAGCGTAGTAACCGCCGCGCGCCACCCGCTGCACCAACGGTCAAATCGGGGGTAGACACGGGCGAGGCGTGTGACGGTTGGTAGTATAGGCAGCAAGACCGCCGCGCACAACACGGACGGGCTGTGCTGCCCAAAGCATGTTTATAGTGATATACCAACAGTTGTGGAATTGATTGTAGCCATTAAGTGGTAGATAGAGGTGATAAGAAAATTGATAATCAAAGGTGATTGAGGTAAAATGGAAATTGCGCACCAGGACGGGATAGTGAAAACATTAATACTGGAGTTTGAGTGGCCGAAGACACGCGTTCCATGTCGCCCGGTGGATCTAGCAGCGGGCCGCACGGTGAGAACATAATGAGTGGATTGAGAAGAACTGCTGTGATCGGAACTGTCGAGCGGGAACGCAATTGCGCGTGTTTTGCTTTAGTATTGAACA
>BOPP01000022.1:12379120-12409567 GCA_017312745.1 Gryllus bimaculatus
TAGTTCTGTTGCTTCTTCACGCTACCACACCATCTTAGAGGCAACGGAGCACAGCGTGTTACATGCCCGTGCACGGTAATTACTGCTTGGCCAAAATATTAATTTACTTGGGTCAGTTATCACAAAACACAGTGAAATTATTTATTTGTACATTTCTTTGGGTCAAAAGCTCGAAACAAATTAACAGGATTTGTTATACTATACAGTCATTTACAATGGCCTTCCTTGGAACAGAAATGAAATGTATTACACTTGCTTACTAGGTTCCCGTTTCCCCATTCTTGCGCTATCTTTTTGCGGCCGCAACGATGCCGGAGGTTTGATGTTTTACCGGATTCCTGATATTCATTGTACACTTGTGAAATGATCGTACGGGAAAATTCAAATTTCATCGACCCCTCGAAGTAGCTATGGCTTATCTCCCTTGCGCCGACTAGAACACCACGTTCAAACTCACTTAAATCGTGAGCAGTAACCTATCTAACAACTCTTCCCAGACTGGTTGTTTTGTATAGTAGTTGTTGCCGACCGGAGCGCCGTCTTCTGATTGGTTCCACATCTCTTTAGTTCAATACGCATGGCTCTAACAATTTTGGGGCTCTTCAGTGTATTTAATATAATAATAATAATAATAATGATAATAATAAACCTTTATTTACATAGCGAGGCTTGGGTCTCCAGCCCCCTCTTCCGCCTAACCACATGTCACAGATATAAAAATTAGTCTAAAAAGTAAATATGAATATGTGAATAAAATCACTTTTACCATGTGTGTCACACACTATTTTTTAGATAGCCTTAATACATTTTATTATCAAGCATATATATTATTATCATTATAAAGCATACAAATGAGTATAATAAATAAAGGTCAGTAGTAGTAGTAGACGAAAATATTTTGTATTCTTTGTTGTATTCCTAGTTTTACTTCATTTGTGGCATCGTCTCTCGCTTAGCCCTAGTGATAAATATTGAACTTGTAACACGCTTTGCATGCTCTAAAGGTAACGCATTTTCTGGGGGCTGGCTAGAAAAATAATTATTCAGTCAAAACAAAGTTTTTCAGTATTTAGAATCAGCACATATCTTTGCCAATTTTATAACGGTAAGTGCGTTTGCTGTTAGGTGCGCACGCCCAGTGCCTGGTCCCGTCGCCGTCGCTGCCGCCTCCGCCGCCGCCGCCGCCGCCCCTGGCCAAGCACGTGGCCGCGTGCCCGCCTTCCTGCACGTGGTGAAGCCCTCGCTGGGGCTGACTCCGAGCCTCCGCCGCCGCCGCCATCTCCCCCTCCTGCGGCCGCCGCGTAGCCCCGGCTACGAGCGCGTCACCGTCAACCCTTTTATAAGACACGGCTGAATAAATACCACGGCTTTCACGCCTTCTGTTTACTTCGGTGACCACTACACTCACGTATTGTAATGCGGTAAATGCGGTTTTTCGACAAAAACTTGCTTTATCCCTACTACTGAAAGATTGGATAATTCTTGGTGTAAAATGACTTCATCTAATATGTTGTCTTGTCAGAAGTCACGTTTTGTGGGTCCTTGATTCCAAAAAGTTGTTTTCCGGCAATATGCGTGTACGATCGTCCGTAAAGAATACTACCAGCTAAAAATGGTGACCGAATTCTCACCAAAATTTCCAATATCGGTCTGGCTGATATTGAGTTCCCTGAAATTTGGAACAAATAACGTAATACTGGAATGCTTTACATGACGTCCCAACGATATCAAACATTTCTCGAAAATGGTTGAAACGTTTTCTTTAACTTTTCTTAAATATACTTATAAAAATGGTACCGATCCAATTTTCGTTGAATTCTCTTAATTTTCGAATATTTACAAATTTCAAATATTTGTCAGCGTCTTCCTACAGCTACACATTATAGAAGATAAGAGTTTGTAATAAAATCTGTTCTTCAAAAATCAACCTTTAAGCTACCAAATCAATGAGAATGTACAATATGATCATCACAGTTTTGATGCGTTCGTTAGAGGTATTCATCTCAGTGACCTTCTAGCTTCAAGCTATTCTATACAATTCAAATATAAAATTAAAACTTAGCGCGCCAGGAAAGCCTCTCTGCAGTGGCACTCAACTAGGGAGAGTGCTTGCAACAGAAATTAAGTTCGTAGCACGAACTGCAGCATGTAACATGTAATGAAAATTTAAATTGCGTAGTCACCAAAATCATAACAGATGGTGAATGTGTTGTCCCCTTCGCCTGTTTTCCAGTAATCTGGTTGCTACGACCATAAATGCAATTTTTAATAGGAAGCACTGATTTGGTGAGGTTTAATGACATGGCTTTGTTTCAAGCTTTCATTGAACCGATTTGGGTATTTTTCCTTTAAATTAAAGAATGTGATCCCTAGTTGTTCATTAATTGAATTAATTATTCTTTATTAGTACGGTTATCAGTAGTAAATTGTTTTCTTTCAAAGGCTGTCTGTTTCAATATCGATAGGTCGTCGACAAAATCGATAGACCACGTCGCTTGGTGTCTTGATTATTTTGTTTGTCATGATTTGTTTACTATTCGACAAGGTTTTGTTTCAGTGTAATACTTGCATTTTCATGTTCGCTATTTGCATGTATTTGCTTTATGGTAGACATTCGTACAGTGGGTTTGGTTCGGTTTTACTGCAGTAGCAAAGTTTTTCAGAGGTTATGTCACATTTCGAATCGTTGCCCACACGCCCCAAATGGCGCAAACTGCCATTTAACTGGACAAAGGGAAAGAGAAAGTCAGCACAGATGTTTTCGTTTTCTGTTGGGATATTGTCTATGAAATGTCAATTTTCTTTAGCTTTGTATTTCCCATGTGACAGAAATTCTGCAAATCAGTTTACTCTGTATTGCTTAAATTGGAAAATAAGTTTGACTTCGAGCAATATGTCACAATAAATTAAACATTTGTTTGCATAATGATGACAGACAAAAACTTCAGAAATATTATCCGAAATATAATAGTGCTCTATCGTTTGTGCCGTTTGGAGCTGATATTGTATTGACACCTGGTCATGGGACATTTATTTTAAAAATTCCGAAACTCTACATTAAGAAATTTCATCGTTGTATCCAGAAGATCCAAACAGTACGGCGTATGGACAGTTTATGTATTTTAGATTTTGCAGATGCGAATTCAGTTAGACTGAGTAATTCTGCTAATAGTAATTAAATAAAAGACATTGAATTTCTCAATGGTTAAGACATACTAATTAATGCATGAAAAAATTTGTGAAAGGAAGGAATTATCGTTGAAAGAAAATCATCCTCCTTTAGATCTATCATTAGCCACTTTCAGTTAACACTAGTAAATTTTTGATTATTATTGGAGAACTCAGGTAAACTAAAGATTACTTAAAACCCACTGGGAAATCTGAGAGTGGACACATGCTGATGCATTACATGTTCGGGAAAATGATGAAAATTTGAGGCCAATTCGAATTGTTATTTTACCTTCGACATTTTTTAGTAGCCCAAGCAATATGGTTCGTACAGAATGGCCAGAATGCAATGGCAACAGTGAGAAAATTTGAGAAGACGTATATTTTTATCACATTCGCATGCAATCCATATTGGGATGAAAATATCAACAGTATACATTCATTTGAATCTGCTGGCATAATTGTTCGTGTATTTCATCAAAAAGTGAAAGAATTACTTCGTCTAATTAATCAAAAGCATATATTTAGTAGAATAGAAACACTACTGTACATAGAGTTTCAAAAAAGAGGTTCATCTACAACTGCCTCTTGAAAATTATTTTAAATTGAGAGAAATATCTGATATTGACAAAATTGTTTCTGAGGAAATATCAGAACCGAATGACACATAATTATACAAATAGTTTTATCCGTAAGGTAACGGCTCATGTGGGATTTTAAATCCGTCGTCAGTATGTATGGAGAATGTAAAAAAATTACAATACGATTTACAACAGAAAAAGCAAAGAAAACGTGAAATGTTACCCGCTCTATAAAAGACGAACTAATAGACAACCATGCTTAAAAATTGCACAAGCAATGAAATTGTGGTAGATAATAGTTTAATTGGGCCTTATAATCCTTTCCTACTGAAGTATTATGAAACTAATTCTAATGAAGAGGTTTGTGCAAGTGCTCATAGTGTGAAATATATACACAAACACATTTACAAAAGTCATGACTGTGCTAATATACAAATATCTTGGGAAGATGGAATTCTAATGCATGACAGGTTATCAACATTTTTAAATAGAAGATATGTTAGTGCATGTGCTGGTGCTTACAGAATGTTTGCATATAATAATAATAATAATAATAATAATAATAATACCACCTTAAATACAATTCGTGACCTTAAAGTAAAAAGAATCAATCTAATATTTTTTTCAAAAATGACTTTATGTAATGTTTGCAATGGTAGCGATGAGATTTACATAACCTGTAAGTTACATTGATGTTCGAATCTTAGTTTCTGAGAAGGTATAATGGTACCATCTGCAAAACGCATGTTCCAGTTCGTGAAAAAAGGTTTTATCTGCTTCACCATGCAAATCAATCTGTTTGTATATATATATATATATATATATATATATATGTTGATGTGGTGTGATGTGTGTGTGTGTGTCGTGTGTGTGTGTGTTGATGTGTGGTTCGTGTTACAAACTTTGCTTCCGCCTTTTTCCTCAAAAATAGACCCTTTTTTGAACAAAATGTCTTACACAGAATTATTCAAAGAATGGTCCATCGCTGGCCACAACTTTTTCCCATCTTTCCGGCATTCGAATGCCCGTCGAAAAATGTTCATCTGTTGGAGGCGATCCACAATCAATCCACTTTTTGACATCTTCAAAAGATCGGAAGTGTTGCTCAGCCAGGTCGTGGCATTGATCGAACAATTGATTAATCAAGGAGCCACATCTGAGAGAATACGTGTGGGTAGGAGTCCCATTTCAACGTTCCAGTATGTTTTGACACTCTTGCAACGTGGGCTGCATTTCATGCCAGCCAAAATCACCTATACGTGCCTCTCGCTGTATTGCGGGCGTTGTCTTTCAATGCTCGCTCAAAACGCATTGAATTGCGTTGATATCGATCACCTATGTGATTGCTTCACTTGGTTTTAAAAAAGCTCGTGTACACGACGCCGAGCTGGTCCCACCAAAGCCAGAGGCATATCTTGGACCATGAATGTTCGGTTTGGCCCGTCCGACAGTAGGAAGCATGGCTGGGATACCCCCATATTTTTCGACGTTTCTAGGTTCATCGTAGATGAACCCATTTTCTGTCCCCGTCACAACACGATGCAGAAAACCATCCGTTTTGCCTCTGAAGCAACTCGTTCACAAAAAACACACAAAACGCCTTCAATGTCTCCGGTTTCAAACTCATATGGGATCCAAGTTCCTCTTTCTGAATCAATACCCATGGCTTTCAACGTTTTAAATGGCTTACTGTGTCACACCCAATATCGTGCAGTTTTCTGAGTTTAACGCGAAGTCTTCACTCAGCCAATGCCTCAATTCTGCATCCCTCAAAAACTTCACTCTTCCGCAACTATGCGTCTTCCACGTTATAGTTCCCCATTCCTGAAACGTTAAACCACTTCGCGACACGTTCTCTCACTAAGTACAGTCCTCACCATAAGTACTGGAGCATTCGATGAGGACTCAGGTCGCAGTTTCTTCATATTAAACAAAAAAGCAGAGCCTCCGCTAAACGACGAAATTCGGCTCGTACACTGACATTTCAATCCGAACAACTTGACGTTGCACACACAAATCCACTAACGTTGAATGGGGTTATGTTGCCGAAACTCACAGCTAACTGCCTGACGTCTGCGATCTGTTTATCGCGACCGTTACTTACCACTGTAGCCAGCTATTGAAAAACGGCGAAAGCAAAGTTGTACACCTTGTATATGGACACTATCCTGTTGGCTACCCCCTTTGCACGATGCCCGTGCGGGGTCCAGGTTATTATAAGATATTTGAGAAGATTTAATTGTAATGTTGAGTGAAAGCTCTTTTAAAGCATGCTAGTTCGGAATACGATCTTAATGTGGCAATCAGTACTAAAGAAGACGAGACATCAAGGAGAAGTGTTGAAGCAAAACATAATGCTTTAAGAACGAACGTAAACACATTTTTATAAATATAGAATTATGAAAAATCTATTGAATTATAAATATCGAATTTTTATAAGTATCGATTCTTTATAAGTATCGATTCTTTATCATGTCTAAGTAGCAACCAGCCAGCAATTATAATGAACGAATGTATCGCTAATTGTACGAAATTGTTGGTTACGCGACATCAACTTCTTGCACTCGACTTCACATGTTGATATGATATAAAATTGTTTGCCTATAAATCCTATTCAAAACCCGAATTATTAATATTTTACTTCTATTCAGTTAACAAATATGTTGTTACCTCTTCGTTTGGCGCGCATGGATCTAATAGACCCAATCCGTTTAAGAATTCAATATCACGCTGTGTTGAGGTGTAAGTTGTGGGTGTAAGTTTTCGCATGTCTGGTGTCATCCTGTGTTGAACCAATTTGCATCCGAAGGCAAAGTTATCAACAGATACGTTGGAGGGCGATAGGTTACGTAGATCCTCTTTCCTTGCCGACACACTTAAAAAACTTACTTCTTAAAAACACTTGGCTCCGCGTGCTTTACTCGCACTTTTGCATTCTCTTGTTTGAATGCGTTAGAATAATATAGTATTCCCCTTACTAAACTGTTAACAGGTAAACGTTGTTATCGGTAAATGGCAGATGTAGGAAAGGTACGAGAAATATTTTTAAAATACGATGCTTTACAATACAATTTTTAAGATACATGTAGAGGTATCATTCTGCGCCGAACTGCCGTGGCGACAACATCGCTCGCTCTGGCCTAGTCAGTGCAGTTACTCAGAAAGTTCACTAAGAGTATAACAGTGAAGTACTCGTTGTGTAGTGAAGTGAAGTACAATCAGCTAATATACAGTGCGCCATAAACCAAGAGTCGCTTATCAGTTATTATTAACGGTGAGCCCCCTTGAGCCAGCTGTGACTAGGTCACAGCATTGCAGGAGCCATGGCAACTTTGTACGGCAGGGAGTGTGCCATGGACAGTACACCCAGCAGTCAAGAAATTCAACCACAACATCATCTCATATTCGGAGCCATCCCTAGCTGCCAAAACCCACAGTTTGCCTCAAATATGCAGAATGGGCAGTTTGCAACTGTTCAAGTTGCCGATTGAAGCTCGCAACATCTCACCTGCTCAACATCTCAACATCTCGAAACCTCCAGGTCGGTAACCTCTGCTCAGCAAAAGACGCAGCTAGCGGCGACGCAGTTATTTCTGACAATAACAGTGAGTCGCTAACAATTACTATCAGTGCTGAAAGAGCCCATTATTCAGGAGAAATAGACCTCCCCCCAAATAAGAATTCAACCACTTCAGATTCAACTCAGTATAATATACCAGTGGGAACAGGTATGCAGTGCTAGACAAACTATCAGATCAAGACTAAAGATTTGAGTTTGCCAATGTCACTCCACCCCAAGAAGACAAAAATCTAAGAATCTCTCCCATATTTGTAAATAATATCTATAATATCTCGGAACTCAACAAAGAGATAAAAAACAAATTAACCAGCCAATTTACAACAGATTATAGCGGAAACAGAATTAAAATAATGTTTATATCAATAGCAGACTTCAGAACAGCTATCAAATACCTCATTGAAACTAAAAGACCATTCCACACCTACAAAGTTCCAGCCAATAAAAATGTTTCTGTCGTCTTCAAAACTATTCACCCAACAATCACTCTAGAGGAAATAACCGAAGACCTTCAGCACAAACTCCCGTCCATCATCAATGTAACAAGACTTTATAAAAATAACGTGCCAATTCCAGTTATTGCAGTTGAATTCAACGGTAGTCAAAGTATCTAACAAGTGCTACAAATTAATCAGATCTGTAACATTAGTGTTAAGCCAGAAAGAAGAAGAAGGCCAAAAGGTCCAGTTCAGTGTATGCGGTGCTTAGACTTTGGACAAACGAAGAATAACTAGCAATTCAATTGCGTGCATTTTCTGTGCACAGGATCATTATTCTGTTAATTGCCCTCAAAAGACTTACCTGCAATCTGTAAAAATTGCAATGGATCGCACAGAGATCAATAGAATGCCCATATTATAAAAAGCATATAGACACCCCCTCAAATAACCCCAAATCAGGCAATATTAAAAATAGATTAAGAAACAACCCCCTCCAAGACTTACTTCACAAAACTTCCCATATCTCCCCACATCTAACAATATTCCAAATTTCACATTTGATCCAAACCCTCCACAAAATACAAATCAAAACAACCAACCTAACAATAACCCATCCATACAACCTCCTCTTATAAATAATTATAATAATAACTCTTCCATTCATTCCATTATTAACTCAATTACCTACTTCTTAGTCAATATTATTAATAACATCATCGCAACAAAAGTCAGCAATTTACAAGATTCTCTCTCAGCCTATTTTAACAACAATAATGCAACAGTACCATAAAAAGAATTTAAATTTACTCAACTGGAATGCAAATGGTATCAACAATAGAAAATTAGAACTAACTTATTTTCTAAATGATAACAAAATAAATCTAGCTTGCATAACGGAAACACATTTAAAATCAGATGCTACATTAAACATAACAGGTTATAGTGTAGTCAGAACCGACAGATCAAATGCAAACGGAGATGGTGTAATAATACTAATAGAAAAATCCATACCATTTATTAAAATCAACCTTCCACACACTCCAGGTCTCGGAACTATAGCCATTAAATTCCCTTTAAACCATAAATTAATAACCATAATAGCGGCATACAAGCCTCCGAAAACAAAAATTTCTGATTCGAATTGTTCAGCGCTATTCCAGATGATTTCGCCCACTCTTCTGATTGGGGATCTTAATGCTAAAAACACCAAATGGGGATGTAGAAATACCAATACTGCAGGACACCAAGTCATCAAGATAATTACGGACCTCATACTTTAGTTAATTATCCCAGCAGAACACACTCACTACCCCACAGATCACAATAAACATCCAGATATATTAATATGGCAATTTCCAACACTCGAACTATTTTTCACTCAGCTCCCTTCTTTGAATTAGACTCAGATCACCTGCCAACCAGCATCTCAACTCAAGAAATCCCCCCCCCTCACACTCCAACTCTCACACTTAACACTCCAAACATACACTGGAAAAACTTTAAGAACATAATTCAAAAACAATCATCACACTTTAAAATATTAAAAACTCCCGTAGATATAGAACAAGCTCTGGCCCTCTAAAACAAATATGCTAATTAACACAATCAACATTCTTAATAATAATGCTCAACCTCCCACTATTAAGCATTTCAATAAAAAAACTTCCGAAAAGCATTCTCACAATTATTAACACTAGAAACAAAACAAGAAGATTTTGGTACATCATGAAAACCCACAGCTTAAGAAAGAGTTAAATTTACTGTCCAACGTAAAAAAATCGCTAAGGGAACATAAACAAACAACTTACAATGATTTAATCGAGTCCATAAGCACAAATAACAACACGTTGTAGCAATGCACTAAAAATATCTTGAAAAAGAAAGCAATAATACCCCCACTAACAACTCCAACGGGCAAGAAATTCGCTTCTTATGAGAAGGCTGAAGCAATAGCCGATCGCTTTGCTAAATCATTCATTGCCAATACCACCCCAACTCACCCACTGCATTCAAACATACTCCAAATAGCATCAGCCTCCAACTATAACGTACCACACAAAGTCAACTACATCTCCCCAAATGAAGTCATTACTATAATTAACAATTTGTCGTTAAAAAAAGCCCGACAAAATAAGTAACTAAACGACACGACAAAATAAGTAACAAAATCTTAAAACACTTACCTAATCCCACAATAGCATATATCACCAATATCAACAATTCAATAATTAGAACTAGCTACTTCCCCGTTATTTGGAAATTGGAAAAGTCACATAACAGTAAAAACACAGCAAGCCAAAATAAAACTAATTAAACTAAAGCCACTCATAAATCGCAATAGTAAGCTCTCATTAAGTTCTCATAGTAAGCTCGCATTTTTCAGAACTCAGTTAATCATATAGGTGCTCTGTGAGTTTGCTATTCATGTGTAGTTAGATATAGTTGTAAGATTAGCATTTAAGTTAAATGTAAGTCATAAAATACATATGATGTAGTATAAACAATGGTGAACTATGTAAATTCGTTCACTAATATATATTTTAAAAACATGAATAGGGAAATAATAGTAATAATATTTAAATATTAATAATAATAATTATTAAAAGAAAAAGGAAAAAGGAAAAGGAAAATAGAAAAAGGGGAAAAGGAAAAACGGAAAAAAGGGGGAAAGGAGAAAAGGGGACAAAGGGAAAAAATGGAAAAAGGGGGAAAAGGGGGAAAAGGGGACAAAGGGAAAAAGGGGGAAAATGGGAAAAAGGAAAAAAGGGAAAAAATGGGAAAAAGGAAAAAAAGGAAAAAAAGGGAAAAAAAGGAAAAAAAGAAAAAAAGGGAAAAAACGATTTGTCTACAATTGACTGATTGCCAGGTGGTAACCATGCATGAACAATCGCACAATGTGATTCGCATTGCTCATGCCTCACTTGCCTTAAGTACAAGTTTAGTTTACCAATGAAAATACATTTGATGCTTTGTGTAGAGCACAGCGAAGATGCACTGGCTTGGTTTAATTTAAACAAATACCCGTCTACAAAAAATTCCTTCACTTATATCGAAACATTACTTCATATTGTTTGGGATAAAAACCACAACTATTGGAAGAAACGAAGATTTGCAAAAGCTGTTGGTAGAATGTATACCATTTACCCTTCTGATTCAGAAAGATACATACTTCAGTTGCTGTTGATTTATATTTTTGAATCCACAAGTTTTGAGAACTTGAAAAGATTCAGAAATATTTTGTACCCTACGTTGAAGGGTACGATAGGAATATACTAACGAGGATATACGATGCAACGAGTGAAGTCGTAGGCTTTCGCGGCCACAGTCATGTGCGTGATCTTGGTTGTCGGGGTGACGCCGAGTCGAAGGCTGTGTTACCGACGTTTTGACCATCTTGAGGTCTTCCTCAGGGCTGGTACGCGGCCAGCATACCGGATTTTTCCTGTACTGTTTATTTATTATTAAGTTCCAATTTCTATACTTTGAAATATTATTTATTTATACAATCTATTTATTCCAACCAGAATTCTATCTGTTCGCCAAGATGTATCCGTCGTGAAGAAACTAATAATAATAATAATAATAATAATAATAATAATAATAAACCAAACTTGAATTTCTTCTGAATTGCTTGCAGTGCTCTGCAGTGCTCTTGAATTGCTCTGCAGACTTTGTTTACGAGGTAACCGTGTGGCCCTCCTCAAATACTGTTAGCCGAAAGGCTAAAAATTATGTATATTAATAAATTGTAAATTAAATACCCTGAAAGGCATATTCTGCCGAACAGGCAGAAAATAAATTTAAAAAAAAAGAAAAAGAAAAAAATGCAAGGGAGGAGTAAAGTAAAATATTAAATAACGACAGGATTGTTATTGTTATTATTCTTGGAATATGTATTATAAAATGCCAGGTATGTTTTTACTTTCCCGCATACGTATGTGTATATACGTAGTAATGTACATAGTATAGGAAAAGTCATGTAATGCTGTGGAAAATCGATTTCGAGATTTCTACGGAAATGCACATTTTGCTGTCCCCTACTATCGAAAAAAATATTTTTTTCAAAACGCCCGTCTGTCCAACTGTCCGGCTGTCTGTCCAGATGTCCGTCCACTTGTGAACACTTGTTTACTGTTTTACTGTATTTTTGACTAAATAAATCTAATCTAATCATCACTAGCGTCTAAACCATAATTAGGATGTTATTTCGATTTGAAGAATCCCGTTTGATCTGACTCGAATCAAAACTATGGAATTTTTTAAAAAAATCTTTAAAACTTGGGGATACTTTACATGGAACCCCCTGGACATTTTCAAAATTTTCTCAAAAACGGCTTCAAATTTTATTCTTTAAATTTCTTGTAAAATTGAGTAAGTACACATAAAGGTGGCATAGGTCCGATTTTCAGATTTAACTCTTAAATTTCGAAATTTTTTAAGCGTCTTCTTACAACTACAAAATTGAAGATAGATATTTTTACTTTAAATACAGTTTGTTGTCTAAACTCACATAGTGTGTTCTTTCATTCAGGAGATTTTAATAGTTTTTGCACAATAGTGCGAGCAATAAATACAATTTCAAAAATTTACAAAAACAAGATCTTTTCAAAAACGTCTCCAAAGTTTTTCTGTAAAGTTTTTGTAGGGATAATGCTAAATGTATTGTATGAAATGAAAAAATCTATATTGTTTCATTCTTTTATGTTTTCAAAAATAAGAAAATGTAACATTTTTACTAGTCTCCCGCGTCGTTAATATTTATATTAGCGGCAATTTATTCACATTATTCTATTTCTGAGTAAATTTCTTTAAATAATGTCATATAAAGTCTTTCAAAAACGCAACTGTTGTCTGTGAAAACTAGCTCAGATTCCGCAATTTCAGAAACGATCAAACCTCATTTTCTCAAAAACGGCTTCAATTTTTTTAAAAATTTTCAGACGGATAGGGCTCATTGCACTCTATGACTAATATAAGGATAAAGTTCATTTCGTGAATATGGTTCTATTCGATAATTTCACTCTCGTTATTTCGCACTCGACAGTATACTGAGTGTGACAGGTGTCGACAGCTCTCATATTGATAGAAATAATTTCGATTCTTCGCCTAAAAGGCACATGCCATGTAAGAGCGTTGGTTGACCTCGTAAAAAGGTACAAAGATGCTTAGGGTGGCGACGGTCGGCCTCGAGGCTACCTACAGCGGGTCCTGACAATAATCAACAAGATTTCAAAATCACACGGACGCGACTCATGCGTCCCGTGGACCGCCTATAATTGTAATGAACAATGTCTCGTAATTTAATGAAATAGACTTCGAACTCCCTCGGACGCGACTGCTGCGCCCGATGGCCTGCCTCCCTCTCTATCAAGTTTCCTCTAACTCTCGTCCTACCCGTGTCCGAAAATACCTTCTTTGTTTTTAGAACCCTACGTTGTGATTGCCTGAAACCTGGGGCGGCTATTTTTAATTTGGCACAATAGCAGTTTACTATTATTTTGAAACAGAATTTCTAGAACAATCCCACCTCCTCATACTACATATTTAACAATAATTGCGCAATTGCAATCAGCCGGAGTCCTGGAATGGTTGGGTCACATTCATTAATTTAATAACGTCGGAAGGATCAGGTGGCTTTTTCACAAACCGTCTTTCTATCCTCTGAGGGTGCGGTGGGTACGCGAGGGTCTGGCCTCGTCCCGGACGGGCATGTGCGTCGCTCGAAAAGGCTGGTGGACAACCTCGGCCCGGAGCCTGGCTGCCTGAGGGGCCTCAAAATCCTGAAACAAATAATCGCTTTTTTGCCCTGCAGGTCAATCGGGGGGTGAGGAACGAGAAAAAGCACGGGCAAGGGTTGTAAAAATTCCTTAGCCTGCTTGGCAGATGGAATTATGTAATTCTATTGTAATACTTGCGGACCCAACAGACTTCGTCCTGTCAAAAAGATTTGTAATGTGACAGTTTTTGGTTCCTACATATTTTATAGTCTGAGCAAAAAATTCACAGAACCGTCACCCTGGTGATAGGGCGTTGTGAATAAGAAATATAATTAAATAAAACATATATAAGCATTTAAAAGTAAGTAATCGCTTTATTGTTAATCATGTGAATCATAATTATTAACAAAAATCAGTTTTATTTTCATTGTAGTTCTTTGTGATATACAATGCTTTTTGTTTAATTACCTGGCGCATAGACAAACAAATCTAATGGTTTTCCAACACGGGAACAGGCAACAAACAATTGACTATGTGAGAATCATGGGCATTCCGAATTAATACCACAAACACTTAATGATTGCCCCTGGGACTTGTTTATAGTCATAGCAAAAGCAAGTCGAACTGGAAACTGTAGTCATTTAAAATCAAACGGCACATCAGTCGGAATCATTGGGATGCGCGGTTTGAGAACGTCTTCTCCTTTATACTTCCCTTTCACTATAGTTGCTTCTATCACGTTGTGTAATAATCACGTAGTAATTTTTTTCATCGCTAACCGTGTGCCGTTGCAAAGACGCGGTTGGTTGATATTTCGCAACATTATAACTACCGATCCAACCTTTAATTGAAGATTATGAGGCGGCATATCACTCCCTTCGGTTACATATTTGCAAATGTATTTAATAGATTTCACTGAATGGCAATATTCAACGTTGATGTGTGCTTTGAAGGTCTTTGATAAAATGGGTGCAACGATTATTTATTTCAATATCTTGTTGATTTAATTTGATAATTGTTGATCTTCCATTGTCTGCTGTCGATCGTCGACGATACAGTGGATAACCGTCATTACCTGTAATTGTTTCCGATATTAATGTCCGTGGATATCGTTTTGAACATTTACCATCCATCATACATGGTGAATTTTGATTAAGAGTTTCACAGGGACCATGTATCATATTTTTATAACTATCTCATGCAATCCAGAATCTACTTGTACATCAGGGATTTCAGCTGATAACACTGCATCAACTTCATTTGGCCTTATCTTTTCAACCAACCAAATCAAAATGTGTGCATGTGGCAATCCTCGTTTCTGCCACTCCACAGAATGCATCCAGCAGCGTGTCTCACCAAACACATAATGTTTTACGATGAAATCCATTAAAGATTTCAATTTTTGTCTAAAGACTCTGGCTGTAATATCATGACGATCAATGGGTGATTGCCCAGGGAATAACTCCTGCTTGATTTCTATCCAGTGCGGATTGCATGTAAATGTGATGAACAAATCTGCTGTACCATAATGACGAACATACGACATGGCATCTTGAGCATATTCTTGCATATGTGGAGGCATTGTTCGTGCGATGTATGTTGCTGGAAGAATAGTCATCCGACCAACATTTTGTGCATTTCCATCAGTATTAATCGCATCGCGAAGGTGAATATACTCTTCAGATCGGGGTTTGGTCTGATTCAACCTGATGAATGATAATCTCTCCGTTTCAATTTTAACATACATGTCAACAATATATTTGTGATATAATCGCCGACATTTCAATATGTGATTCATCTTCACGAATCTTTAGGCGGTATGAATAATAGTTCATTGAACTGACTTTTTTGTTGGTTTCAAAACATGTAAATAGATTTTGTTTTAATAAAATTGAAATATAAAATTAAAATACATAACTTAGTGACCGAGATATTAACTAATATTTTAATGACCTTTAATGGGATTTATCAATTTTGTTGAGAATTCATAGCCATCTTCACCTTGCCAAAATATAATTGAAATACAGATTCATAGAACTAATAACAACACATTGGTAGTTACTGTAGTCAATTGACAAATCGTAACTGAAAGCAGCTCGATTCAAACTTGCGTGATTATTAGTTGAATGTAGCGCTCGCGCTTCATGCGTTCGTGATATCCGAATTTTTTCATGTTGATTTCGGTCGTCACGTTCTTGTGCAGCATGATTAGATCGGTAATGAGCTTGGTTTGTAGCATTTAGGGTTCTTCTACCTAAATTGCTTCGTCTAATAGGAGGCATATCTATATCATAGATTATTTTGTTAATAGTTTCGGAACGCGACATTAAATCCTCCAATCATGTATTCTGTGCTCCAACGCACACACGCACACTGTTTTGATAGATATGATTGAATTTGAACTTTGTATAATGGTAATAAAGTGCAAATTGACTCTATGTTTTAGTTAGAAAACATTTATATGGGAAAAGGCTGTTTTTAGGGTTTGTCCGGCAATTATTCGAATTTTTCTCGACGTAAAAACCATCCTTGAACTTCAACGAACATTTAAAAAAAAGAAATGCCCAAATTTTTCCAGGCGTTGTTGAGTTATACGCTTACCAACACATTTTGCGATTCATTTTTATATTATAGAAGATATATACTTATTTTATATATAATATTTTATTTATAATAAAGGTATCGAGATTGTGGCGACTAAGTGCCACTACAATACGAACGTGGCGTCTCAAACTGCCCACCGTACGAGTATCAAATTCAGTGTCATTTGCATTTCCTCTTTGATTACGAGATCAAAGTTAATTTTTTACTCTAATGATAAAAAGGTTTTTTTCATTACTGCCACACTGATTGAAAGAAATCCAATTTGTCACTAGGTCATGTCCTGAGTAAAATATTTTTTCGTTGATTGTGTCTGCACGTCTGCTAGTGAAATACCGATTGGATGTCTTGAACGTGAGAAATTAATCGCTAATGGTGTAACATTTTTACAAGTGTGATGTATAACAGGTACATGTGCTAATTCGTAAGTTTTTCACTCATGTTTAATGTCTGAAATTCGAAATATAAGTACCATCCCAACATCATGTATATTTAAAGCAAATAATAAAGCTGTATATTTGTAAAATATTTTTAAAATATACGTAATACTAGCGGAACCCGGCAATGTTGCCCTGCTCTATCTCTCTTCCCCTCTCATTTCCTTCTTCTCTCTTTCCGTCTCACTTAATGCTTACGCTTCACACTTAATGTGCTACGCATAGTTTCAAGTAATTAGCACAAACTGTAGCAAAGTTCAGAACATTGCATTACGACGTCTCTTGTTAACGACATCGGTAGCGCGACATATCAACTGGCGCGAACGAGTCCTGGCAAGCAACTGAATTCGGGCGCTTCGCGTCGCTGATGACGCGAGCTTGTTCACAGTTCAATTGTTCTTCAACCGATCACAGCGATTACCATGATGTAATTGAAATGAATCTATCAGCGAAGTTAAGGTATTGAATGAGGTAAATGGTGCAATTATTCTTGGAATTCTGCGGATCGGTAGCAACAAAACCGGAGGATTATATTACTACTTTCAATCACCAAGAAGATAACCGGCAAGATACCATGAGAGACGATCGTGTGGGTGACGGAATACGCCGTTCGGCCTAGACCTTGACGATGGTGACGAATTATTTTTGGAAGTTTTGCGTGTCTGGCGCCGGGAGACGCGTTTGTGGAGTTCCAACAATCGAGCCTGCAGCTACGCCTCTGGGTATCAGAGTGGCTCGGGCGTGCGGCTGTTGTGAAATGCAGTCCCAGCCGACAATGTAGGATATAGAACACTGATTTAGGTTTAAAATAGAATTAAATAAATCGTACCAGAACTATCTCTATCTTTACCAAGGTGTGCGTATAAATTATGTTAATAATAATAATAATAATGATAATAATAATAATACGGAAGATTATGGCTTGTTCGAACAACTACTATCTTTACATAGGAGCAGCATACATTATTTTGTTCATTTATCCACTTTGGTTAAGTAGAGTCAAACATTATACTATTATAATCAGTTTTTTAATGAAATAATTTACCACCCTAGTATGGTAATGTAGTTCATTACCACAAAAGGCTTGCAAAATAATGGTGTACTTTGCCACTCTTCTTTCAAATTATATATCCCTTTAAAATACTAACAACTAAGTAAACGTTCTGATGACACCGTTTTCTTGGCTATCCGGTATATAAAACTGTGGTATCACAGTACTGATGAAGCCTGCGACAGACCAAACATCACCCTCTCAGTCCACTACGCGGCGTCACCCGGACAGCCAAGAAGTCATGAACTCGCGGAAGCTTACGTTTACATTTGATATCAATGTTGTCATTAAGTAAAATTGTACTATTTAACACAGAGTAGTGGGACCGAAGACTTGTTGGCTTTTTCTTCTCTGACAGAAAAATAAGCTATCAAAACGTTATCCGATATGGCATGAACGTTATTTTCACACAAATCTTTAAATATTAAATACTCACCCTCATATTTCTTTCTTGATATGTTGGGTAACAGTGTTTCTAACGTATCAGTTGCTGCTATCTCCATTTCCAAGACGAAATTACTCACTCGTGTCGAAAAGTATATATCAAGTGTATTTCAATTGTCCTCCTTGTTGAAAACAGTGTCGCCACTTACGGGTAAAATGTGAAAATGTAAAGACGTAGAACGGAATTTCTCATGAAATCTAACAATTTTTACAAAGTGGATAAAACGTTTTATGATATTCGTGTCATAACATCTAATTATAATACTCACTTAGTTACAAAAAGCAGCCTTATGGCATCGTTTGGCAATTTTTCAATCACGTATGGCAATTTCATGCTTAACGACACATATCATAAATATCTTTATCTATTGATTTTATCGATTTTATTTATTACATCCTTTGGAGGTATATAGTTAGGCTTATAATTCAGAATTATCACTGCATATATATTTGTGAGATCCTATTGAATAATTATACGTATCAATGGTACTTATGAACATTTTCTGTGACGAATATAAAGTACGTACTATCTGATGGCTGAAAGATTAACATTACACATCTATCGTCAAGTTTTCTCTCAAAAATAATGATCAAATAATATATAGCAATATTTTCCTTTAACGCTTTTAATTCCAAAATAATTTGAACATATTGACCAATGGAATTTTATAATAGATTTTCTCTTCCATATCATTGTACAACTTAACCAGTTGAAGAGTGCAGTCATGATAAGAATTAAGTCGGCGTTTTTGTGCCAGTCTTTTCGTGAACGAAGTATCAGATATTGTTCAGGAAAAACTGTACAACACATTATCCATCAGACACCTCTCCGATCCGAATGTTGGAGGGAAAGATAAATTCCTCGTCGGCGAGAAGAGTCACAATTGACGTGCTGTTGTGCACGTAGTTAGGCAGGAACATTGTTGACACGTTTTAGTGTTGAAACGGAAGGTAAACACAGAATATTTATTCTTTTCGACTTCTCTTCTTCCATTCTTCAAACTTTTCTACTTATTTTTCCACTACTAACATAAACATGGCTGCCTTGAAGTCAATAGGAAACGGTTCGTTAGATCACACTTATTCCAGCAATATTTTCGAGTACACACTAGGTAATGACGTATTGAATATATCCACGTGTTGTACATATGGCAAGTCAAATTATTTAGCATCATTCTAATCTAAGAAGAGAAATCGAGATAATAAGAGACAAGAAAACTGCTCCTTGACTCATCTCACCAATATTCCATTTGAGTGCCTAAGTGGGAAGATGATTACACGAGATAAAGGAAAACATAATTTCTTCATAATTATTAGTTTCTGGAAAATTCATTTGGCGAATTATGTTCAAGATATGATGAAATATAGAACACTTCATCGTTCTCTACCCTTTTGTATCGTCGTCTTGCTATCAGAGCCACACCACTAAGACAACCATAAGAGACAGTCTTTGAAATTTCTTCTCCGACAGCCAGCGAGGGGCGGCGCGTCTCACCAGGCGAGTGGAAGCTCTTCGCGTGAGCGCTGCTCCGAGTGCTTTGAGATGAAAGACAGCTGAAGAGAGCGTTCATCATCTTCATGAACTTTTTAGGGTCTCGGGAAAATGAAGACCATGAGCTGGCGATCTCATTTTTTGAATAGTCTAACCTTCCCAGAATTATAGTGCCCTCCTGCAGACTAACGTGTACAAGAAAGCTTCAATGCCAAGCCTCTTTCCAGAAAACTGAGCGAACATTAGGTGTTGTGAATGGGGCAAAAAGATCAAAATGGGATTGCTATGAACCAAAATGAGGAAAAGTTCTGCGACATTGCCTATTTTCAAATTTGAGATATTGAAGAGTTGAAGTGCTCTGTTCGTTTTAACATCTTGCACTTTTCTCTTCTTGTCTAAATGAATATATGTTGTTTATGAAGAAAAGTCATAGGTTCTGTGATGAATTTTTCCCGTTTCAAAGATCACAATAGGTGCGAAGACTGTGATTGTATTTGAATTAGTCTTTGATTCTTCAACTGTCTCTCCTCATAAAGACGTTCCTGGTCTGAAAACACATGTGTGCACTGTCGTAGCCAGTTCAGATGCTCACGAATCGATAAACCTTCACAGAACTGCATGTCGAATTTGTCGCATCTTATTCAAGAATCGCTGTTAGTTTTGCGGTCTTGAATTATTTTCCAAGTGACCTCATGGACATGGAAGCTACTTAGATGCCAAATAGCCAAACATCTGTTTTTCTTCTTTTCACCTCGCACAGGCGAAGAGTGAAATGGATTTTCGTATTAAGGTCATTGATGTCCTTCATGATTAATCTCCGCCTTGGATTGTTCACTCCTACACGAGGAAGCGCCTGACGTACTGCGTCTTGGCCACGTCGAGGGGCGTGCGGCCCTCGTCGTCGCGCGCCGCCCTGTCCGCGCCGGCGTCCACCAGCGCGCGCACCACGGCCGCGTTGCCCCGCTCGGCCGCTGTGTGCAGCGGGGTGCGCCCGGAGCGGTTCTGCCCGTCCACGTCGGAGCCCGCGTCGATGAGCAGCTGCGCGCAGCGGCCGCGGAAGTCCGTGCACGCGGCCATGTGCAGCGCCGTGAAGCCGTACGTGTTGCGCGCGTTCACGTCGGCGCCGCGGCGCAGCAGCAGCGCCACCACCTCCGCGTGCGCCTGCGCATGTGCATGCCACGACGTCACATGACCCTGGTGCAACCCACAATCATTCAACATAAGTGTTGCAAAGTTCTAGTTCGTGTCGCGGGTCGAAATTCATGACTGTTTGCGTATGAATAATAATACGACTTGTTTATGTAATACACAAATTCTCCAATTAATTTCTTAACGATAGGATAATTCAATGTTGCATATTTCTAAGGCTTATAGAGGGGGAAAACTAATGCACTTTTTGCATGTGAACACATGAAACCCACCTGCGACACATAAACCAACATCCAAAAGGCAAATCCTATGTTTTTATCAACAGGCTCGTTGAGCATAAATCTTGCAAATGTTTAAAGTTTGGAGAGAGGCAAATAGAGGCAATATTGTATTTTTGCTATGTTAACTTTTTGCGATGTTAGAAAATATTACTAAGAGTTCGCCGAAAATGGGACAAAGACCAATTTTATACCGTCCTTTGATATATATGAGGCGAAATTTTTAATAAACAACTTTGAGCCGTTTTCAAGGAAAGTATTAAAAAAAGCTATATTTGAAGCCATACTTTCCAAATTGTGCTTCAAAAATTGTTTCCAAATCCAATCAGATTTTAATGACAATTAGTTAGCGCCATTCTTGTAAGCGCTTTCTACGCAATCGGAAACCACAGATTAATTAAAAAATGTGAATTCATTTTCGGAAGAAAAAAAAATTGTGAATGTTTAGAATTTATAATAAAAAATTGCTTTAAATCTCGCAGGGTCTCAAGTTCGTTCAGGTTAATCAGGGAATATCAGTTTTGCAGAACGGTGTCTGAACGGTTTAGTCGCTACCTTTGACCACAGACGAACATGCTGATACACGTTACACCGACTACGCGCACGCTAGCATTGGCAACATTGTCATCTCGATACACCAAATGGCATGACACCTAGTGGAGGGAGATGCGCAAAGTGAGCGCGCAGACGCATCGCCGACTGTAGATAAGATGACGTACCGTAAGATAATTTGGTTGATTAGTCTCTTAAATTTACGAAAAGGCTGCATATTTGTTTGAAGAATAAAGTATTGACCTAATATTTTTAATCTGTTGTGCCGCAGAAAATAAGGTTGCGGACCGCCAGTTGGCCATCTCCGCTCTACATGTTCTTCTTCTTCTTGTTCTTCTTCTTACTTTTATTTTAGGCTAGAGCCTGTTTCTTTACAAAGAATACTTAAATAAATTTTAAAAACCCTGATACATTACATTTATGTAGTCGTATTTATAAATTGGCACTATATTCATGCTGTCTTGTTTCACAAAATGTCTTTCCACCTAGTTCTTGGACGTCCTACTCTTCTCCTTCCTTCCGGTCTTCTATCTCTTGTCACTTTCACCAGTCTGTCTTCTTACATTCTGTCTGTATGGTCATTCCATTTCTTTCTTCTTTCTCGAACCCAGTCTGGGATTATATCTATTTGGCAAGTCTATCTAATATTAATATTAGGTTCTTTATCCCTTATCGTTTTATTTGTAATTTTTCTCAGCACCCGTATTTCCGACACTTTCATCATTTGGCATATTTTTTGAGTCTGCTCTCGTATCAGCTGTATATGACAATACTGGTCTAATTACAGCCTTATATATTCTAATTTTAGTGTCTTTTTTTAGATATTGATTTCGCCATATCGAGTGGCTGAGACAGCCTGCTATTCTATTTGCTTTAATGCTTTGTTCCTTAGCCTCTTTTGTAGATCTGCCATTGCTAGTTATTGTTATGCCTAGATATTGTCTTTCCATCACTTGCTCTATTATGTATTCGTTTATAGCTAGTTTGCATCTCAATGGCTCTTTCGAGATTGTTATGCATTTAGTTTTTTGTGTGGATATCCTCATGTTGAATGACTGGCATGTCTTGTAGAATTGAAACAGGAGGCGTTGTAAATCATCTTCGCTTTCGGCAATTAAGACTGTATCGTCTGCATAGCAGGTTGAGTTTATTTTATAAGTGCCGAAGTAAAATCCTTTTTTGTTCGAAAGATTTTGTTTAGGATGTTTCATTACCAGGTTGAAGAGTATTAATAATATATGCGGTTAAATATCCCCTGCAAACTTATTGAACTCATTGCAAATATATATATGAACACCAGAATGAAAATAAAACTTAAACAAATATCCCAAGAAATAACAACAGGTCAAGGAATAAGACAAGAAGACTTCCTCAGCTCAATACTCTTCAACCTGGTAATGCTAAAGTATTATTAGTGTATTTTGTTAACAATGATACAATAGAAATACTTGATTTATTTACAAATATATTACACAGTTATTGTGTTCTTCACTTGATTATTTTTCTTACACACGGATAACTTTGTTAAAGTATATCGTGTGTGTGTGTGTGTTTTAATTCACCTCGGCGAAACGTTACAATACATATTGTAACGGTACGACCTGCCGTGAATTTAACATCGAGTGTTTATCGATGAAATCGCGGTCATCTAGCACGGCCAGCGGCCATTGAAGAGGCGGTACCTGACTACGCACCCCTCATCTCTGTTATTGAGAGACTTGGGTCGTTTATGGCCTGCCGCAATCGCTTTGTCGGCACCGCGTGCCCTCGTCGGACGGGCGGTCTCCCCTCCATGGGACTAATGTCGGGTGGACCGCCTGCAATCACACCACTTGAAGGAAAGGTTTTTGACCTAACAAATTTTGGCGCGCACGTGCAACCCCGGGGATCTAGGTCACAACGACATTTTCGCCGACAAGAGGGACTACGCCCGAAGCACTAAACAACGGAAAATTTTCGTCTGTTCCGTGGATCGTCGGGTCATTGGTCGGAGCTCCGCCCCGCCACGCTCCGCTAAAATTTTATTTCAGTCAATCAGAAGGAGGCTCACTGAAGAAGGTAGTACCAGAGCTCTCATGATGACGGGAGAGAAGCTCCAAAATCACTAACTTTCAAGATTCCGCGAAGAGAGGTTCAGCTCCAAAAAAGATTCACTTTCGAGATTTCGCGAAGAGAAACATAGTTCCTGTGGCACTTGAAAATTATTTTCGCTGGCCGTGAGCTGCACTCGCACGTCAATGCCAGTCATTGGTACGCAGTTACGTGCCACAGGACGGCTTAGCCCGCGCTACGGTAGTGGGCCGTCCGCGATCGCTTGATTCGGGAATTAGATGAATTCGGGGCTTCCATCCCTGGGTCCGGCCTGAGCATGGGAGACGGCGCGGCGACGCTGGCGCGCGGCTGTGGTCTTGGTTGTAGCTGACCGGAGCGACCCACCCCTACCCGTCGGTCAACAACACCACCAGCTGGGTGTGTTCTACTGCTAAAACAACAACAATGGTAATCACCAGCTTTACTCCCGCGAAAATGCGGTAAGACAATAATTAAGAGGAACTGAGAGAAAGATGCCATCTGCATCGACATTCATGTCGGCCTAATCCGTTTCTTTAGTTTCTTAGTTATTTAGTTTCTTATTTTGTCATTTAGTTTCAAAATTAAAAGAAAGGTCGCATGTTTCAAATTAGTAATACATTTCATATAATATCATCTATTATCCAAGACCATTACTTTAGATATTAAATATGTTTTGTTTGTTAAATTTAATATGGATATATTATCGGAAACAAGATCCCTACTTACGCTACAATTTACATATTACAATTAGCAATATTAATACAATTAAACTTTAAAATAATATAAAACAACAATAATATGATAAAAATGATAACAATAAAAGGAATAATAGCATTAACTATACATTTTATGTCTGTCTTGCACAGTTATTTTAAACTAAAAAATACTCGTCACTTTAATAAATTCATGACCCTGCACTGCAGTCCACTCCGCTCCATTTCACACACTTGCACTGCTCAATTGCACTATACTTCACAACACGTCACCACCCTTCTAATCAAACACAATTTTGAATATAATTATATATATATATATATATATATATATATATATATATGTATAGTTGTTTGAATAACTCATTGGTAATTAATAGTAATTATATAATAATAATAATATCTCCGTGTGGTGCCCCGGGATTTTAGTAGTAAGCACACGGGACCTCCCCCTGTTCGTAGAAGGCGACTATGCGGAAGCAGCTGTCCGCTGTCAACTCCCTCACAACATCCCGTCATTCCCCACAAACTCTGGTGTCCATTGCTTCCACTATACTTTGTGCACACATCTGTTTTTCTGTCCTATAGGCCAAATCTTTGTATGGCCAACTCTTGTGTTTCCGCCCGAGCTATAGGTTGCGAGGGCTAGGGAGTCCGTTTCGCATTCTATCCTTCTATTCTAAGTCTGTCTTTCTCTGTCCCCGCCTTTGTTCGCTTCCGTTTCCTTTAAGCTGGGCGTAAAGTCAAAAACGCGAGGGGAAGGTGACCCTGAAAAAAAAACCAAAGCATGGAAGATCTGTCCAGGATCGACAGTTACGGTGCAGGAGGATCGGAGCCCCAGTACCGGCGGTGCGTGGTGCGCAAGCAGGCGCACCGGGGATTCGTCACCCAGCGACTGCAATGCCCAGGAGTGGCGGATCACTCGGCACCACTGGCAGATAGTGCTACGAGTGGATAGCAAAGCTTCGCGGGACTCGATGGCAAGTCTGCGAACCTAGGGTTGAGGAACCCTTAAAAAACCCTCGTCCAGAAAAAATCCCGGAGTTTAATGCCCAAAAGAATGAAAGTTGGAAATGCAACAAACTATGATGACCTGTTCAAGAACACCGCAGCCAAGTATAAGTACCTTACAGTAAAAAGAACTGAAGGAAATTTCGATAAAGTGAGCCCGTTTATAATAGAGAGGAGTATTAGCACCTGCGCTGGATCTGCCGTAAAAAGACAAACAGAACCAACTTCATCTGGACTCTGTAGAAATCAGTTTAATGACAATCAGGTAAAAAATTATGAATTGAAGAAAATAGGCACTATAGATTTGAAGTAAGTTGCTGCACGGCACACTGAATACCTGCAAAGGTGTTGTAGTTTGCAGGTGGACTTACTAACTGTGAGTGAAAGAGGAAATAGTTCAAGAACTAGCTTCTCAAGGAGTCTTTGCCTGTCGTAGGCCCTAACAATGAGGCGGGATGGACAGATAAGTTCCATTTTTTTTTCAGCGTCCATGTCCTGACGTTTCAAGCGTTGTACGTTTACCAGAGAAGATTAAAGCAGGCATTTCCAATCGTCTACCGTACGAATGTTTCATTCCTCAACCAATAAGTATTTCCCGATGTTTACGATTTGGACACCCAGCAATCTGAATGTGCGAAGAATCAAAGTATGTCAATGTGTGGTAAGCCATTTCATCGTGATGATCGCATTGGCCTAGATTCCTATCAAATGCATTATTTGCATTGGACAACATTCATTCGAGGTCAAGAGACTGGCCCTATATATAAGCAGGAGGCAGCACATTCAACAAGTTTAAAGGGCCAGACAAAAGATCAGCTTTGCTGAAGCAAAAAACTTGTTTGCAGTCCTGAAAAATAAGTAATATTACATACGTGAAACAAGTTACTAAAACACAAATTTACCTCTTTAGTATGTGAAAAAACTAATGTCTGCAATAACTCGATGCATAGAAAGTACTTCAATGAAATTCACAAGAATAAAAAGCAACACAGAAGACTGAACGCTCAACACTCAAAGTGAAATGGTAAATGAAAAAGAATCTTCAAGAACCCCACCAAATGAAGGAACGAAAGTAATCCAGTAGCTACGGCTGCAGCATAGCCCAGCAAAGAAGTATCGACAACAGGCTAATCGAAGCCGATCGCCTCGTTCTCAGCTAAGAACACCGAGGACAACTTCCTCGATCAAAAATGAATCGATGTCCAATGATCCAAAGACCACAACCACTGGCTCTGAGACAAGTTCGATGGTAAGCGCTGAAATAATGATTACCCAATTCCATCGATCAATGCAAAACGCCGCGTAAGAAGAGAAAGAAGAAAGGGTGGCCAAAAGGAAAAACAAGAAAATAAACAAGATCCTATGTATTCTACACCAAAAAACCCCATTCCAACATGGGAAAATATAATTCAATGGAATAATCAACGGCTTGTAAATCTGCGCATTACTGTGCGCTGAAATTGCTAACTGCCAATCACACACCAATGTGTGTGTGCTTACAAGAAACTCATTTTAAAAAACCAGAAGACGGTTAATATTTAGAGGATATAAAAACCTTTCGCAGTGACGTAGAAGCTGATAGACGAGCTAGAGGTGGTGTTGCCGAATATTGATCAGCAATACTCAATCCCTGCTAGTCGTCTTTGATGCTTCGACACACCTCTACAAGCAGTAGCTGTAACCTACACAAGCATGGGGAAATGACGATATGTTGCATATATTCCCGATGCCTCTAATGGCGAAATGAAGATATAGAAAAGACACTGATCGAATCATCTTACGGGACTCCATTTCTAATTCTAAGGCGACTACATGCTCACAGTACACATGGCCGTTTCTAGGACAAATGACTCCGGTCGCAAGAATCCGATGACCTGTCTAATTAACAACGAATGACGTACTTTAAACACAGGAGCAAGCACTCATATTTAATGCTAGAAATGTGCTCAATTCTCAGCCATAGATCTCTCAATATGTTAGTTCAAATCTTGCAAACTCGGCTGCGTGGAAACACTGCCAGATCTTCATCAGAGTGGATCCACTTTCCTCTGGTTGATATCACAATCATGCCAAAAGAATACAGTACGCTTACACAAAACGTTGGTGTACCACCGCGCAGACTGGTCAGCTTCATCACGCAGACATAAATACCACCAATGTCAGTGGAAACCCAGAGGAAAAGACCGTTAACCGATTTCCACCAACACTGGTCTTATCTTCCTCTGTAAAATACATATTCACAGACTAGTGGCCGCTCATCTAGGATTTCAGTAAGCCAATGGTGGAATATGGAGAACCAAAGAAGGCAATAAGGGAGAAAAGAAAAGCCTCAAATAGATTAGACGTGCACCAACCCAAGACAATCTTATTGCTTCAAAGCTCTGCGTGCTTCTCGCCATTCGCAGACAAAATACTAACAGCAAAACGATTCAGCTGGGAAACGTACGTAACAGGGTACCATAACTCGGACGACCAAAGTCACGGCAATATGGGCAGAAAATCCGGTCAATAGCTGGGAAACAATTGTTTTCAGTCCAATACATGGCATTGGATACACGAAGGACAACTAATATGCAACCTGACGAAATAGCCCATGCATTTGCGACCGCCAATACTCCAAAGCCAGTGACACAAGTAGCTATCCTAAAGACTTTCTCGACAAAAAGAAAGAAGAAGAAACAATTACTTGATCTTTACCACCAATATAGATAAGCATATAACGCTCTTTTCACCATGGAGAGAAATTGCAAGACGCCATAAATGCCAGCTGAGACACCGCAGCAGGATCAGACAATATCCCCTACAGCATACTTACGCGATTACCGAAGAAAAATACTGTCCACTTTTGCTAAAATATACAATAACATTTGGACACAGTAAGTAATTATCCCAAAGTCTGGAAAGGAGCGATAATAATTCCAATTTTAAAGGCAGGCAAGGATCCATTAAATCCTGAAAAATTATCGCCCGGTATCAACTGACATGCTGTCTAGGAAAAACTATTGGAAAAAATTGGTCAACACCCACGGCAAACATGGTGTCTCGAAAGAAACAACCTCGTAAACAACATCAGTGCGAATAAGATAACATCACTCTACAATCGACCAGCTATATACCTGGAAAATACCGCATTTAGAATACCATCATTAAAAGAAAACATATAGGTTTACCTGTTATTTTTGACTTGGAAAAAGCTTCGATAAGACTGGCGACAGAACATTCTGAGATACAGCTAATATAACTGGAAAATAAGAGGATATCTATCAAAATTCATATCCAGCTTCTTTAGTACCAGATCTTCAAAGTTCGCGTTGGGGCAGTCTAATCTCAGAAAGCTTAAAGTACTGGAGAACGTGTACCGCAAGGTCTCCATTGAGTGGCACGCTCTTTATCAATAGCGATAAACGGGATGTTTGACGGGACATAGAAGCGTCAATAGGAAAATGCATGTATGTGTATACATTGCTATATTTTACTTCAGCCAAATCCTGGGAATGGTCAAATTCCAAAATGCAAAATGCCATCAATAAATTAGTACAGAACGCAAAATAAACATAGGTTCTCATTTACAGTAGCCAAAACGGAAATGCGTTCACTTCAGTCGGAAAGAAAAGTTATCAGAGATCTTGAGCTACGCTGAATGGTGTTCAACTGGCATACAATGAAACGGCAAAATTCCTTGGTTTTGAATTTTTTGATAGGCTTTAACATGGAAACAGCATATAGAATATACCTTGCGTAGATGCAAACAGCTCTGAATGTAATAAGAATCAATTATCCCATATAAATTGGGGGAGCAGATAGAGACATCTTACTGGCGCCTAGTAACAAATCCATGGTGATGTCCAAAAATAAATTATGGATGTGCATGTGTACTCCTCAGACAGAAAATCAAGTTAAGGAAATAGACGCCCCGTTCACAATGCAGGTCTCCGATTTGGCAATCTGGCGCGTTTCCGACTAGTCCTTCCTCAAGCCTCTACTGTGAAACCAACACCATGTCGCTACATCACAGACGCACAAAACAAATGCTACTGAACTATAGATCAAAATTGCTTGTCTCTACCGAAACATTTAATCACTTCTTTGAATGACTCGACCTACGCTGTAAATATTTACGATCAAAGACCGGTCGCTACTCGTCCAGCCAACATCGCGCAATCGAGATGCCAAGTGTTACAACATCGTCCTACCCCCAGTTTTTGAAAACACGAACATAAATGAAATTCGCAAGTTTAGATTGTTGAAAAATGCCAGAAGGTAAGACTCGGGAATACTACCAGTATAAAGGAAACAGAATGCCTCCCTTATAATTTAAAGTCAGATTTCATCAGTTTCTCGAAGAATACATGACAAATCCATCATAATCTACTCAGATGGTTTCACAAAACAAACATCAGGTCGGAAGCCTGCATTTGTAACTGAAGAACTTGTTCGAGGGCTTGGGCACTTTCCCACGTGAAGCACGTGTGTAACTGCGAAATTAATGCAGTATTGCAGTCTATGCGACACTGTGAAACTCTCGATTCAGGAAGGTTCGTCATCTGCATAGAACTCTCTAAGTCTTCTCACTGCAATTAGAAACAGGCGCCCCACTGTAGATTCACTGCTGCAAATGATTTCTCATAGGCATGCCATAAATTAGAGCAGCGAGGGCAGCAGTTACGTTGCATCTGGTGCCCTGGACACGTGGATATCCTCAGGCAATGCAAGAAGCAGATTCTGCCAGCACGAAATGCCGGGAACATCCAATCAGAAATGGATTTGAAATACGAACCTCAGGATGCAAGAAATGCTGTCTCGAAGTGTATCCTCTCGAGAATGCAGACCACGTGGAACCAATCTTTCAACGAAACTACACCCCATTAAACAAAATATCAGTAAATGGTCACCAAAATGTAAGCTACCCTCCACGAGGAAACAAGTGGTGCATAACCCGACTAAGAATGGCCGCATGCAAGAATGACTTCTTCATACATGTTAAGAATGAAGAAAACCCATCTGCCAGCTGCGGAAGACTTCTGACGAAGTCCAAACATATTCTGACAGACTGCGTAGATTCTCCAAGACTTAGAAAACAGATGGCGGCATGAGAGGCAAACATGAAGATAGATCCGGCACCGACAAACAGCAACTGACAAAACAATACAGTTTCTTGAAAGG
>BOPP01000022.1:12413874-12434945 GCA_017312745.1 Gryllus bimaculatus
CCCCGGCGGCGCTGTCGCTCGGCACGCACGACACGGAGCGCGCGGCGCCCGCCGGCCGCCCCGCCTCCGATGCCGCCGACACCGACGCTGCCGCCGCCGCCGACGACGACGACGACGCCGACGCACTGGCGTACTACCGATCACATCAACCTCGTTTGGACACGTTCGCATGCCCGACTCTCGTCGCATCGCTCTTTTTTCTCATTTGTGGACATAAACTTCGGAAATTATGCGTTACATATACTCATGAATGTTATATATTAACGTGTGACACGAGCTACGTCACGAATACGAACAATGGGGAATCTGAAGGAAGTTATATTAAGTGTATATGGCGATTTTGTAAATAATGAAAATGTAAGGGATGGTCTGTGTAAATAATAGAAGGGTAAAAAGTGTAATTCGTGGTGATTATAATATCCTATGAACACGTGAGGAATTTCCATGGGTGTTAGTAAGTTAAGTAAAATAAGAAAATATAACACAGCAGCCAGACAATTAACACGTCAAATTAAGGAATACGAAAACAAATCATTCTCCAATTACATTCAAGCACTATCACCTACTGCTGAAACTAAATATTTGCTTTGGAAAGCAACAAGAAAACTGACGCGACCTCAACAGCACATCGCATGAATTCGAAAAGAAGATGGCACGTGGGCAAGAAGCTCAGAAGAAAAGGTCGAATGCTTAACAAAACACTTTGCATCAGTTTTCAAACCAGCAGGAAATGCGAGTACTAATGAAAATAAAGTGCTAGAATTTTTTGACGTACCTTTACAGTTATTACTGCCTATAAAGTGTTTCAACTCACGAGAAATCGAACAAACAATTAAAAAACACACGCATCCTACGAAAAGTCCTGGATTTGACCTTATTACCGGCAAGATGTTGCAGGAAATGCCAAGAAAATGATATGCATTCGTAACAAGTATATTCAACGCGATACTTCGAAGTAGTATTATTTTTGTCAATGGAAATACGCTCAAATAAATGCGATCTTGAAACCAGGAAAGACTGCCACGGAAGTGACAATCCGGCCGATTAGTCTGCTACCTGTCCTGTTAAAAGTATTTGAAAAACTTCTCTTACAGCGCTTCAAGCCTATAATTAAAGATATGATTCCTGACTTTCAATACGGCTTTTGAGAAGAGCACTCAACCATAGAACAGACCCATCGTATCGTAAACACAATTTCTCAAAGCCTGAAAAAAAGGTGTATTGTTCTGCAACTTTCCTAGTCATACAACAAGCATTCGACAAGGTATGGTATGAAGGAATTCTATTTAAAATAAAACACCTTCTCCCGCACTCCTACTATTTTCTTCTCAAATCATATCTTTGCGACCGCCTATTTCACGTGAAATACCAGGACGCTCTATCAGAATTCCAACCTATTTGTATAGGAGTGCCACAAGGAAGTACTCTTGGACCTTTATTATATCTTATATCAACTTCAGACTTACCAGTTACAGAAGGAACTACAATAGCCACCTTTGCAGACGACACAGCTATTCTCTCTACAAATAAAGATCCTTCCTGTGCATCACAACATCTTCAAGAATATTTAAACAAAATCGAAGATTGGAGTCATCGTTGGCGAGTCACCGTTAATGAAACAAAATCAAAACATATAACATTTTCACAAAGAAAAGAAGTCTGCCCAAAAGTAAAACTAAACAACACAGAACTCCAGGAAGCTGATACAATCAAATACCTTGGACTGCATTTGGATAGACGCCTGACTTGGAAAACCCACATCAAAACTAAGAGAAAAGAAGCGCAGCTTGAAGTTCTCGAATTGTCATGGCAAATAAACAGACAATGAAAGCTGTCCTTGCATAACAAAGTGCAGATTTACAAAACTATAATCAAACCAACATGAACCTATGGTATTGAATTGTGGGTCTCTTCCAGTAAATCAAATCTAGAAATTCTAAAATGATTCGATGCTAAAACATTAAGAAAACTATGCAACGCACCATGGTACGTGACAAATAAGACGATATGCAGAGACCTCGACATCATTCAGCTAGAAGAAATTATCACCACAAAGAGCCAAGCTTACAAAAAGAGATTGTTCGAGCACCCAAATTACCTTTCAACAAACCTGCTAGACAACAGTGAACATGTATATAGACTGAAACGAGAGAATATTTTAGATATGCCATACTGATTTCGTAAATGAAATTTTCAATGTCACAAAAATTCACGTCAGAAATGTTTTTATTAGACACCATTTACTTATTGTTCTAACGAGAACAGATTGTAAATTATGCAGAAAATAAATAAATAAAACGTTAAGTAAAAGAACGCCAGACTATATAAGAGCTAAGACGGGATCAGACAATTACAAATGAAATAGCTTTCAAGGAAGATGAAAATCAGCTCAGGAGAACCAAAGAGAATCGAAAATGTGTACAGTATTTCACAACTTCGGAAAACAGAAAAATAGGGCGTCTTATGAACAAGAAGTCAGAACGTATTCCGACGATCGGGTGTAGGTAGAAGGTCCACCGACGTAGTGATAATTGGATGTATGAGTTATGTGGATTGTTAACCATGAAATCGGAAAAGCACAAATCTAGTATGAAGAAGACATAAATGCAACTGTAATTGGACTATGCTGGAATCTAAAATGTAGGTGTGCGACGGTCAAAAAGGCAGTGGACTCAAAGCAGGGAAGAGACATTAATACTAGCCTTGTAGGAGGATCATGTTTTGTTGCAGATTTTAATAATTTTCAATTAGTATAATAAGGGGTAAATGGTCATGCATGCAAGGGAAAAATTCAAAGAAGTTAATTATGTAATAATTAAATGAAATTATGTAAATAATGGTGTGAATGGGGATATATCAATATCCAAGGTTTATTATTGTATATAGTTTTGTTTTGATTGCAAAAGTGGTATGTAGGTTTTTGTTTGTTTTTAAGCTGTAGAGAATCAGATTATATTGTCTTATTGATCTAAAATCTGGTATTATTATTTAAATAATGGTATGTAGAATTCCCGAACCCAAATAAATAAATAAAATAAATAAAATAAATAAAATAAATAAAATAAATAAAATAAATAAAATAAATAAAAACAAATATATATAAATAAATAAATATATAAATAAAGATGAATAATGAATACATGTATTTTCGTAACCTTAATCCGCACGCAGAGTACTGTTAAGCCACAAAATAAATTGCTTCCGATGGATAGACCTCAGCAAATAAACAGGGTAATTGTTAATTAGTAAATAAAATTTCGAAAGATAAGAGTTGGAAGTTAATGGTAAACAAATATCTGGTACGAGAAAAATCCAACAGATTTACCAAGGATTTTTTCAAAATGGATATTCTCCAATCGATCTGACGTTTTGAAAAAAAGCAACACTCGGTATTATGTGACCCCAAAGCCTGTATTTCCGTTGAAATCTCGAATTTGATTTTCCGCAGCATTATATAACTCTCATTATACTAGGTATATTAGTCCGTATATACGAATATACCTACATATACAGGAAAGTAAAAATGACACAATTTTAAAACAAATTTGAATACATACAGAAGAATTTATTGAGAGAAGAAATTTTTATCTAGGCGGATAAATAAAAAAAAATAGATGATCTTGATTGTTTATATTTTATTTCACTGTACTACAAAATATTATCAAAACTACATCTAAACTATTTTCTATTTTTTCTTAATAATATAATATTAACATTCCAAATGCTGGAATTTAAATATTATGTCTTGCTTTTTCTTTACCGAAATAATTCTCTGTTGGTGAACTTCAACCAATTGTAAATTCTTACTCACTAAAGCTTTCACAACTATCTTCTTTTCTTCACAATAACCAATCGCAAAATTGATTTCTGAGGGTTTGTGTAATTGCCGAAGACGTTCTGTCATTACAACTGCTTCTCACTTTGATAGATATTTATGAAAACTGCAGAGTTTGAAGTCATTTAAAAAAATTTCAAAGCCAAAAACTTTTTTGTCATCTTGTCATTTTTTGTCTTCTTCTAGGCCCCCAACAATCAACATGGCTTTGTATTTTTTGCAAGGATGCCATCCCGTTACTTCCATACAAAACCAAAATCATATTGCTTGCATTCATTTCTACTAAATATATATTTAATTCCCCCACACTAATTTTTGTTAGGGCAGCAGGCGAAGAATTTTTCTTTCACTTTATATTTGGTATTAGGTTTTTCTGGAACCTCATATAAAGAAAATATTAAAAAACAAATACAATTATTAGTTTTCCGTATACATACTTACATACAGAGCAATACGCGTAGTGTATGAAAAGTTTGTTATGCTGCGGAAAATCTATTTCGAGATTGGAACGAAAACACACGTTTTGGGTTCCCCCAATTGCCATGTAGTGTTTTTTTTTAATTAACCGTCTGTTCGTCTATGAACGCTACTGCTACCTAAAACCATACGTACGAGTTTTTCCAAACTGAAGAAACCCCTGCCATCAGACTTTAGTCGAAGCTTTGAGATTTTGAAAAACATTCTTTAAAATTTGGAAGTACTTTACATGAAGCCCACCGGACATTTTAAATTTTTTTTCAAAAATGGATCCAAATTTTTACTTTAAATTTCTTGTAATAATAAAGTAAAATGCACGTATAAATGTGGCATAGTTTCTAATTTCACGGTTAACTCTGAATGTTCGAAAATTGTAACAGTTTCAATTTTTTTCTACAATATTTAAATAGAGATTTTTCCTGAAAAGAAGAGAAAAATGAAAGTTGTTGTCCGTTATTAATTCTTTTATTAAGGTCATGGAAATTTGTTTCGAATATTTTAGTCGTTTTCGCGCATTATTACGTGCAATATGGGTAATTTAAAAAAAATATAAAAACAAGATTTTCTCAAAAACACCTCCAAATTTTGTCTTTAAACGTTTGGTAAGGATAGTGATAAATGTACTCTATGAGATGACATAAACATACGTTGGTTCTATTCTTTTGTTTTAACTATCTCGCTACTGCGTAAGCAAATAAATAGCTAGCAATAGCTTAAGCGGAGATAATGTTGTGTAATGCTTTGCAAAAGAACGGCGAATGTTTGGCAGAAAAACTTTTATTACCGCGCCCTAGCAACCAAAAAGTGGATAAATCCAGATCCTAAACTCTAAAACAAACTTAACACGTGGTGCAGCCAGAACTGAATTTTGTGGGTCCTTGATACCGAAAAATCGTTTGACGTTCGATGCGAAAGGTGTTTTCTAAACTGAATAAAGTCCTGCCAATCTGCCCTGTGTTGAAGCTCTGAAGCTCTGCTATTTTGAAAAACATTCATGAATTTTTAGTGGCACTTTACATGAAGCCTGTGGTATATTTTTAAAATTTCCTCAAAAATGGCTCCCAATTTTTTCTTTAAATTTCTCGTAAGAATAGAGTAAAATACACCTATATCTGATTTTCACTAATAACTCTAAATTTTCGAAAATTGTAAAAAATTGAATGTTTTCAGCTGCTTTCTACAACTTTAACAAGAGAATAGAGATTTTTTCAAGCGTAATTTGTTTTTCTCTTTCTTTAGGGTCATGTAATTTTTTTGAAAATTTTACTTATTTTTGCGCAATATTGTGTGCAATATATGCAATTTTAAAAAACAACATAAGAAGTTTTCTTCAAAACAGCTCCAAATTTATTCTTTAAACTTTTGGTAGGTACAGGGTCTAATGGTCTCTATGAGATGGCATAAACTACATTATTCTTTACACTTTGTTTTTTTTTCAAACTTACAAATACGAACTTTCTGCTCTCACGTCGTTAATACTCACATTTTCGGTGTTTTGTTCATAATATTGCATCTACGAGTATATGTACTTTAAAAGAAGGCTGATAAATTTTCTCGAAAACTCAGATGTTTTCTGTGAAATCGAGCTCAAAATTCCGCATTTTTTAATGCTCTTGAGTAAAAGTCATTTACTCAAAGGGGGCTCCATAATTAATCTTCGAACTAATAGTATGGATAATACCAATTACACTGTTTATAACAATTAAGACAAAATGGTTCTATTGGTATGTTTTTTAAAAAAAGTACACAAATGTAACGATTTGAAATATTTCTCACGGCGTTAATATGCATTTTTATAATAATTTGTATATATTAAATATGTATATATTTGCATATTTTCTTAAAAACGACTTCAAATTTATCACTGAATATTGCCATAAATGACGAGGTTTTACTCTTCTTTAACATTTTAAAAGTAATATTTCGAATCCACCTTGAGCAAATTGAATTATGAGAAACTTTCAAAAAAAATTCATTTTATTTTCAGTGGCGAAAGATGGCAGCTAGTAAGAGGAGGGGGCAAGACGGTAAAGCTCATCTACTCCAGGAAATTAATATATTTCACTACGAGAAAATCTGAGCCATTCTGTGGCACTAATAGTTTCAAAAATTACAAAAATTACCTTTTTTTGACTTGACTCTCACGTCGTCAATATTTATATTTGGGGCAATTTGTTCACACTATTATATGAGTAAATGTATGGCATATAAAGATTGTCATAAACAACAATTTTCTGTGAAACCTAGCTCAAAATTCCGCATTTTCTGAAAAAATGCTCCAAATATTTTTTCAAACTTTTCGAATGGATAATGTTAATTGCACTCTTTAATATGACGTAAAGTTCATTTTCGGGTATTTTTTGGTTTTTTAAAAATTACACAAATGTAAGATCTCTCACGCCGTTAATGTGCGCATTTCTCGAAATTTGTAAACACTTTCGAATTTGCAAGCTATAGTGCTTCAAAAGATTAATACTTTTTCTGTAAAAAGGAACTTCAAATTTCATATTTACAGTAATGATTAACTGCAATTTTCCTAAAATCGTATTCAAATTTTTGAGAGGATTTTATCATTTAGGATGATGTTTTTCTGTTCTTGAATATTCATAAAATAATATTTTCGTTCTACTACAAGAAAATATAAAATTAAGTAAATTGTTTAAAATAAACTTTGGGCGGTTATAAATGACAGCTGGCAAGTCCCTATGTGGCAATTACGAATAGATAGCCGAGACCAAAGTATATAGAAAATTAACATGGGAAAGTCAGTGCTATTCTGCAGCACCACAAGTATTTAAAATGTTTAAACTGTTCTTAAAAATTAAACTTTACAAACAATTCAGTGTACTTCAGCAATGCCCTCTGCAAAGGGAAACGGCGTTGACTTCACAGGTATGAGCGTTAACTCCAGATTGTGTTGACTGCAGCCACAGTATACTTATTTGTGCAGCTCAAGCAGTTTTTTGGCTAGGTAGAAATGGTGATCCTGGTAGAACTCAAGTAAAACTATGTATAGATGCTACTGAAGTATACGGATTTCTTTGTAAAATTAATTATTATTAAAATTAAGTACCATTAATTTAGATCTGGTTAAAAAGTAAAACAAAAATTCGTATTATTTCTTGACCTTTTGGTGCTTAATTTCTAGGTTTTCAAAAGAAAGTCATCAAAAAACATGTAAAAATAAATCGAACCAAAGTTAACCTTACATTTGACATTATCGCAAGATATTATTTGATATGCACCAATTAAATTCTTAAACTTTTTAAGTTAACATATTAATAACGATGCGTGTGTGAAGAGGAGAGCACTGTTCTGCAATTAAATGAAATAACGATAGATAAATAAAATAATGAAGGAAAGAACCCTGTTATTATGTTATTTTACTGGTCTAATAGACCTAGAAAAGAAAATCGGAAATTTGTTATGTCCTAACAGATATGTTATTACCTTCAAGATACCCTTATTTACTACTTAGAATACTTACATTTCTAAATACTTTCATGAACAGTAGAGAAATACTCGTCCTTCCTCATGATTCCACTATTCACTTTTAATCGACAACTTTCATTTCATGTAAATAATGCCTTTCCTTAAAAATGTTCAAAACTTATACTTGGCATGTTGTTTTAGTTACAAGCTCAAAGAAATTAAAAATGTACAAAAAACACTTTTTGCTTAAATTTAACCGAACGATGCTGTATTACGAATTGTAAGGATGTGTAGTATTCCTTGAACGGCGCGCGGATCGCTAGAGTCGCTGACCAACATGTCGTCATAGGGCATTTAACACGGAGTTGCGCTACTGTATAAATATGTATACTGTGCTTCAGTTATCCGCAGTGATACGTTACGTACACCAGTACCGCTGTCAGTATGCGCACGTATCTCTAACTAGCGAAAAAACGAGCTGAGCTGTGCCATTGTATGATATTACCCGACTGTTCAGACGCGTGCAGAATTTTCAACTGTATGCAAAATAAAACTAATTACTTGATATTATATGCGATTAAATTGCACGGGTCGGCACGAATTGCATCTGTTCGGTATTAAAGGTAAATAATAGTGCAAAGGGTATGGTCGCACTAGCCAAATCCGATTTTCGCATGGACCATTTTATGTAGCTTCCTCAGGAGTAAAAAGCTTCTCTAATGTTTTTGTGACTGCCGAAGAATAAGAAACGCTGTCGAAAAAGATTGTATAATTACTTCAAATGTTTTTAAGGAAGTGTTGAGTATTTTTCCATGAACATCTGCCTATATTTGTGAATAAACCCTTATTAAAAATTTGTTTCAATCATCAAGTGCATAGTTTTTTTTATTTTCTTTTGATGTTCTGTAAGTATATAGGAAAATACCGTTATATTTTTTTAAACAAATATAATACGTTTCGTTAACAACTTCTCTCGTTAATATGGAAATGAAAGAACCGGGAAGAGGGTGGGATTTAACATGCGAGAGATTTCGCACGGGTACCCTAGTAGGACTTATTGTGCATTGTAAAAGAGTTACAAATTCGATAACACCGTGCATTCGTTTAACTTGATGCTTCAGATATTGGAAATTTCGTTTTTTATAGATGTAAATATCATTCATTGTATTCGAATTTCGCAATATATAATCAATTTTTTGTGGAGTAAATTGCGTGTTCTTTAATTGTTTTTTTTCGTCACCTTCAATTAGGGATACCTTTCCACAGCTACCTCTCTCTAGTGCGAAAAGAAATTAATTAAAAGTCGAACCGCGCGAGCGTGAGCGCCGCCCCTCATGAGGGGGAGATAGCGGTTTTCCGGCGTGAGGAGATAAGAGGACGATGGCAGTGCGGAGGGCGGCCCGGGCATCGAGCCCCTCCCCCGCCTGCCATCAGGAGCAGAATAAGCGACATTGTTTCTCCAACGTCCTCAATCTATATATTCCATCTGGTTATATTTCGTTGCGAAATATTAAATATTTGAGCTCTTTATTTCTTTCTTTCGCCAACAGGTGAATCCAACCATGTTACTATTGTTTCAACGTCTTCGACACTTGCAAATTCTTCATAAAAGAAAACACTGTCAAGGAGTACAATTTGATCAAAAGGGAAATACCTTTCCAAAACACATGAAAACACTTACTTGCATAGTGGAAAATAATTAAATATTCTAATCAGTGATTTTCGAAAGACCTGTCAAACACTATCATTACCAAGCCTTGTAACAGGGCTCTCTGCCAATGTGGTATTTAAGACTTGATTGGCGCAAAACTTTGGAAGAATGTACTAAAACGTATGAGGAATAATATCCAAAAAACGGTTTTGTACCATATTCTGCGTCAACCACACCTTTTAGTGCTATATGATGGTTCAAATAATCCTACCATGCCACAATACTATAGCAAGCATCCCTGCCGGAAGCGACCCAAACCGCCCTACCACCGCTGCGAGGCCGCACGACGCCGATCGGGTCGGCGGCAGCGACGAGGAGGAGGCGGGCGTCAGGCTGACGGCCACCACGGGCGCCGCGCCCGCGCTCTGCAACAGGCGACCACAGGCGCTGCATGCTGGGAATGACGCGTTTTGTGTTTGACATTTGGCTCAAAGATTTCAGCAATCTACACTACTACCTGCTTGCTGTCTGTTCACACATGTGAGTGAAGTTTGGTTCTCACTGGCGCCAAACAAAAATGAGGGCGTGGTCGGAGAGTAAGTATGTCACGCGTTCACAAACATTGCCTCTCCCTTAAATGCAATAACGAAATGGAATTTCTCCAGTGTTCTCTGGTTTATGATAACGAAATACAGTTTCACTTAACAGTTCTAATTCATGGGATAAGAAATATATCTCAGAAATATAGTTCGTAATATTTTTAGTTTTGGAGCAATTTAATCATTTTTGAGTTTTAAGTTGATATTTTTTCACCTGAAATGGATAAACCATGAAAAGAATAATACAATTATTGCAAATATTTAAAAGTAGTATTGTGTAGAAATAGATTATTTATATTTTGGTATTGAATGGCGCTACCGTATTCAAAATTTCCTCTAATAGCAGCGGCACGCAAAATTCGCTGCCTTTGAGACAGGTAACCTTCTCTCGGGGATAGCGGTTGTGACTGTTAGCTGGAACGGGTGGCAAGGAGGGGGAAGAAGGAAATGGAGCATATCTCCTGCTAGAGTGGCAGAATACGAGAGTCGGTGTAGTCGTAAAAAATTAAATTTACTAAATCATTTACTGTTACGTTCTCCGCAGGTAATGGTACCGTCAATTCTTCTCTGTGACTTACAGGACTTATAGCAGATTGTAAAATACAATATTATACTGTTTCCTTCGTTTTTGAGGTGATTCCATCTGTTTGTGTCAGACAAATGTCAGTCTATTGTGTGATCCTTTGGTTCCTTCCAAATCGTGGGCACAGCTAAGGGCATGTGTCATGAATGTAATTTGCTGTTTGTACTAGGCTGCCAGGTGTCATTTCAGACAACTAATTTACAGTACTGTCCATATATAGACAGATCAAGAAAATTAACGAATAGCATTAAATTTTATTATGCTTTCCAAACCATATAAAGTAACTACTTACATGAGAAAAGTCATTCACGCTACAGTAAGTCATACACGTAACCGTTAAAAACTGATAAATGCATTGCTAATCTCTCCAAGGCTTGTACGTATTTAAACTATGACAATACACACCTTTCCGCAAGGAAGCCTACAAGCGTAATGGGCAAAGAAATATGGTGACCCTCAAGTAAAAAGGTTCTCTCTGCACCGCAGAAAATTTTATAGAAGAGCATTTCAAATTTGTATTTCTTTCTAAGACAAAATATATTTTATTAAATGTATTCAAACTTTGTCAGCGTACTTGACATTCAAGCACAAATCTGAAGACTGATAATTATTCTAAACGCATGGTATCTTAGAAACCAAGACCCTATTTTTAGAAATAGGACATTTTTATTCTGAACATGTATTTTAAGTTCGATTACCATTATGATTCTAACTTTAATAGTTGGAAAATTCAACTGTTATATTATTTAAATAATTGTAAATATCCATGTAATTGTATCATTTATTAAATTTTACATTTTATGCATTTACAGAAATCTGTTTACATCTTAGTACAAATCTTATTTTAGTGTTCAATAATATTTACTGTCACTATTTTAATTTACTGTCATTACTTAGAATTAACCAACTAGAAAAATTATTTTTATTGTAAATAACTTAACTACACTAATATTTGAAATTATATTTTACATACATATTAAAGTAACATTTTACATACATATTGAAGTAAAAGGTTATTTTGTTTTTGTTTTTATCAGTTCTTTGAAGAAGGTTTGATCCAAAGTTGGCTTCCATTTCAATATGTAGCCTAAATGGGCTACCTTTTTCAGACTTAAAACTTTATATTTTTACAAATTGACATATTTTGCTTACACAAGAAACCTAGTAGAGGTCGTACATGTAGATAATTAACCCTTTGCGATTCCTGCCATTATAATGAACGCGTTCAGTCGCGCTGGGACTTGCTGTATTTGTTGCTTTTGGAACATTTTGAGGATTTATGGGAGAAACTTTACAGTGTATTTTACGTAAACAAGGAAACAATACCACCTAATTCAATCCTAAACAAAAAATCATAATTACCTTCTTGCTTTATTATCAATGCTATTATGAATAGTAGCATTGTGTAACTTAAGGCGTTTCTAAATAATTGTTTGCACGTTTTTATAAATTGAAGAAAATATAACAGTTTTTCCAAACTTTTTTGTGCTATTGTTTTGTAGAAAGCGTTATTTCTCCTGTGCTTTGTGGTTTAGAAGGAATGCTACTCCTTTCAGCATTTATTGAATTTCTCCTGCCAGGCAAGTAATATTGGATCTTTGCAACAGCTGGAGTAAGTCAAAGTTCTTCGTGTTGGTGCTCTCGTCGATGCAAAATAAATTGCTCCCTTTGTTTGTTATTTGTTGCAGCTATAATTTGAAGATGAGAAAATCACTATTGGCAATATACTTATCACCTTTGAAAAAATAAATGTCCCCCAAAATGTTATAATATTGTTTTAAATTCTCATTCCTACTTCATAGTCCTCATATAAACTCACAGAAATTTCTTCGAAATATTAATTTCAAACATCGTATTTTACAAATAGTTCTCGTACCTTTCCTACATCTGACATTTGCCGATAAAAACGTTTACTTGCTAACAGTTTAGTAAGGGGAATACTATATTATTCTAACGCATTCACAGAAGTGAATTCTAAAATGCGAGTGAAGCACATGGAGCCAACTGTTTCTAAGAATTGCATGTCTCGGCAAGGAAAGAGGATCTACGTAACCTATCGCCCTCCAACTTATCTGTTGGTAACTTTGCCTTCAGATGCAAATTGGTTCAACAGAGGATGTCACCAGACATGCGAAATACCCACAACACAGCGGGATATTGAATTCATAAACGGATTGGGTATATTAGATCCATGCGTGCCAAACGAAGAGTTAACAACATATTTCTTGACTGAATAGAAGTAAAATCGTAATAATTTGGGTAATAAATAGAATTTATAGGCAACCAATTTTTTAACATTAAATCAAAGTGTGAGGCGGGGTGCAAGTAGTTGATGTCGCGTAACCAACAATATCGTAAATTTAGCGATACATTCGTTCAGACACCAAAGTATTATAATTGCTGGCTGGTTGCTACTTGGACCTGATAAAGAATTGATATTTATAAAAATTCGATATTTATAATTCGATCAATTTATATAATTCGATATTTATAAAAATGTGTTGATGTTCTTAAAGCATTACGTCTTGCTTCAACACGTCTCATTGGTGTCTCGTCTTCTTCAGTACTGCTTGCCACATTAAGATCGTATTCAGAACTAGCATGCTTTAAAAGAGCTTTTTCACTTTCCCTTTCACTCAACATTACAATTAAATCTTCTTCTCAAAAGATCTTGTAATACATGGACCCCGCACGGGAATCGTGAAATAACAGATTGGTTTGCGCGGTGAAGCAGATAGAACTTGTTTTGACGAACTTGAACATGCGTTTAGCGGATTTTCACCTTGTCTGTATCTCAGAACTAAGCTTCGAACACTGTTAATTACAGATTAGGTAAAACTCATCGCTACCATTATAAACATCACATAAAGTATTTTTTGAAAAAACATTATTAAATAGAACCTTTTTACTTAACGTTCACGATATGACGGAATAGTGGCTTCACGTTTGTGACGTGATTTCATCTCCCTGTATTTCTAGTTCCATGCACCATTCAGTTCTTTAATATGGCCATGACAGTTAAAACGTTTTCTTTGTAACACTTTCCAATAAGTAAATAATGAAGATAATTATTAATTCCCATGGAGTGATAAAACATACGTATACCGAGAGAGCGCAATGAGATTTTAGGTGTGAAAGGGCCCACCTGCGAGCTGCGAACGGAAGCAGCGGGGGAGGAGTCGCTGGAAAGCGAAAGCGCCCCCTCGCCGTCCACCGCCACCTCCGTCGGCAGCCCCTCCTCCAATGCCCCGATGCGCTCCTCCAGGCGCAGCATCCGCTGCCCCTGCACCTTCAGCCCCTGAGCCAGGCTGCGCACCTGCGAACAGGCGGCGGCGGGGGTGTAATGGTTAGCGTATCGGTCTGCTATACCCCAGCTGGCGGGTTCAAACCCGATAGACGCCGTGGAGTTTTAAGGGCGAAATCCTTCAAGCCTTCCTTCGGAGGGGGAGTATAGTCGGATGTCCCATGTTACTAGATTTACTTGCATGTAAAAGATCCTCTAGTCTAAAGGACCCCTCTGAGTTAAATTCAAAATCGCCTGTTTCTCGTCCAAGAAATAGCTCAGCTCTGCTAGTTGGTGAAAGGAGCGTAGCGAAATTTGCGTGGTCAGACGGAAGAGCAAGCCTGATGGTCCGAGTCTCACCATGTAAAATAAAGCATTAATTCAATTCAATTCAACATACAATTCAATTCAACATACACGGGACGATTCAGCCATCTGCGCACTCGCATCCTTCCCCACTTTCGCCTGTTTCTACACCTTGGGCCCTACGCCAGGATGCACTCTTGCGCACTTACACCCCGCGGCGGCGAGCGCTCGCATCTGTTCCCACATCTTCAGCCCCTACACCTGTTGGCACTCTTGCGCACACGCACGCGCAATGCTCAAGTATCTACGCACGTGAATCCGCCCCGCGATCATCGTGACCCTACAACTTCAACCACTGCGCCATTCTGTGCACCCCAGCACACGTACTTGCCACTGCAGATGGTTACGCACTCGCATCTGTCCCAGTTTTCGCGCAGTGAGCTACAGGTGCAGGTTGTGTACACGCGCGCGGTGGCCTGGAAAGACTCGTTCTTCCGAGCAGTTGTCTATTTTTTTCTAAAATACAATTCTTAATGTTTTCTCAATTTTTAAAAAATTCATAAATGTAGAATTAAAATATGCTTTAAGAATATTATAGAAATGTTATATCTGTTTTGGATGTAAACATGAAATAGACATTTTGAGGTGTTTAGAGAAAATACTTTACACATGTCCGATAATACGCAATTTTCTAAAAAAACACTTGTGAGTTTTTAAGAAACATAGTTTGGAAATCATTGAATGCCATTTAGTCATAAATACAATAATGTTCATTGGTAATGTAAATTTTAATGACGTAAGTTGCATTTAAAGAACTACTTTTGTGAAAGTAAAATGATTACAACACAACTACGTTTATGTCTTGTTATACTCTGCATTTAGCCCTATCTGAATAAAAGGCCTTGGAGTCAATTTTGAGCGTGTCTAGAAACTCTAGTAAACTAGAGTATTTCGAGCTCATTTTTCCAGAGAACTTTGAGTCTTCCCAAAACGTTATAAGCCATCATTAAAGCACTTCTACTGAAAACTCCTTAATGCATACAAATTGACCCTAAAGTAAATGTTAAGGACGTGACGAGGTATATAAAAAATTATATTTGGTAATATATAATTCAAATGAATACAGAAAAAAAATTTCGTAAATGTTTTATCATATATAGAACAATTTTCATACAAACATTTAAGGAAACAATCACATTTTTAGATTTCCAAAACCTATTTGATATATTGCGTAAAACTGGAATGGGGTATGGAATTCCTTTTAGATTATGAGTAATAACATTTTGAAATTAACCTGTTAACATTCTTTTGACACTTACTTTTTCGTTATACAAATTATCATATTTCTTCACCATGCGCCACTAATATTCTACCTATGAGATCTTCTACATCATTCATCCAAAGATATTCATTGTAATTTTTAATAACATCCCTTCCAGTTTTTGGTAATAGAACTGATATTATTTTCTTTGGTCAACCCATAATATTTTAAGTGTCTTATTCCATTTTCCCTACATTTGTTTGAACTTTGGATAATTATCATTAATTATGATATGTGTTTTATTTGCAATTTCTTCTAAATTCTAAATTTTTTTCTAAATCTTCATCTGTATATTCAATACCTGATATTAATTTATTTGTTAATTCACCTAATAATAATTCATCAGTAACTTCATATTTTTCTTGTATAATAATGTCATTTTATTAAATTCAACACTCGTATCACCAATATATTTATATTTTCCCATAGGTCTTAATGCAAATGCAAGATCATTAACAATATTAAGATATTTAGTTAATTTAGGTCGTAAATGTGTAATTTTCTCTTTCCTTCGTCTTCTATTGCTTTCAATCGTTTTTCTATTTCTAACTTTTTTGGAGTATCTGGTGATTCATATAATTTCTTTTGAAACGACGATTATGATGGTGTTGCTAGAATTTGAAATAAATCATTATAATCATAATTAAAATCATGTTTTGGTTCTATTTGTTTATCATTATCATGTTCAATAGATTGAATAACTTGTTTACCAACATTCTCTACTTTTTCAAACAAATCGTCTTATTTATCTATGACAGGTTAAACTTTTTCATTCTGATTATGATCATGTTGTTGCCAATCTCGCAATGTATGTATTATTTTTTCTTCTATACACGTATTTGCTTTGGCGTATACTTTGCAAACACTTATGAAGCAAAATATAATGACTCTGTGTAAATAGACACAATTGTATATTACGTTTATGATTAAACGGACAGAATTTTATATTGCGTTTATGTTTAAACATGCAGAATTTAATATTGCCACTGTGTGTTTTTACGTCAGGCTGTTTAAAAACAATTGTATTTTTTTCTTCATTTCAATTTTCGTGTCATATCAATTGTGATAAAAGCAAATAATGCATTCCAATATAATGTTCATAAATTTTGCAATACATCATATTTCATATCACCACCTACAAATTCATTATATATGTGATCGAGATTATGATCTTGTATAAATATATTTTAAAAAATTAATTATATCACATCAAGTGCTTGAAATGTGCTTTGAATATGTTTGTGCTAAATACCAACAATCAATACCTTTATGTCTAAAACGTGCAAAATATTCTAAGAAAATATCTTGTTTTTCGAATATACACTCTACGAATAATACTAATAAATTTTTCATAATCATCAAGTGGTGTATATCAAGTGCTGACTTATAAATGAAATACTGTCATGTTCAAGCTTATTATATTTTTGGTAAATGCTTGATATATATCTTCATTAAAAGATTTTTAATATATGTACATATGATAAATTTTATCACACTTTAGAAATCCTAAACTCATAATATAAATATAAATCAATAAAAAATGTTTTACCACGTCCCCTAGGTTCTATAATAGTACATCGTATAGAAGATGGTAATAATTTTCCATGTTTTATTTTAATGAGTTTATTTTTGGATCCATATCTATGTTTGTCATTTAAATACGTAAAATAGTGACGCTAAATGGATCATCTTAAGTATCACATAAAAACGTACCACACCAATATATGATTATTCTACAGTTGCATGTGTTGCATATCTCTCTTTCTTTCTCTCTCTCTCTCTCTCTCTCTCTCTCTTTCTCTCTCTTTCTCTTTCTCTTTCTCTTTCTCTCTCTCCCTCTCTCTCCCTCCCTCTCTCTCTCCCTCTCTCTCTCACCCTCTCTCTCTTCCCCTCTCTCTCCCTCTCTCTCTTCCCCTCTCTCCCTCTTCCTCTCCCTATCCCTCTCTCTCCCTCTCTGTCGTTTCCTTCCTGTATCTCTTTGTTTTTGTGTCCGACTCTGTCTTTGTTTGTGTTACGTTCCCTGCGTCTCTGCCTCTCTTTTCCTGTCTAGCGACCGCCTGTCGTGTCCTCGGCCTCGCTCTGCGCCACACGGCAATGCGGAGCAACAAGGAAGCCCAAGTGGAGCTCAGTTTGAATGGAAATTGAATTAAAATTCAGCGCAGTGTGGTGTTGCAATGCTATTTAGTAGAGTTACAACACAAAAATAATAACACCTTCTGCGTGAAATATCACGTATATCTTCCATCTCTCTTGGGGATTCGGCACACAGTTCTATCGAACCCCTGCTGGCGTCTCGCGGAATAAATTAGGAACGTGTGTTATAGTGATAGATAGGCGAAACGTAATGATCGTGGGACATCTGTCGGCTAACTTTTTAAAGTATTTATGATCCACATTTGGTTTGTATTAATCTTTACCAACTTTTGCTAGGACACTGCATCAAATCCTGAAGTAGGGCTTGTAAATATTTTTTTTATCTACTCATACACTACTTTTTGTGGAATCAATGTCTTTTATATGTAGTAGGAATCACTTTTATTAGTATGAATGAAAAAACGTTTGAATCACTTTTATTAGTATACATGAAAAAAATATGCCGAAAAAATTAAATTTTTTGAAATTCTGAAAAATCAGAGTTAACAGTAAAAATAGAACGTACGAACTCTTTCCTAAGTGTATACATGTATTCATACAAGAAATTTAAAGAAAAATTTGGATTCATTTTTGATAAAAGGGGGATAAAATTTTTGATAAATTCGAATTGGACCATATCGACCGCGGAGTATTCAATTTGGAAAAAAGTCTATAAATAATTTAGGTACTGGTGTTGTTCAAAAATGGACGGACAGACGGACAGATGGTTGGCCGTGTCGCCGTAAAGCAGTATTTTGGTACCAAGGACTCACAAATCGTGAAATTGACTACATAGTGTGGACATATTGGAACAAGATTTATCCAGTTTTTGTGTATGACGGTCTCACAATCCAAGTACTTCAGACAAAATATTGCCGTGTTTTGAAGGAGCTTTGCATAACTTTCTCTACACATACTTATTACTTCGGACTATGTATTCGAAAAAGTAAAACACAAATATTAATTTCCAACAATTCATTCCTTAGCCCTCAGTCTGCACTAGTCTTTCAAGGGAAGAGTAGCAATAGAAAATTTGGAGATCGTCTCTAGAGAGCGTTTTCATTAGTATTTTGCAACTCTCTCGTATACAACGCTCTCGTGCGTAACGTATGTGAGCGTCCAAACGCTTCAAGAGAATCTGCACAAATTATGTGCTCCAACACGTTATTGAAAATCTTGGCTTATGTGAAACACTAGCCAGCTAAGTTGAGTACTTTAATGGTAAACCCTGGGGTACAAATATGTAGACGGTCGCTAGTTGTTTGAAGTGGTGGCAATAAGCTTCTTCAGAATTAACTACTGAGAAGTGTCTGGCATGTCTTGACCCATTGAGTTCACGTGTGCCTGCAATATTAGCCGAACGCCTTGACCAAGCTCCGTGAAGTCACGGACGTTAAGAATTTCGAGGTTGCACGTATCCCCAGGCGATCGTCTTGAATCCCAGATACTTAATGCGCTCAGCCTCCGGCATATAGGACTAAACGCAATGACGACTTGAATTGACGTATGAATGACTGTGATAAAGGAGAATTACTCCACGGTCAATTGAAAACCAGTTTTGAAAATGAAAACATTGCATCAAAGTAATTCGCTTTTGGACAGTTCGTTCCCTATACGTGTGAAGGGAGGTGCCTCGCACTGCCTGGTCCGTGAGCTCCATCTTCAGCTCGATGGCGCGGATGCCTTCCACCATGTGACCCATGGACTCTGCGATGGACTGGAAAGCCTCGCCCAGCACGGCGGAGTTCTGGCCCTCGCCCGCCGCGCTGCCGCCGCCGCCGCCCTCCACACGTACATCACTCGTCATTCTGCGGGCAGCGCCCATCCAATCAGGAACTGGAATTATCCCGGAGTGCCTGCAATAGTACTCGCGCCAGAGCCCGCAATGTACCTCTCAGATGTGGCTACAATGTTTTATGAATGCGAATGATCTGAAGGTCCATTTACTGACACACATGTTTGTACATGTACCCCAATGCAATTGTTAATGAATCTTACTTAAACTTCAAAATTCTTGTCTGAATACTTCTGGTGAGAAAGGTAACAATTGACAAAATATTCGCAGAAATCATTGAACATCTTATATCCTATAAAATTATATTAAATTCAATTTTCACAAATTATTTTGTCATATTCTAAACAAATATATATTTTACTTTTTCACAAAAATATTTAGAAAGTCTTGGTTTTATTTTTTTAATTTTCGAATGTTCGCATTTTTTTCATTACCATACATATGTCCCCTGCACATCTTTAATCTCTTTAGTAAGAAATTGTGGTAGTCTATTGTAGATAAGGCAAATTATTACATTTTCTGTATAGACACTTGCCATAGACACGGCTGAAAATATTGCCATGATATTGCCATGATTGCCACTCACGCCAGGTTCTCAGAATGTACTGGTGTCATCAGTCCCAACGTATGTGACAGAGGCGCAAAGATGAAGTTTCAATATGCTCACGGGAAATGATTCAGCGATGAACCAGGCGATTTCAGAAAATTATAATGAAGGAATAAATTAAATATCAGACGACTAAAGCATCTCAATAGTTCAGGAACATAAAATTTCTGTAGCCTGGATCTCAAGGATCTATTGCAAGCACTCCCCGGGTATGGATACTGGCTGTGGAATTCAGTGACACAATGGAGGTTTTGAACATAAAAAGTGAGAATGTATTTACGAAAGTGGCTGCTTATGCACATTTCTCAGAATAAGTGTTACTAATTTTCTAGGACATAAAGAAGTGTCAAAAAGTTCACTTGTTCTCAATGAACATGGGAAATTGCATACAAAAGAGTGGTACACATTTATGAAGGTGTAATTTGTCTCCGAAGTTTAGGCATCCTGTGTACAGAAATGTTTGATAGGTGCATGAAATCTCTTTGACTGCGTTAGAACGTGATATATCGAGCATTCGGCATACGAGTTTTAAAAAAAATCGGGAACAATTTACAAATAAATAAATGCACATAAATCACATTTTATATGCAATTTCCAACTATATCTTCTTCGGAAAAAGTGATAATTTTTGCCTCCTCTACATACCCAAAAGGTTTTTAATATTTAGTCTGCGGCATCCTGTATGTCCAAAAGTGAGTTCAAAAGGTTCAAAAAATTATTAATTTATTAAATTAGCCATGATAGGAACCAACTACTGATGAGTTCAGTAAGCTAGTACATTTTCCGCAGAGGAGAAGAAAGGGCCCTGCTGTGCGCTTGTGCATTACGAGTCAGTCGCTCCGTGTGAATTGAAGAACGCGCGCCTGTAAAATGCTGTTTCAAATGCGAGGAAGTCCACCGCAAGCACTCGAGAGGAAGATATGGGCTTAAGACGATCAATTGGCAGTGTACGAGTGGCTCAAGCAGTTAAGGAAGGGACGGAAATTATTCAATGATCCCCAAATTGTGGACGTTCTTCCACTGGCAGCATGGAAAAAATGTCTAACGTG
>BOPP01000022.1:12435911-12453960 GCA_017312745.1 Gryllus bimaculatus
GTCTGAAATACATCTCCTTCAATATTTGAACATTTTGTAACTTCCCCCTCCCTTTCCCACTTCCGCTCCCCCTCTCCTCCTCCCCCTCCTTCGTCCTCCTTTCGCTCCCCCTCCCCATATATTGTGGGCCAAAAGATTGATAGTAAATGCCAATTATGTAAAACTACCAATGAATCTATCCCACATACATGCAATAGATGCAATCTTTGGCACGAGCTAATAAATGCAGCCAAAGTTATTTATGAGGCACTTGCAAAGAAATATCACCTAGTAGAACAAGAGCAGCTGTATAATAAGTGTAAGCCTGAGAAAGTAACCAGTAATAATCTAGCACGAATACTGTGAAACAGCACAATTATAACTGACAGGACTGTTGAAGCAAACAGACCAGATAGTTATATTTGATAAAATAACCAGCTGCGATTAGTGATGTTGCATTCCCTCCAGGCAACAACCTTGTGAAAAGTATTTCTGAGAAGAAACGAAAATACCAGCCACTAGCAGTTGAGTTGAAGGATATGTACACATTGCAGAGAGTGGAGATAGTACCTGTCACAGTATCGGCAAATGGTGTTGTTACCAAGGATTGGAAAAAGACTGGAAAAAGTCTGAGCCTAAGAGAAACACATCTCAGATCTACGCAAAAGGCCGCTTTTTGTGTGCGGCAAACATCACTGTACACAAACATCACCGTTTCTGTACCTTGAATGAGGTGGTTCAAGGTCCAAGGAAGCAAAGACTACCAAAACCATTATTAACGAAGGACTACACAAACGTTGTTTAGAACTCTCTATGAGGAAATTTTTCATGGTACCAACTCCATATTTTTGTAGACAATTTAAGCCTTGAGCGGGAATGCTCCGACATTTCTTCAGAAGTGAAGGAGTAATACATAATGATAATAATAACAATAATAAATATAAAAATAATAACAACAACACTGAAACCATTGAAGTCTCAGCTTCTCCAAATCTACGCAAAGATAAAATAGTTGGAAAGATTCATTAGGGTGTGTCGTTATTTCCACTGACTGATCTATAGGGCTCACGAAATTCCAAACACGTGCTCCAAGTGGCACAGATACTCATCAAAGTCGTGAAATGTGTTATACTGTGTACAATATTGGACAAACCTGGAAACTACCGAACGCAAAATTCTCAGGAAAATCTTGGACCCAATTAAAATTGGAGATCAGTACCAGCGACGGTATATCAAGGAAATACACAAAAATATTAAAAAAATTACGCACCCAAAAGAAAAAAGAATTTCATTCTTTGGACATCTTTACAGATTACATTCGCAAAAATTCACTGGTAAATATTATTGCACAAAATTCAAGATGACCAATACGTTGTTTAAAGATGTTGAAAAGAACATGGAAGGATTCAGAATTACACCAGCAGATGCTACTCAAGCTGTAATCAATGAGGACTAAACTTAAGAAATTCCCAGAATTTGAAGATAAACCAAAAAAGAAGGGATCATTTGGACTGAGGAGAGGAAAGAGAAGCATCCAGACAGAATGAAAGAGATATGGATGCAAAGAAAAGAAGAGGCAGAAAGTTTAAATAAGCGCAGTCCGTACAGAATCATTCGAAAAGAAAATAACACCCCTACTAGGCATTCTGTAAAAGCAATATACTTCCTAATTTTACAAAGGCGGTTTAATTATTTAACCAATATTATCTGGAAATAAGGTAACATACAGATACAGTTTAGTTTCTAAAATGTTTACTATCATACTTAACCAGTTCTATGTAGCTTTAGTTCATAAACAATTCACTTTCACTTGTCTCTTGACTTAGAGCCATTTATTAACCTTTCAATCTTAAAGACATATCACGTCTTACTAAGAAGAAGCTATTAACGTTATAATAATAATTTATATTTATACTAATATGAATATATTTGGTAATATTAGTAGAAAATCATGGGGTAATTAACGTTGTATGTCTAAAATTACTGAATGAATTACTGCCACTGTCCAAAGTTGACTATGATTGACCAAGAAATGAAAATTCATAACTAAATAAATATAAAGAAAAAAATCTTAAACACTACAAATAAGACATATTAAAGACAGTGCTCTCACTTATGTCGTATATTACGTGACTGAATTTCACTCGACAATATCTCAGTAAACTTTGTTCGCAATTGAGTATCTTCAAAAATGATTGAATCCCGCTTGATATTTAAATATAACTTGTTTAGTTCTGTACATTATTCCTATCTCAGTTGTCTAGCCTTCCTTAGAGTGTTATTGTTAAGTTCCTCAAAATAACCTGTTTTTTCTATTCACCTGTTTGTGTGAAATACATCTCCTTCAATATATTTGAACATTTTGTATCTTCCCCATAAATATTAGGGCCGAAGTAACATGCAGCTTACTTTCTCTCCAGAATGTTCATCTGGCATATTTACACTGATGAAAGTAGGCACATTGTGTTAAATACGCATTCCCCTGCTGGTCTCTCCGCGTCGTCTGAAATAAAAATTGTAAGGCGTGAATCTCTTACAAGTAAATGAATATGGATTAAAATAAGAATATGAAGATTGATTTCTAGAGCCATTTTAACATGTTTCATCAAGAAATTAATAAGTTTTGTCCAGAATTTTTTAATAGCAGTCCTAAGTATTGTTAATTTATTTTGTGGTAAAAAATTCTGACCCAGACCAAATACAATTTTAGTAGACTAAATATATATCACTGAAATATACACTTAAAAGTATGAAAATATTTCATAGTTGAAGAGGAAGACGAACGAGAAGGAAAGGTGAAAGAAGGTCTTTGAAAATAATATTACAGAAAAATTGCAAATACTGTCTCTTGAAACATTTACAATAAAAAGTAGACAAAATGTGCTACGGAATCAAGAGCATACAATTGAACCCTTTTGAACACAACAAAATTAAATAAAAATAATCATCATCATAGTTCTACGTACTTAATTTTAATCATTATATAAATAAGAAGTAAAGTTACAAAATGTATAGTTATCACTTTTTTCCGCAATACTGTTCCCTTTCAAGCTAAATTACCTTTCATGAGGGACCATCTTTGAGATCATTTTCACTTTCTTCAACATTCAAAATGTCAGAAGTTTGATGCAGATCATTTTTCCAAAGTTCTTTATAAAGAGATATTCCATATGTATTCATCTTCAAAGTACTCTTAATTCATATCAATAGTTAAATCCATTTTATCATTTCTGATTATCCTAAATCTTTGTTAATATGCCAATTTCATCAAACACACTAAAATGCATCAATTTTGTTTAAAATCATGACGTTATATATTTTAAGAAGTACGAAACTCATATTGTAAAATAGGCATGATAGCTGCCTATTTAAAAATATATTAATTCATTTCCGAATTCATGGTGGAAAATTTTATATAACAATTCTTTAGCAAGGGTATTGAAAAATGTCAATATTTCTAGAAATTTACTTACAGGTAGTAGAAATGAAGTGAAGTGATGTAGCAGATGGCTTTGGAAAGGCAACAAAATATTAAGAAACTAAAATAAACTTAGCATAGTTCCTTTATTTAAACAAGATTTTTTGATTCTGATGGAATGAACTACATAATTGGAAATCATTGTTAAACAAGAAAATGTAAGTAACAAATAATATTGATACATTAATTTCGTGGTTTATTTCACATTTGAGAAGATACACTGTTTTCCCGAGCTACGACATTGATACATATTTTTCTATTATCATAAATGTAGTATATAGATAAATTTATATATTTGTAAAAAGTCCCTTGATATTGAAAAAAAAATATTTTTCAAAAAATATTCTCCATTCGTCTGAAATTTTCGGATATTGGACAAACAGCAAAGCATTACAACACGCACTTCAGAAGTTTTTCCTTTCCAGAATGGAAAATTTTCAGTGATTTGTCTCAAAATGAGTCCCTGAAAGATTTAAAAGGAATCTTAACCCTTACGATAATTCTGTAAGCTCATATTTTCATATTAAAAAAATTCGCAATTCACTTTATACATTTTTGTTCCATTCCTATGCTTAGTAAAAGAATGCATTTCCAGATTTGCATAAAAAAAGGAATTTTTGAAATTCGCCAATTGCATAATCGTGTAGCTATATAATTAGAATATCTTTATTTTCATTATACAGCTAGACGTTTTGATCCTTAAAAGTTACAATTCTAAGTATTACATATATTGTTATTTGAAATAGTATTAATATTCGTGTAATTTTGAAACATAATTTGTTTGTGTTTCAAAAATACAACAACAAAATTGTCCGCAAAAGCAGCACTAAATTCTTTCGATTTCTATTCTTTCTATTTGAGAAATGTTATATGACATTATTTAAAGCACATTTACTTCTAAATAAATTAATGTGAGCAAATTGTCGTTATTGTAAATATTATCAACGTGAGAGTCAAGTCACAAAAATACATTTTTTTAATTAAAAGAAAAGAATAAAGCAATATGGCGTTTATTTCGGCTTATAGAATATATTTAGCACTATCCCTACCAAAAGCTTAAAGAAAAAATTTGGAGCCATTTCTGAGAAAGTCTTGCTTTTGTAACTTTTTAAAATTGCACATATTGCACACAATTTTGAGCGAAATGCCCGGAGGGCATTTTCATCATGTACTCATCATTCACTTTATCTATGCAAAGTACCCCCAAATTTTGAAGATTGTTTTTCAAAATCTCAAAGTTTTGGCTCAAACCAGACGAAGAAGCGTTACTTCAATTTGGAAAAAATCCTAAATATGGTTTAGTGTTCACAGACGGACGGACAGACGGACGTTTTGAAAATAAACATTTGTTCGGTATCAGGGGACTCCAAAACGTATTTTCGTTGAAATCGTTTTATCGTAGCATTTCTCTATATTACGTATATTACTCCGTATATACGTACGTATACAGGAAAGTAAACTAGTGGTGCTACAGAATGGCGCAGACTTTTCCGTAATAGTTTTGTATATACTTACCGCATACTTTTCCCAGCTGTCATTTATCGCCGCCCAAAATACATTTTTGATATTTTTTTAAATTTGTTCACAGAAGAACTTTGAGTTTTGTAAAACCTTCATATAGAGTTATTTAAAGCACTTTCTCTCAAAAATACAATAGTGTTTACAAATTCCTGGAAATATATATATATATATATATATATATATATATATATATAAACGGCGTGAGGGATCTTGATAAAAATTACATTTGTGTAATTTAAAAAACAACAAAAAAGTAGATTACTTCCTATATTATGGAAACAGTGAATAATTGTTCCACTTCGACAAAAAACATATCCTACCTTCCAACTACAGATCTACAAGTCTGCTCCCTAGTTTTGCCAAAATAGCAAAAAGGCATATAAAAAGGCTCAATTCATTCCTCAAAAATTCAAAGGTAATTCCTTGACATTCTTCTTCCCATCAACTCATAATAACAGAATTTATTCATTCGGGCTCTCAAAAACTTTTTGGATCTATCTATCCCAAGGACTGAACAAAAGCTTCCAATCAACTGGTATCGAAAATCAACAAGTACTTTTAGAGTACTTAACTTTCATTCTTCCCTTCCAGAATCTCAAAACAATTGCTACCTGTTGGATAGAGCAATTCTTTGACAAATAATAAACATAACGCCAAAAATGTAGAAATTATCAACATCTTAACAAAATTCATCTAGAGATTGCATTTACAAATACATTCTAAAAAGAATTAATAGAATTCAATTAAATTTCGATCTCACATCATGTACTGTACAAGAATCCACTGAAAGGAAACTCTACGGAATGATAATTTTTACCCTACCAGAAAGACAATTGATTGAATAAATTAGGAGTACGTGCGTTTTTTAAAATTCTGTAATGACCGATGTTGATTCATAGAAAAAGGAAAAGATCCTACAGTCTTGAAAGATAGGCACAATATTATTTACAAAACTAACTGAAAAGTACCGGAATGTACGTTGGTACCATCACACGCGCCCTAAAACGACGAGTGCGCTGACAATATCAAATTAACAGATGATAAACATAATGTTGTTTCCAAACACAGAATCGACCATAACCAATTTTATATACATTAAATATACAATGGCACGAATCATGGCTAAATGAAAAATCCAGCAAACTTCTAAAGTTTGTAAATCTTTCTCAAATCTACAAATTAATTTGTAATTGAATAAGTTCCAAAACCTACTTGAGCCATCTGCAACAGTATTCTGTCCATAAAGCACATTTTTTTGTAATACCTCATCCACAATGAAAACAGACAATAATGCCTAGAGAGGGAAAATATTAATGCAATTTTATCATCACCACGTTATGAAGAAAAAGTGATAACATTTTGTAAACATATTAATATTTTAATAGATTTGTAATTGATTTTATTAATGTATTAGCTGCTCATGATTTGAGTAGGGTATGCGACTTAAAATAATTTTAAAAAACGATATCATATAATTTGAATGTGTAGTAGGAATAAACTTATACACCATGGGTGGTCAGATTTAAATAACAGATTGCAACGAGCAGTCCTTAAAATTTCTTGAACTCCGATAGTCCACAGGAAATTTTATTCACATCTGTTGTTCAATTTTTAATACAATTTTAGACCCTAATACCCCTGAGTTTACAAACATTACAAAACATCCTTAAGCAATTGGGGAAAACTAGTGAAAACAAAGGAATAAGTATGCTACCATATTTACATTAAAAATCAATTGAATAAAATTCTTAATTAATCCTCAATTGGATTCTTTTAAGATTATCATTAAATATCAACTTTGGGAAATTTGTTATGAATGACCTCATAATATTAACTTTACAAGATTAACGAACTACTTGAAAATTTTACAGCGTGGACTTTTACAACAATACATAAAATAATTTATATAAAAATTTCCATATTTAGAAAATGAAAATTTGCCCGTCCAACTCCGCAATCCTGCAACATAGACAAATCAATGTAGTATTTAATGTCCAATCATTCAATGTCAAGACATTTTATTGGTTACAAAAACAACAATTTCTGCTAATAGCAGTTACTTGCTTGCGCGTTGTTACTTTCAACTCCCAGCCAATAGTAACACAATGTAAAAATTTTCATGAAAAGAAACAAAAGAAAAGGAACAAAACATTTACCTTACCAAATTTAATACAAAAAGTTTGCTACTTATACGTTACTTGCAACTCCCAACACCAATGAAAATCCAAATTATCCTGCAGAAAAATGTATCAACAAAATTTACCTATATAACTGATAAAATATACAAACATTAGTAGAATAAAATGAAAATACATATAAAATGAAAAATTAATAGCCAAAAGTAACATAGCATATCAGTCATAACCATTTTTTACTGACTAATGTCCCTTCAAAAAGGATTTCCATTTGAACAAAATATCTAAATAAAATGATGCGTTGTCAGAACTTCACTATTGCATATATGAAACATTAACTAATGTAATGTACGTTTCATTCACATTTCAACTGTTTGAAGTGAATGAATTTTATTTTACAACTTTACATATTACATTTGAACAACAACATACTCGTTCATAATATACACAAATACCATTCTACATATTAAGTCCCTTCCTGAATTTATCAAACACATTTATCCTTTCAGCTTTGTCCTTTTATAACCACCTCACTTTATCCTGAATATTCCACCTTGCCTACATGCATCCTTTATCAAAAACCAGACATCTCTCTAAAAAAACAACTTATTTTACAACTTTATTAACAACTCTCTATTAAAACAACTTATGAAAAACGCGGAACCGGTTCACCGTGACGCGGTCACGCGGTTCGCCGTGACATCACGCCATCCCTTTAAATAGCCGACTACCTGACCGCTCAGCTCTTCTATTCGAGACGCCGAGGAGAGCAGACGTGTGCAGTGAGCGAAGGCCGGTAAGATGGAGTCGACGTCTTGCCGTGGGACAGCGCTAGTAAGAACCCCCTTTTCTATACGAGCCGCCGAAGTAAGAAGACGAGTGCGGTGGACATGCCGATAGGGCGTAGAGAGAGCTGGAGCGTGTAGAAGTTAGCTGTAGAAAAGGTAGGAAGTTGTGATATTCGACAAGTGTACATCAGATAATTGAACTTGGCGAAGATTTAGGAAGTTACGCAGAATTCGACATTAATGCAGTAGTTATTTGAACTCAGTGAAGTTGTAGGAGATTTATGGGCGGATGTAATAGTAGTCAAGAGAAAGAGCACCTTGATATGAGGCGTCATAAGACATTCAATTTGGCAACACAAGTATAAGTTGTTGAAGTGCGCCGCTAGAAACGCGCGCCAGGACTGGATTCCACGCGTCGGCGTGCTACTGGCAAGTGTATTTTGGTGACATTTTGGCGACAGAAACGGCGCTCTCCAGCAGTTTGTGGCGCCAATTACAGTGCTCAGCTAAATTTGTAAGTGCGAGAGAGGATCGATGTTTACAATAAAATAAAAGTGTGTGTTCGTTGTTGGTGTTTTCTGTGTGTTTGTCCGGCGTACTCTTCATTATTTGCTAAAAGTTTGTGTTTGTATAAATGGCAGGAATGTGCGTTTGTAGCATCTACGGATATAGTAATTGTAAACTGCAAAAGGTTCGCAAATCATTTTACCGGTTTCCTAAAATTAAGTATTTTTAAGTATTAAGCATATGGACGGTTTTCGTTATTTCAGTGCGTGTTTTCCTCTTTGTAAATTGTATCGTATTTTTTTGTAAATCGTGTTTTCCTTCACGAGAAAGAACAAAAATGCAATGACACGAAGAAAATTTTTAATTACAGAATGGAAGAATTTATATGGGACACCTTGAAATGTCTGAAGAGCCAGCTTATTAGTTGTTTTGAGTGACAAATAAAGAAAATGAAAATTATTAAAGAAGTGTATGCATTAATTGTATTTTAATACCATGCCAGAAATATTTCAAAATTATGTTAATAAAAATGTAAATTCAACTGTAAACTCAAAACAATTACCATTAAAAAATAATACATATTTAAGGTCAGATTACTTTCTTTTTTTATTAAAAAAATCGTATTCTTTCTATCACAAACAGTCTTCTTTCCCATTTTAGAGTTTGCCTTACATGCCAATAAAAGTCACTAGGATATTGATGAGAGCATTCTAGAAATATTTATAATAATTCTTTTTTTAGAAAGTAAATTAATAAAATTTACAGCAAAGAATAAAACGTCTCCACTGCATAACGGTTAGCGTATCGGACTGGTGTACCCAAGTTGGCGGGTTCAAACCCGATCAAGCCGTGGATTTTTATGGGCGAAAAAATTCTTCGTACGCCTTCCTTCGGAGGGGAAGTAAAGCCGGATGTCCCGTGTTAGTAGATTTACTTGCATGTAATCCTCAAGCCTAAATGTCGTCCTCAAGCCTAAATGACTCATCTGAGGTAAATTCAATATCGCATGTTTCTCGTCAAAGAAATACCTCCTTCCTCTACTAGTTGGTGAAAGGAGCGTGGCGAAATTTGCTTGGTTAGACGGAAGCGAGGGCCGGATGGCCCGAGTTTCGCCACGTAAAATAAGGCATTAATTCAATTCAATAATTCAATTCTCTGCCATAAAAACAATGTAAAAATAAATGGTACATACGGTTGTGAACTATTGGTGTCATATGCACCAATCTAGTAGTGTACACCTCAGGCTGCGAGGTTGCAGCAGCGTCACTTGTCACCCTTGCCGGTCATGCTGATTTGCCTAAGTTTACACTATTATCTTTTTTACTATTTGATGATGAATTATTCGGGAAACTCGCACAATGTTACCTTCGATGTTGTAGGTGGTTTGTTGTAGCCCTCTCTCGCAATCATTTTTCAAATTTCCTTTCAATTTTGTAAAATTTAAAATACTTAAAACAAAAAATCAAGATGTAAGTTTTTAAATCTGGAGATTTTGCTCTCTATTCTCACTCGTTTTAAATAATGGAATATTCTTTTCTAATGTTCTTTCGAACTTTGAATGATTTTTCAGTATGTAAGTTCATTTATTATTATGGTTTTATAGCCTACAATTTATTAATGTCGGTAACTGTAATATGAACTTTAGAATTAAATATTAATAGTAATGAAACTCCTTTAATTCACATTGCAATTTTGTATTTATTTGCTGAGTTACATGTCAGTTTTGTGCATAAAATAACAAATTCCGGACTAACTTAAGTTACCAGCGAGAAATTGTAATTAGTTGTTCGTTAAGGTATCGTGAGCGCGTCAAAAGATATTTTGATCACGGGTCATGGGAAAATTATCGGCAGGAGCTGCCAAGTTAGGAATATTAATCGCAGAGAGGTCGGAGGATTGGAGTCTTCTCATAGCTCGCAGAACGTTGAACGCGAAGCCACACGTCCACAGGGCAATTCTGCATCTGCATTCCGCATCCAGCTTTCAAGGGCAGGCAAACTCGGTGGTGAGGTGACTTTGGCCGAGTAGAGAACGGGCATCCACCCGAACCGATTCCTGCTTCTAACTAGAAAGCAAATCCAAAAGTAAAATTTGAATAAGATATGTTCGTTGTGGTTGTGTGAAAGGGTAAATATTAATAACGTACAGTTAATGTTTTACTTAGTCCTTGAATGGTGAACAAATAGGTTTAAGTTGATTTTCTGAAACATAAAATACGGAATAATAATGACCAGTATTTTTCTGAATTATCTAGCTATAAACAACTATATTTTAATGACGTGAAGTATAATCAGATTGTCCGGATTGTCAGATCAAATGATCTGTATTTTCGTCAGTATTGAACGTATTTGGACGTAAATCTCATCGAAAAATATTGAAATTGTTCCTACGTTTTCTTAGTAATGAATTGATCTGGGCTTAAAACTGAACTTATCTTTCAGATATTTTTAATAAAAATTAATAAAACTCACTGTTGGGGTTAAAATTTTGTTTATTTGCTGAGTTGCATGACAGTTTAGAGCATAAAACATATACTACCCCGGACGTAGTCACCAGTTAGCACAAGCCTCGACATGACGTTCGCTTTTACGCGCGCGCGAGCGAGAGAGCGCATATCGCATCAGCCTCCGCAGTTGGAATAGCTCGTGTACATATTGACACACGGCATGCAAGAGCGCGCCCTTCTCCTCGTGCAGTACCGGAGCAGTCGCCGCACGCAGACCGTCTTGGCAACGTCGCACGGCGTGCGGCCCTCGTCGTCCTTGGCGCACTTGCTGGCGCCGGCCTTGACCAGCAGGCGCACGGCGGCCACGTTGCCGCACTCGGCGGCGTAGTGCAGTGGCGTGCGGCCGAAGCGGTTGCGGCTGCCGAGGTCAGCGCCGCCCTCTATCAGCAGCTGCACGCACTTGCCACGGTAGTCGTCGTACGCGGCAATGTGCAGCGCCGTGAAGCCGTAGCAATTGCGCGCGTTTACGTTGGCACCGCGCTTCAGCAGCAGTGACACGACGCACGCGTGCGCCTTGGCGGCGGCGCGATGCAGCGCTGTCCAGTCACCCGTGGATGAGTAATTGGCGTCGGCGCCAGCGTCCAGCAGCCGCTCCACGTAGCACGTCCGCCCCTGCCACATGCCACACGCAACGTAGTCGCTCTAGAGGAGATGCGCACATGTAGGGAGACTGATTAATTAATTAAGTTTTCGAGAAGGTCAACTGCTGTAGCCCCGTTAGTGCAGAGAATATTTCATCCTAAATGGCGCTTTTCTCCCCTGTTGGATGGAGGTATCTGGCGACGACCTATGAGTTCGGTTGTGGTGATTGGCCGCACTAGGTATTTCCCCCAAAGGTAAAACGCCCCCCCCCCTCCCCGCCCGGGACATCCTCTATTCTTCAGGCTGGTATCCCGTCAAGTGGGGTAGTATAGTGCATGGATGCGTGTGTAGGGGAGAGAATAAGAGAAGGAACAAAAAATAAAGATTGTTAAAAACCAATCAATTGGTATGATAATGGTCGCTTAAACAAGACAAACTACCTCTCAAGAGCAGTCGCCCGCTAGAACTCCCCTCCATACAGACGATGGATGCAATGCAGCGGTCTGTCGATGTGTAACTCGGGTCGAAACTTTGCTACCATCATGTCTCTGAACCTAGTGCATCCCAGCTAGTCGCCAAAGTCACAGCGGCATTTTGATCCACATTGATCTCATTCGGTGTAGGGGGCACGCAACGAGAAGGCAAGCTCAGGGTGTGGGAAAATGTTCACGCTGTAATTTCCACGGCAGGCCTCACCGACTGACCTCAGATCGCGAGTCGCGTTGGCTAACGGAAGCTGAGACGGAATCTATCGCCGGGCGCTGAGTGACGCCCATCGCATTCCGACAATACTCCGCTTACGGTTGAATATCTGGGCACGTGAGATCGCTGGTATTCGCTCTCAGAACCTCTGAGTTGAACAGACATGTGCTAATATGCTATAATATTGACTTTTTTAATGTACAGGATGTATTATAATACAGTGGACACATTTTTTGATACACTGGTATTCTATAATATACACGAGGGTTTTCACATGTATTCTAATGATATACAAGAGGGTATTTTAATACGCGGAGCTAATATTTTCCGAATTACTAATAATCTCTAGTAGAGACAATAAGAAAAACAATCCACGACGGTGGGGATTCATTGCCCTGGCGGAAAACGCTGAAACTGCCTAGTGAAAGTTTTGTATTTAATTTCTTGACTTCTACAGACATAACGAGTTGCGGTTTTCACCGTTATGTAGCGCTTTCCAAAAATACAGCAAAGCACGGTCAATTTTCTCCTCTCAGGCAATTTCATAGAATATAAATACTAAAGTTTTCGTTGCGTTTCTATGATTTAATATGTGGCCTTACTCCACAGTGAGAAAATAAGTTTTACTTCAAAAAGATTGAACACTACCAACTGCTCTACTACTGTTAGGAACTGTGTCTGAAGAGACTGCAACTATACTCTTCGTGACCAACGAATCGCGATCTACTCTCATGCTAAAAATATCGTAGTTTTGAAGCATAAAACTTGACATTTTCAGAATCGCGCCTGAGGGGCAATATTGCTGGAGCCTCTTCAGGAATACCAACGTTTGAAGCAACAACAATCCATTTCCGTTTCGTAGTTTGGTTAGGTGCATTTGTGAAATTTTTTGTGCTGGGTTATAAGTTCTCAGCTAGTGAGTTAAATTTTCTGAATTTTACACGTGCAAATATGATGTCGATTGATTTTGCTTCTACAGCCAAGACTTCATTCTTTAGCGTTTTTTCTATGCGCCCACTAAGCCGTTGCAGCCACATCCATGCTTGTAGCCACAACAATGACGACCGTTCTATGAATGTGCCCTGGGCTTTATATCTGCCGGATTCGTTTAAACACATGTTGACAAACGGAAATGGCCACAGTGGCCTCAAAACAACCTGTTCTGAAAGCCGATGGCGTTCTGAAAGCATTGTCTGTCGAAGACCTGTGTCACTCGGTGCGTATTGTTCCATTTGCTCTAAATCAGCAAGTGTCAAGGCCATCTGCATTACCAAGACTATCTAAAAAACGTTCAGGCATGCACAGCCTTCATCTTTCAGCCTTTCACCGACCTCGCAAGCCGCACGCGAGCCACGGCAATATGGAAGGGTGGGGACGAGATTTATTCTAGGGGTGGGGACCACCAATAAGAATGCGCATTTCGAAAAGTAGCACGAAAATTGAACGAACAATAGATTAAAACACGACTGACTGTTATATACAGATAAAGTAATATTGCCTTTTGTATTATATTTGAAATGTTTGTTGTTGATAGATTAGACGTACTTGTTTCAATTTGACACCAAGTATTATAATTGCTTGAAGGGTTGGTATTGTAATTTGCTTTGCTATTTGATTTGCTAAAGAAAACATTGTAATGTTGAATCGTTTGTGTTTGATGAGACTAATAAACTATTTTAATAACTATGTTTAATTGAATGAGTTATAACAAAGCTAAAAAGCTTTCTTTCTGCTTTTATTTCTGACAATAGTACATTAAATATTTCAAATATCAAATCAACGAACACTATTTATTTATAATCGTTTACAACAATGTATAAAAAGTTTAGCTCTTTGCATTGCAATTAATAAGATTCATAATACTCTCACGATTGCCCGTAACATATCGTCAGAGAGGTTGCTTTTTTGTTTTACTATCATTTGTATGTCGTACATTCCTTGTAAAAAAATCAACTATTAAATTGGACATTTTTGTCAGCTAGAATTAAATAATGTATTTTTAAAAAGTCACTGTTTTTAAAATATTATTTTAGAGTAACATTGAACGTAAACAAATATATAAAAGGAAGATATATCCATGCATATCCCATAAAGCAGAGCACCCAAAAACAAATAGTGAATTACGGCCTTTGTAGATAGAAGTAGTACGGGATGTTCTCAATTTTAATAAGTTAGTAAATAGTTCCACAGCATGGATTTGGAACAGCATTAGCCCCCATGCATTCGATCTGCGAGCCCTGTCGTCCCCAGTGTGCAATGGCGGTATGATTTCCTTTGTGCGAAAATGCCTACCCCAACTACTTGCACTTTCGCTATTGACGCGAGAAGATGGCCAGCTCTTGAGTGAAGAATGCTAGCGGAAGCAGTAGTTCACGCCTGGTTTGATGTTCCTGAGACTGCTTCTAGAGAATGTTTCAAAAAATGAGTTATTGATAACACGGGGGCATTCGGACTATGCCGGTTCAACATTCGGGCACTTTCTGGATTCATTAATTCGGACGATTTTTGATCCAATATTCAGGTGTTTTAGCATGAAATAAGTGAGACGATTTTACTCGCTCTAGTCCGGAAGCAAACGCGCGTTTTTCGACTGCACTATGATCATAGCCAGAGACGTTGTAGTTTCTGAGGCGCATCAAGCATGCATTTGTTAGGCGTTTGTACCTTCTGTGCGGCCTTGAGCAAGTTCTTGCCGAGCGCGCAGATGCGCGAGCCGCCGCACGTGGGCGCCGGGCACCACGACGGCGACGCGCCGCACGCCATGGACCGCGCGCAGTTGCGGCGCGTGCACGACACGGACGAGGAGCAGATGCCGGCGTTGGAGCCGCGCCCACACGACCCCGAGCCGCCGGAGCCCCCCGAGCCCCCGTACGAGCCTTCGTCCGACCCCTCCACCTCGTTCTCGCCCTCTTCCTCCTCCATGGCGGCTGCCGCTTCTCTCGCCTCGCTCTCGCGCGCGCTCTGCGAACCAATTCAATCGGGGCTCAGGGCCACGTTGCTAACAATCAATTAAAATTGGTTGGTGTCAACTCCAATGGTAATAAGTACCGTGCGTGATGTGCTTGTTATATTCTGGGTAGTAGCGGTGTTTCACCACACAATGGATGTTGAGAACCTGCTTTTTACCCGTCGCCTGGCGAGATATCTCTTTATAGAATTCCCCCTTGCCGGACAGCCCCACCGGTCGGGACACGCTCTCAGCTCCCGTCTGGTCTCCCAACATGTGTAATAGTGCAGTACCTGAATGTAGGACTAAGTATATGGGCATTGAATGGGACGAAGAAAATATAGCGCGCGGTGCCTGGCCCGTAGTTAGTGTACTGATCCGTATTCGCTCCTGTATTCTTCGGAGACACTACGAGATTTATCAGGACACCGGCTAGAATTTAAGATTGCTTCTATACCGGTGGTCTCACCAACTAAGGGCAACCCTCATAACTTCTAAACGGTTCCCGACCAACAGTTTTCGCTCAACAATGCGGAATTATGGGCAAGTGATACGAGGTAGAGAGAGATATTGTTTGAAATATTTTTGATTTTCGACAAATTAAAACATCTTTAAGTTTTTAAATGGAACAATATATTCTCACTAGCAATAGATAGATCATAAAAATAGGAATGCAATGATGAAACATATGTTAATATTTTGAGCATAAAATTATACCTTCTGACGTGAGGTTTTAAATTAAAGATGCAATTTTTTCTGTAGCTGCCGTCGCAAGTTCGACCTTCGCGGCCTCTTCCCTCTCTCCGTAAAAGTGCCGGCGCCGCGAAAGCAACCTTCCCCAGTTGAAAGGGTTGTATATTTACAGTTGAAATCTTACATATTTAATTTAAAATCAAATAGCTGAAAGTATAATTTTATACTCGAAATACTATCAAAATATTAACATATATAACATCAATGTGTAATGGTAAATGTACCTACGTACGTATGAAGTATTGCATAAGAAAAGTAATAGATATTTCTCTCAAATATGTACGCGAGAGAAATATCACTTTTCAAAGTTATCTAAATTAGGGTCGCGTGCGGAGCAGGCGCTCTGCTTATCTTTAGGTTTATCTGAAGGTCATATGTGATGGGACACCCCAAACTGCTGTCCTGGAATCATTTGTAATTGCTGTCAATCACTGCTAGTAGCACGACACCTGCAGCGAAAGGCATTACAATTGCATTCGCCTTTTTTTGCGCTATTGCAAGTAAGATAAATACATGGTTCCATTTAAAAAATTAAAGATTATTGCATTTCACGAAAACTAAAAATTATTCCAACAATATTTGTAAATTGACTATTAAAAAATTCAAATAAATACATAAGTATATATAAAACAATCAAGACAGTGCATTGCAGATCAATGTATATAAAAATTGTATTTATGAAGTATTTCGATTATTGAAGTAGAGACGAAGTTCAAAGTCACGTTTGACCAAAACTATTTTGACAAAACACAGAAAATTATATACATAAGAAGTAGTTTCAAATACTAGTATCTCAATTATAACTTATAGTGGGTTTCAATTTATAGATATCTGAAGTATTCTAGATGAATATAACCTTTTCTTCCTTTTTAGAAACCAAAATTTTCTTTCTTTTGATAGCAATGGGTAAAGATTAACCATTTTAGAATATTTTATTCCTAAAGTTTATGTTTGAAATAAATTCATAAACTAGTAAACCCTATGAAATATTCGATAAAAAATACACTATCAAAAAATGTTCAAGAGTTTGCCCACCTCCATAGCAAAATATCCCAAATATGCAAATGAAAATTTAACCGATTTTTGTACCGAAGCATGTAAGTATGCAAACAAAGAACATCTCACTCTTCTATATGTATGCAATAAATGACACTGCTCTGTATCTGGATTTGAATTAAACTACGGGACAATGTGACATATTATAATTATCTAGGCAAAGGTGAGCTGTACTTTGATTGCTTACGTATCTTTTATATGTAATTATCCATATTTATATACTGTTAATGTAACATTTTTGTTTCCTTTAATTTTAGAATTTTATGACTCACAATCCCAGAATGACGAACGTACTGTAATGGAATAAAAACATTAATTTGTAGGTTGATATATTGAAAATTACGAAAACTCGACGAAACGTCATAAACATAATGTTGAAGTGTAAATAACTAAAAATATAGGGTTAATTAAAGACTAATAAATTTACTTACTTAAAAAATTGGGATTAACTTTTGTATTAATTCAAAAATATATTATACGCTTTAATACAAAAACCTAAGTAAGACAATCTTATAAAAATGCTATAAATTAAATATGTTTAAAAGACTGTATTAATGAGCACTGCAATAATGTAGTGCAGTGTGTGCAGATTCAACAGTTATTTATATACTATGAATGTCAAAGTTGCTGACGCATAACGCAACACATAACTGGCAATTATTAATTTGGTGGGTGACTTTTCCTATAGTACCACTCAAATTAGACAAACTAGTGGTGCTACACAATGGCACAGACATTCCTGTTTTGGTTTCTATTATCTTTGACCTAGAGTAGCTATATGAACTTAACACACTCTTGCCAAGTACTTTTTTGAAATATTCGTAAGTTTTCGGTTTCGAAAATATTAGAACGGAAATATTATTTTATGTATTAACAGTAAAATCTCGACCGAACTCGAAATTTTCTTTGAAAAATTAGCAACCATTTTTAAGAAAATGGCGCTTAAGCGCTACTGTATATTTGTAACGGGAAGCACTGTTTCACAGAAAAGTTTTGAGTTTCCGAAAAACTTCATCTTCTTCACTTCGTGGATTAGGCTACTGCCTGTTCCGTCCTCACAGTTTCTCTCCATCGTTTTCGTGGCCTTCCCACGTC
>BOPP01000022.1:12455736-12469136 GCA_017312745.1 Gryllus bimaculatus
ATCCTCTAAATACTCTCACATCATTCAACTGAGGTCTTAGTTTATCATTTATTAAAAAGTAGTCTATTGTCGATCTATATCCTTTAGCTGTCCATGTGTATTTGTGAATATCTTTCTTTCAAAAGAAGGCATTTGTCACTTTAAGATGATTCGTGCTGGTAAATTGTCTCCGCTCCCGACCGTTCATGTTTATATAATATTCTTCACAATTTCCTACAATATCTGGGATTGGTGAGTTTCCCACTCTAGCATTTAGATCTCCACATACTATTAAGTGATCGTTTTTATTAGTTTTGTGTACTTCCTGTTGTAGTTGTTCATAAAATGTTTCTGTGTCTTCTCTCCTGCCTTCTTCCGGAGCATATACTCCTATGATTGTTAGATATCCTCTACATATTTTTATTCGAGCTTTTATTATTCTTTCATTTACAAAGGTGTAACTTTCTATCTTATTTTTCCAGTTCTTATCTATAAACAAGGCTACTCCTACTTTTGCTCTGACATTTTGGGGTACTCCACTGTACAGCATGCAGTAGGTATCTAAATCTTTAGTTCCTTTTAACTTTTTCTTTGTTTCAGTGGCTACTAATATATTTATATTCTTTTCTTTTAAAATGTTTTCTAATTCCTGTTCTTTTATTCCTAACCCTCTGACATTCCCAGTGGCAGTTTTGAATTTTTCCGTGAATCGTTGTCCATTTGCGCGCGTAGGTCGGTTTCCATTGTCAGCCGGCTTTTTACTGTGAGGAAAACTTCATTTAAAATCATTTTAAATAATGTAATTCACAAATACAATACTGTTTACAAATTGTTGGAACTCTGTATATTAATTGTGTGAGAGATATTTCAAAACAAAATGCATTTGTATAATACTTGAAAAAAAGTTATTAGTGAAAACTGGGCCTATGCACCTTGATAAGAGTATTTTAATCTATTCTTCCAAGACATGTAAAGAAAAAAATTGGATGCGCTTTTGAGAAAATTTTGAAAATTACCGGGAGCTTCTTGTAAAGAACCCTCAAATTTTTAATATTTTTTCAAAATGTCAAAGCTTTCACTCCAGTCAGATGGACAGAAAAATCAATTTTGAAAAAATCCTACGCAAGGTTTAGGCGCCAATAGTGTTCACAGACGGACAGGCAGACACACGTTTTGCTGTCAATTGATTTTTTGGTATCAAGGACTCACAAAACAGAGATTGTAGCTACACCACGTGGTAGATGATTTTTTCTTAATTAAACCTCTGTATTTATCCTTATTCCTTATCAGAGCCCGCCAATAATTTTTTTCTGCCCAAAATCCGCCGATTTTTCGCGTAACTTAACATAACTTTTCCTGTTCTGCGAGTATAACTCCGTAAATACTTATGGAGTCGGGAAAGTAAAAACTGATGATCAATGGAAAAAGTTCCGCAGTTTGCAAACCTGCCATGATTGTTGTTACCTACCGCACATTATAGTAAAAATCCTGAAGTGCGAGGGATGAGCCGCAGGAGGAGTGAACTTTTCATGGTGGTTTTCCCCTATTTTTGTTTTTGCATGAATCTCGTTAACAATGAATACTATACTCTACATCAAATTAAAGTGAATAATGTTTTCTATAAAGTGTTCTATAAGGTTTTCTAGTAAAATTTCGCGTTATAAAAACATAGGTTCAAAACATTTGTGGGTTTAAGAATAGACCCTTTTCGATATCTGCCTTTGAAACATTATGTTTTCATGTGTTCAAAACACAGTAGATATTATATTTTCATCAGTATTTATTAAGAATATATTTTAATAATTTGCCATATAAACATTGACATAGACATCTTAGTAAATTTTATTTTGTACATACTTGCACGTTTCCGAGCGCATTGGGTCCAATATTACTTCGGGTGCACTAAAGCAAAGATATGATCCATTAAAATGGAATAATATGTCAGATATCAAATAGTCAACTGAGATTAATAGTAAACTTTTGAATCCACAGTTTCTTGATTTCTTAATCTGTTTACTGAAGAGTGCAATAATTACATTAATTTCCTACATACTACATGTAGGAGGTTTAACTGACAAAGGTTCTTGAAAGATAAAATAATTGTCTTGTTAACAAAACTGTCCGCCCGTAAGCAAGGCTTGTTCATTGATTTAAAACTATCGGCAGACGTTGTTCTGTCCTTCATCCTTATTGATCTCCCTCCCTATCCCTCTCCCCCACCCCAGCAAAAATGCAATAGAATGTCTAAAATATATCATCCTACAGATAACGGCGTGAGAAACTTTCTTTGAGATCTCAAAATTTTTGTTTTTAATGCCCTAAAACGCTTTGTTTAGGAGTTATTTAACGATGTAGATAAAAAAATTCCTGACGAGTGTGTTGCGGGCTGCAGTTGACATGCATATTTAGTTGTGTTCTACAACTTAAAACTCTGCATTATATTCTACAAATATTATCATATTTGAAGTGGGTTGTGTATCGTGTCAAAATTTCTCAATCGTTGCAGACCTTTTGGGTTTTTGAAGAATACACTTTGAAGAACATCATACATTGCCTTGTGCATCAAATAACTGTGGTATTTAATAAAATATTACCCAAAATGAAAACAAGGAAAGAATTCTTCATTCGAACATATTTCTGCCACTTAGAAAAAATATTTTACAAGCCAAAATTTAAAAAGAAAATAAACATGAATGAACAGTAGTAAATAATATAAACATAATATGAATCTCGGTTGGAATTTGGTCGCGCTTGTTGGAACGCCGGGCACGGGCTCCGAGGCGCGGGCGCAGTTTGACAAACTGTTGAAATCTATGACAACAGTGAGCAGAATATTCACATTCGATAGAAACTGACATTCTTTTTTGGTATGGTCTCTTCAGGAAGCTTCGATGCGACGTCCGTTTACTGATGCGATATCCTTTACTCATGTCTCGTATTTCCATTATGAACCGTTTGCACAATTATGGATCGTTGTTGACTTAATTCATCATCTCATGAGAAATGTTCATTAGGCAATGCTTTTGGAAAATAATCAACATTTTCTTAATTCATTTTTAGTGCTTAATATGTTTCATGCCCAAAACCACCGAAAAACATTAGGAATAATCTGTCTCTCCCCAATTCCGTTCCCATTTGATCCCCTTGTCAAACATTGAGTGTGTCCTTCTTCATTGACACTCTGTTTTAGTTGTCCCTTTATGTACACGGTAAACGTGATTATTCCATTTATTATATTTGTACTCGTGTATTGATTTATTTAATTTATATGTTTACAATGTTCACAATTCATTATTTGAACTCGATTCTCATCAAATAAATTGTGTATTATCAGTTTTCGTGCCCGACGTAATCTTGGACCCAATGACCTCGGAGAACCCTTCACACTGTAGAATTAATAGTACAATGTGCGGTAGGTACCAACAAACAATTATACCAGGTTTCAAAGTTCCGGTATTTTTTTTCACTCGATTTGTCTAATTTGACTGGGCTATAGAGGCTAGCTGTCGCATGACGTCACATGTATCGGAATAATAAGCAGTGAAATAACACAATCAAATATTTACATTTTTCAGTCAAAGTCAAATAAAACATTAAAAAAATCCCGCGTTCCTGGGTATCTAACAAAATAGCAGATTCTTCTCACATGACTGGAGACTGCATAGTTTTAATTAAATTGCGTGTTTTGGAAAGAGTTTCTTTTTCCTCTAATAAATGATAGTTATAAATAAATGCCTTGGCAACGTCGGTTTGCTTTCACTAGTACACATTTTAAAACCAAATTTTCTCTAAACTTCGAGTAAAAATACTAAAGTTTTGATTCATATACGTAGTGAAACTTTCAAATTTTTCTTAGTAAATATATCTTAAATTTATAGTTTAAGTAATGTCTCACACATTTTAATAACCATACCCGAGCATATCGAGAATAAAACCCATCTACAATAAGTACAAATTAAGCATTAGTTCTACCAATGACGTAAGAAAGGAAATATTAATTATCTTACCTTTTAGATTCAACTAATTATGATTTCTTGGCTCACTGGTCCGTACATTGGCCATTCGTTTCATTCAGTTTGATCTTGATATACTGTCCAACGATGTAATTGGAACATGCACAATCCTTGATGGTCGTTAAAGCTTAAAGAAGTTTCTTAAATTGGGATCATTGCTTCGTACGGTGTTCAGTTATATTTTACACTGATCCATAAGATTCTTCCAATTTATATTGCTTATTGAAGTTAGCAAGAAAATGCCCATTTCGTGAAACAGGCATGGCTATTGCCTATTTCACAAAACAAGCTTCCTTATCTTGTGAAACAGACATTATGTCTGTCAATTTGCTTAAACTAGTTACGAAATGTTCATGTTGATACTCGAGCATGGCTTTCGCCATTTCACGAAATAAGCAAATCCATTGCAAAATCATGCAGTATTCATATACTCAGCATCTTAAAACACGAACGGCCATCGGTGTTTCATTGCCTTGGTCGACCAAACCGGAACTGTAATTTTTCTACAATGATGTTGCCATGGCATTCTACACTTCCTTTAACTAAAACGCGTAATACTTAGAACTAATTGAAATATTTCAAGTATCTACTCAGCATGGGAATACTTGCATCCAAATCTTTATTATTTGTTGTTCATTAAAAAGTGATCACAAGTGCCATCACAAGTAGATACATGCACGAAATGTACAGGTTAGAACATATGAAATAAGCAGTTAGACATTTTCAAATATGCTAACAATATATCATCAAAGTACGCATTCAAAAATATTAATATAAGTTTGAAAAGTATTATTTGTTAACTTTGCCATAAATTGATGCATATCACTAGCATTTAGTACATAGCAAATAGTATCTGCAAAAAGTAATAAAAGAAATGCTGTTTATTATTTTCAACATTATTTTAACACATATCAATCATGCAGAATCTAGTCAAACATTGTGAGACAATGATCTAATAGTAATACACAAGGAAACATCTCTATCTTTAATACTATAATTGTCGGAAGACGCCAAAAAGTTTTGAACTTTGCAATTTTCGAAGTATCAAGGATTTCAACGAAAATGAAATACATCCCCCATTCTTTGAAGTGACTTTTAGGTTATCCGAGAACAAAGTTCAGCACTTGCCTAGTTCAGCCAAAAATTGAGTCATTTTTGTGAAAACTTTGGATATGTTTTTGAGCTTTTTTGTTAACACCCGCCAGAATCCGCATTTCCGATTTAAACTCGCAGGAACCCAAAATATTTTAGATCCAGGGCTGAGCCAAAGTAATTTGCGCCCTTGTTCAAATATGTGTATGCCGCTGCGTTTGTGTTCTAATACTTAGAATTTCGTTACAAATATGCGAACGATTCGAACAAAACCGAAATTCTAAGTATTAGAACACAAACGCAGCGGCGCACGCACACACACACACACACTATATATATATATATATCATGTCATATATATATATATATATATATATATATATATATATATATATGACATGATCACAACAATCACTTTCATATTCAATTCATTTTACTATATTTAGACGTTAATTTTACGAGTTTTATGTTGCACAAAACCTTTGGCTATATCATTTATGTCAATAACGTTGCAAATATATTTTTCTATTGAAATATTCGATATCTCAGATAACCATTTCTGATTCTTTGTCAATCTTAAATCATTTTACTTCCTGACACTAACGTAAGAAGAGAAAATATCGTAATCGTATGCCGGAAATCTGCGAATATTTTAAACAAAAACTCTTATTCCAGGGCCCTGGTAAGAAAAACTAGATAAATCCAGTTACTAAACTAGAAACAAAATCCTCTAACATGTGGCGTAGCCAGAATACGCGTTTTGAGCGTCCTTCTTACCGAAAAATCGATTGACGGCAAAACGTCTGTCTGTGCACATAAACATTGCGCATAAACCGTTGAGCCGCTTTTCTCTAAAATTGATATTCTTGAATCGTTCTATCTGATGTACTGGACCATGGAATTTGAAACCAATATTTTCATTTTGGGGGATACTTTACATTAAGACCCTGGAACATTTTCTTTTTTTTTAAATTCTAAACAATTCTTTTGATTAGATTTTTTCGTAGAGTAGTGCAAAGGATCTTTAAGGGAATTGTGCATGTCTCATTTTCATTAACATCCTAGGTTTTTTCGAAAATCGGAAAAAATACTTTTAAAATTGGAGACACAGATTTTTGTCGCACACATAGTCTATTGTACAATATTAGCTCTTCAAAAAATATCATGTACGATTTTTTTTTTAAAAACGAGTACTTTATCGTAATTTTTGTTTGAAATTAATGAAATGCATATAAGTTTTACTCCAACAACGGTCCACGAGAAAAATTGAATGAATGATATGAAAAAAAGCTATGTTAATTTTAATTATAATTTTCTATTTAAAACGCCAATATTAATTCCATTTTTACTTTCTCGCTTTTTACTTTTCCGTTTACGTACGGAGTAATACACAGAGTATACGGAAAGGTATGTAATGCTGCGAAAAATCGATTTCACGATTTCAACGGAAATATTTGTTTTGGGGGTCCCCTCATTCCGAAATAGTGTTTTTTTTTAACGTCCATCGAGTGTCGGTCCGCCTGCTGTATGTGAACAACACTAGTACCATGCGTATATTTTTTCCAAATTTAAGAAAGCCCTGTCCATTTGGCCTGAGTCGACGAACTGTAATTTTGAAAATCATTCATTAGCTTTTGGACGTTACTTTACATGAATTTCCTAGGACATTTTCAAAATTTTGTCCACAATTACTTCAATTTTTTCTTTAAATTTCTTGTACGAATACACTTATAATATACACTTATAAATATGGCATTGGTTCGATTTTCAGAGTTAACTCTGAATTTTCGAAAATTTAAAAAGTTTGAATTTCTATGGGGGTCTTCCTGCAACTTCAAAAGTAAAAATAGTGATTTTTCCTTCAATTAAATTTGCCCATTATTTGTTCTGTTATTAAAGGCTGGCAAATTTGTTGATAATTTTAGTAGTTTTCACACAATATTGCGTGCAATTTTAAAAAAGTACAAACAATTTCTCAAAAACGGCTCCAATTTTTTTTCTTTAGGCTTTTCGTAGGGAGTGTGCTACACGCACTCTATGAGATGGCATAAACGCCATATTGCGTTCGCAAACCTATGACGGCGAGGATAGCAATCTTCTCTCAGCCCATCTAGAGGGCCAGGTGCTAGGACTAGTGGGTTGGCCTCGACAATGGCTGATCAATGACGCTGAGGAAACGTTGGTAAATCCATCTTTCCTACTAGCAGGCTGCAGTCAATGTGCCCTCACAACTAGACTCTTGTTTTTCTCTTTCCTTGCAAAAAAGAGCAGTGTTGGCAGATTATTTTTTTCTCTCTTTTGTTCTGTATATGATGTAAATTAATTCGTAACTGTCTCATTTTGTACGTATTAATTACTTTTTTTAGTTTCGTTATTTATATTTTCTCTAGAGCAATTTGCAATTTTAAGTTCATTAGCTTCTAAATGTTTATCACAAAAGGATGCTAACATCAGTTGTAAGGTACTTTCTCATAAAGCAATGGACTTAACCAAAAATATATTGTTAAATTTAAATACCCACGCGTAATAAATTGTTATTACTTATATCTGAACAAATTGATCATTCATAAAATATTCAGTAAGTTTGGTAGTCGAATACATTAGACAAATACGCCATCGATGTACTTTAGCTTATATGTACACATCGCCCTTGACAGTTGCATTCCTATGCGAGACTAGCCCGAGTCGTTTACCTCGTACCGAGCGTCGGCTGCTTGGCTTTGAAGGCCGAGCATATTTCGCTCGTAGTTCGTGGCGAGCGAAACCCTTGCCTGTCTGGCTGTAGACGTCGTGGAGTAAGCATCGTATAGCTCCGCTTGTCGCTGTGCTTCGGTGCTCCGCTCGAACTCTTGTTTAGTGCAACAAGTGTTTAGTGCGCCGCTACCAGCGGCTCCCCATTTTTCTAACGGTGTTGCTTTTAGTGTAACAGTATTGTTTATTGGCAATGACATATTTTATTGCTAAGTGAAAGTTTAGCGGTACAGCGAAAGCTGTATTTTCGGTAGCTTTTGGGGGTCAATTGGTGACAGCAGTCCACGTTTTGAATGGTGACACACCAGATCAAAGAACAGCAACAAATGGAGATGTGCTCCCATTCCCATCATAAATAGAAGATAGTCAAACTGTGGGGCAATTTAACACATCACAACCGCCTGCACAGTAGCTGGATGGAGAAACGCAAGGGACATTAACCAACCTTCAGTCAGTAAGCACTTAAGATGCTTAAGTTTACAGGTATGGTGTTGCCCCACAACAATCAGTTAGTGAACAGTCTACCAGTGGTTATAATGAAAATATTAGTTTTGCTCCAGAAAACAATCACGGACTGTTTTACGTACTCTCACTCTGCGCATGCGCGAGTGCAAACAAGTCAGAAACGAGTCCAGGATTGGGATCTGCTGGAACAAGTAGGTACAAAAATCAGTCTTCAGGTGCCGCTGCTTTCGTTTTATCGGTAGTTGCAGTATTCTTCGCCAGATATTTTCGTATCGCGTGTAAAAATCAAAGCGACATTACCCTGGTTAGTTCCTGGTATTCCTGTGGTATTCACTTGCGCTTTACGTTTCTCCATAATTGTCGCTATTTCTTGACCATCGCAATCGAATTACAGATTTTTGATACCTGTCAAACTGTGACGCGGCTGGGTTGGGGGTATTGTTTTTTGTTTAATTCTTTTTGAAGTTTCCGGTTATGTTGTATTAATTACATGTAAGAAAATAAATAAACGATCAATCGCAACATTGAACGGTAAATTACCATAGTCGAATTATAGACACCGGTACACCAGGACTTCCTTTAAATTACTACCTCCATTCCCCCCCAAAAAACAAATGTCAAGTTCCAATATCCGCAAGAATATCCTAAAGATAGCTAACTCATCAAAATCCAAGAATCTAGATTTAGATTGATTTAGTCACGAAAGAAAAAAAAAAGAAAAAAATTGTATATGTGACGTATGGGGGAGAAGATAATCCGCGCATGTTTTCTTGAGTTCAGAATCCTTTCCCATTGTTTTAACTATAAATAAATAAATAAATAAATAAAAATAAATTTTAAAGAAACATGGGATTAGTAATACTTGAAAAAAACTAGAAAATTAATGAAACGTAAAGTAAAGCAGGATCAAATTCCAATATCTACAAGAAAAATCCGAGAGAAAGCGAAATCACCAAAAACCAAGAATCAATAAAATCTAAAACAATGCAGCGTCAAAATATATAGAGCGGAATATAAAACAACTATTCAGAAACCTGATGGAAACGTAAATGGCGCGTCGAAGAAGTTTGACGTTAGCGGGAACTCGGGGACCAAAGTATGCGGATTTCTAGTTTGTGAATTCTGTGAAAAAGAGAACATCGAGAATCACACACATAGGGATCCTACCCAAAAAAAAACATTTTCACTTGTCATAAAAGATCTGCCAATTACCTATCCAGAAGAGGAAATATTTAACGAACTTGCGAGAAACTTTCCAGTGTTGAAAGTTGTTAGACTATTCGGAAGAGAACGTAAACCGTTAACTACCGTTGCGGTCGATTTAACTGATAATGAAAATAACAAAGAAATTTCAAGAATGAATCAGTTTATATATAGCATTGTCAGAGTTCAAATTCGCATTAAGCCTAAAACCCCAATCATGTCCAAAATTGTCAGACTTTCGGTCATTCACAGGCAATTTGCGAAAGGTGACCTAGATGTGATAAACCTAAACATAATAATGTACCAAAGTTTGTTGATTGCAGTGGGGAACACACGGATAACTATAAAGGCTGCAAAGCTTACAAATTAGCAGTTAAAAAATATAACTGGAATCAGCCTTATCATACAAACCGCCAAATGGGCAGTACTATAATCACCAACTGAATGAGAAAGCTCAACCTTATCACTATCCCTCTCCAGATTTTCCTCCTTTACCGCTTATCCCAACGCCCTTGCATTCTTTCGCGTATCGCACTAGTCAGCCACCTAGGCCTGATAACAGAAATTCTCTCCCAGTTCTCCAAAATATGAATGTAATATATGAAAACATAATCCAAACAATTATAAACAATACTATTTCTGCAATCACTCCTTAGTTACAACAAATGGTTCAAAGACTTATTTCTATGCATCTAAATGGCAAAAAATAAAATAGAAAACTTTAAAATTCTCAACTGAAATGCAAATGGCGTTAAGCGCCAAGAGAACGAATTAAGATACTTTCTACAAGTCCATGACAAAAATGTTGCATGTATTTCAGAAACACATTTAAAGCTGAAAGAAAACATTTTGATCCCGAAATATTTATCCTACCACTGTGATAGAATTTCTCAAATGACATCAGGTGGGGTAACATTCTCATCAATAGGAAAATTAAACATACATTGATACAATCCCCATTCTCAAAGAAAATAGAAACAACTATTATCAAAATCGAATTGATCTCTTCGAACAAATGCTATAGCAGCATATAAACCTCCCAACAAAACGTTTCCGTCAAGTGTCATGAAAGCATTGTTTGATGGTAGATAAGAAATAATACTAAACCAAATTTGGAACTGTAATTCTACTTCATATAATGGGAAACTTCTTCATAAATTCGCTCTGCAAAGAAATCTGAATATATTAGCTCCTTCAGAGCCCACATACTACCCCTATAATTCAAGATGTAATGGATTTCAAGATTTCAACCAGTTCGAGCTCGGCTCCCGTCGGGGTCCTCGAGAGTCGCTCCTCACGATAAGCTTTCCACTACTACCAGTGAGTTTACTGTTATCGACGCGGTGATAGGAATTGTGAAAGTGTATACTAGTAAAACCAGTTGTAGATTTTAGTTATTCTTTCGTTTATTTATTATTTATTCTGTTTAAAGTGTATATAACAAGCCATTAACACTAGGTCAGTGTGAAAACGTGTGTGAAATCATGTGTGAAAACGGCTGCCCCGGCACGGGGCAGCATATAAAAATGGCAATGGATCGAGAACCTTGACCTATTTTCAGCTAGTTTTTTACGCTACGGGAATAAAAAGTAAGTCATTCGGAGACATGCCTACGATCAAGACTAATTGCGCAGATGACATCATACAAATTCGAATTATCTTCTTGGTGCTGCTTTCAAATGCAGTTATGTTGAGCAGATGTAGTGAGAGGCATTCGCACGTCGTAAGGTGTTGAGTGATCCAGTCTTCGGAGCGGTGTGTGGGTATGTTCCCTATGTATTCTCTTGGACGACAGCAGTATGGCAAACCAAATGAGTTGTGTGTAACCACTACAGCAATTGAGACAGTTTCCATGCGTTGGTGACGTAGTGTATGAGTTAGCATTCCAGTTTTTTCGAAAAACAAGGCGAGACCCATCAACTGTTTTGGAAGATGCTGATCAGGACGAACACTTTTAAGTAAGATTTGGGAGTATTTTGCGTCTCACTACTTGAAACCAAAGGCAAGTCGACACTGCAGTTTATCGGCGTAAGGATATCCAAAAGGATAAGGCGCGAGTGAAATCCAAAGCAGTATCGCATCACGCGTGTAGATCACGTCATGTCAGAGACGATCGTATTCGAAAAGCGAAACGAGCAGATCGTTAATTTTTGTCGAGAGAGAATTTGTTTAGCCGCAATCGACAGGAGCCTTTTTGAGCAATTGACAAATTAGTGTGGGATCACAACGCGAAACAAAAATTTTTTTGAGGCTAGTTATAAATATTCATAAGCCTTCCGCAATATTGAATTTATACTTGCATCATCCCAACACTAATGCCACTAATAATGTTGTAGCTGAAGTCTCACGAAAGTCAATGACGATCTGTGCAATATCGAAGTTCAACGCAACAGCTCTAAACGCTTTCGGAACAAACGAACAGATCTTGGTCACTCATACACGCGAAATTCGTCCTTGGAGTGTAACACTGACCCACGGGATATGAATTCATACCAATACGTGACCTAATAAGAGGCGTATCAGTGGGTAGTAGTCCGCTTGTATTTTGTCCCGTGGCATCATGTACTCTTATTGTAGGTTTGAATAGTAGTGTAGATTGGGTAGGCGCTGCGCCTCAGCCAATGGTGATGTCGTGGTCGTGAGAGTATTTTCATTTTTGAGATGTGTTGCAGATTGATATTAGTTATATTACACTATTTATAGTCAATGTATTCAATGCGAATATCGCCTTTTCCGTTTATTAGCGAGATTAATACTTCGGTGTGAGTTCTTTACGCTTTAAATTTTTTATATTGTTCTTTAATGTTTATATAATAACCGTTGAGGCGATCCGGCTAACGTTTTTTTTGCCTATTTGTGATGTTAGACGGGCGGACAGCTTTAAGTAGATGCGGGTTTTAGCATGTGTCGGTACCGCAGGATGTTTGGTTCCCATAGCACTACTGAGCATTTTGTATTATGATAGACTTCCCCCTTCTAGATGGTGAAGGTTCAAGGACAGCATTGTTTAGCCATCACAGAGTAGTATTGGCGAACTGCGTGAGCACGCGATCCGCATCAGAAAGAATCTGTATTAATGTATGGTGTTTCCAATATATATTAAGGTTTTGTGATGATTTTGAGGCATCGGTTTATGATGCGTCCTATCGATAAACACTGGTCCTTGATGGACGCTTACATCGCTCAAAAATTGAATTAATTCATCATCACGATTATTGCTATTTGGAGTACAGAAGTTAATCCACGTCGATATATGTATGTACAAAATATAACGCACGAGAAAGTGCACACGATTTAATTCCATTTTGGGGCCAAGATGAAATCATTTAAGTTACTGTGTAAACCACAACACAATATGCGCTCGTATGTCAAAACGTTCTGAGTACGTGTAACCTCAAAACATCCACTTTACGATAGAGCTGTCAGTTGCCAGAACCAACCTCGGGTATCAAATCCGAAACATAAAAGGCAACCTTCGTATTTAAGAAAACCTACCAAAATGATGAGAACATGTTTAAGGTACAAATTTCCTGCTTCACCGTAACTCAGAATATTCTTCAATCACGAGCAATGGGTTGTTCCTATTTGCGCGTAACGCACATTTAATTTTCTGTAATCAAACACACTAATTCGTTTTATTCGGTTTTGGTACAAAAAACATGTGAAGACCAAGAGGAAGTCGACAGCTTCCGACATTCTAGATTTAAGTGATTCATCAACTTGTTCCTGAATATGTTTTCTCTGTAAATGTAATACGCGATAAAGCACTTGACAAATGGGCACTGCGTCCCCTATCTCAATTGCAAAAGAAACCCAAGAGGTGTAACCTAATTCTGGCAATGAAGTAGGCGAACTAATCAGGATTTGAATTAAGTAGACGAAAACAATTATCAGCTA
>BOPP01000022.1:12473284-12520085 GCA_017312745.1 Gryllus bimaculatus
TAAAATACCTGGACTAAACTAAGATACAAAACTCTGAACTGGAACTCCCCCATTACATCAAAGCTCAACAAGCAAATGCAAATAGCACACCCAATTACAAGCCTCTAAATAACTCCAAAAAGCTCCTAATCATATAGACAATGCATACAATATGATAATCATATCAGACCATTAGTATACGCAGCCCCCGCGTAACCGTCCGACAAAAAGCATCGCACAACCATTATAACGCAAATATACAAAATAGATTCTCCCCGCCCGTTAGCAACTCATTTTGACCATGTTATATGCCAACAGAAACTACAAAGAATTGAATATAAAACCCTCATCAAATACATAGCCATTTCCAATAACTTATTCAAATATCAATTCATATACCACAATCAGCCAATAAAACCTGCCTCAAAAGGACTATATTCGACACGAATAAAACCCGATTACCCTTTAATGCTCTTAAATAATTTCCAACAACTTGTGAAGGTAAGATGCTGCCAGATTGAGTTTACTACCTCTGTAGCTAGGTGAGTTTTTAAGATACGATAACTAAATATTTGTAGATCGATACCCAACTACATATGATAAAGTGATGTACTGATATGTACTTTCGATGGAAATAAATAAATGGGAAAAAAAGAACAAACATTATCACGAATTTTCCTCTATGTTATCATATATTCAAATATCTTCTTAAGGTACGTTATATTTCATTTGATTTATTCTGCTTGCGAATCGTTTTTGTCTTTATCATTTTAACACTCCACATAGAATCACATGCCTCTTAGCGACTTTTAAATCTACCTTTATTGATGGTTGACGTGTTGGGAGTACGTTTATGTGCGGGTCTTGTTCGCGCGTGCTCCGAGTTCCTTCTTGGGCATTCGCGTTTGGTGGTTCCTCGTCCGAAGGTGTTATTGCAGATAACTGAGAGGAGGCAGTCCCCTGGCAGTGAATATGATGCAAATTGCGGCCGGTTTTGAACTATACTGGTGTGTTAACTTAGCTGTTGAGTTTGAGCCATCGTTTGCATTTACACCCTGCCGTGTTGAGCACGTTGACACTCATTTGTGACTGGAATGGAAGTATCCAGCCTGTATTGCTATGCAAACTTGACAATTTGAATGCAAACATTGTTTTTTCATGCGTTGTGTGAAGGGTCTCACCAACAGGTGAATTAACGTGTGTTGCGCACCTGAAGAAGCGGTTGCTGCATTCAGAATGCATGTTTTGGAGATACCTCAATCACAGTGGCAAAATGATTCGACAATTGGTTCAAACGCATGCAAAAGTGTATAGATCTTTATGGGTTATATTATAAGGTTGGGTTATATAAAGTGATATTCGATGATAATATTTGTTTCTGTTCTCTAATCCTGAAATAAAAGGCAACCCTCGTACGAAAGCCAAATGAAAACTGCGATGTGCACACCTTATGAAGTATACGAATGAACTCAGCTTTCGGTTTGGCTAACTGTCCGGATAAGTTTTAACTGCGAACTGCTACGTTGTTAGGTTTACTATAAAAAGGTACTTGTCCTTATATTTTAATTTACGCGAAAACTTTTGAAGACTTTGCAATTGATGGGCTTGATGAGGACGAAGCAGGTTTTCAAGATTTTTCAATTTTTCTTGTTGAAATTGAAGGCTGTGTTCTGGAACAGGATAAAAATTAGTGCCCGGGGTTCTATTGTTTTGAATTACTTAACGCTCGTAAACCGGTAAAAGTGTTTAATAAAGGTTAATAATTAAAAACTGCCTCTATTTCTCTCAAAATAAAGCGAAAATACTCAAAGTTTTGAAAAATTGTACGTGACCTTATTTCAAAATCTATCTATAAGGAACAGATTTTATTAAGGAAAAATCTCTCTTTACTATTTTAGTTTTAGGAAGTCACCGAAATATTTTTGTATATTTTGAATTTTCGAAAAATCATTTTTCAACCAACGTGAAACATACGCCATTCTTTTTAACGTCCTTTAGGATCTTGATGTTGACATCCAACATCAAAATTTAATGAAAATCGATGGTAGCATTTTTTGAATATTTTGATAATGTCCCCTGGCTTTATGTTATGTACTCCCAAAATAAAAATATCTATTCCAAATTCAAGAGGTCACAATATCAGCCAGATCGTTCGGGAAATATTAATTTTGAACAGTTTACCACTAGCGTTGTTTGTAGACGGACGGAGAGACGTATTGACGTGAATCGACTTTACGGTATGAAGGACCCCAAAACATAGATTCTGGCTACACATCGTGTTAGAGGAATTTTCCTAAATTTAGCAACTAGATGTCTCTATTTGTTGTTTACCAGGGCTCTGTAATAGTTTTTCTGTCAAAAATTTGACATGTTTTCGTACAGCACAATATAACTTTCTCTTTTTTTATAAGTTCCTTCTTAAGCGCGAGAAATTTAAAAAAAATTATAATACAATGTTTACGTAAGTACCATAAAACAAATGCTGTTATATTTGATAACTATAACATATTCTTGCACTTTATATATATTTAGATGTTTTTGTTATTGAACCTCGCATCAACTACTAGAACTCTAACGACCACTAAGGCGTGTAACGGTATAGTAACTATGAAGATGACACGATATGATGATGATAGGGGGTGAAAGGACGCACACAATACAACCATGCCTTTGGCGGGACTCGAGCCCTCGATCCTTGGGCCCGAGATGGCTACGGCACTACTGCCTTACCGAACATGGCCATCGGACTGGCATTTTTAGATTTATTTAGTCAAAAATAGTAAAAACTGTATTGACGTATGGGGGAGAACATTATCTGCGCACGTTTCTTGAGTTGCAGAATCCCTTCCCATCATTTTAACTATAAATAGTTGAAAGATGAGTAAAAGTAAAATAAATGGAAATAAAGATAATTTTTTTGTCTACACATTTATGAATCAGTAGTACGAGTATTCTTCAAAACTTACAAACTCAAGAATTTTTGCATGAAATACAAATTGATAAAAGATAAAAATTAAAAGGAAGTTTTAAAAAAGCACGCGATTAGCAACATTTGGAAAACTACACATTTTCGTTCCCGAGTTATAGAACGCGTTTTCGCTTCGGTTAACAACTGCAGATTTGTTTTTGTGCATTGCTAACAAAACAGTAAGTCTCCCTTACCTCCTACTACTACAAGCAAAAAGAGAATTCATCAAAAGCATTGTGAATCTACATTTACGCCCTGAAGCAATAACAGAAACCATCTCAGCATTTGCTCAATGTATCAGGAAACTGCTTCTCCAGCTGAGAGGATTCTATACTTCAGGTTACAGAAGCGGAGGCACATTGGCACCTTAATGAAAACCTATATGACAAATGTAATGCCGAAACAAAACACCTCAATTTCTAAAGCAAATATTCTAAGAGTATTAAACTAATGATCATTACTTTCATGAAAACAATGACTTATAAAGGTCTTAAGCTATCTAAAATAAAAGAAACGATGCACCAAATGTCACTAATTCCCCCTTCCCTGTCATTACGTTATTACCCAGCCTCGACTAAATAATATTCGCACCGTCCTGATCGGTTGCTGACGATAGAGTGATAATTTCTATATTAATGCAGAACTTCCACTTCCAATGCCGCCTTCACATTTTCTGCGTATCATGCTCGGGGCCATACTTCGCAAAAGAACAGCGCTCCGATATGCAGCATGAAATCCTATACTTGTTGATCGGTTGTCCTAAAAAAGCGTATTCTTTGGTTTTGAACTCTTTCTGTACATGTCCATTGTAACTACAAAGCTTGATGCCGATTTTCCTATACAAAATAGAATGGGTATTCCTGGCCTATCACACACACACACACACACACATATATATATATATATTTATACACAAGATGGCCCAAAAGAAAAAAATCTATGGAGGTAAGGTCAGGCTGGCCAGACCTGGCTGGCCAGTGCACTAGTCCTCCTCTATCGATCCAGCGATTATTGTAATCCCCATTTCATATCTTGCACGCGAGCGACGAATATTGTGCTGGACAGCCATAATGTTGAAATTCAGGTCTTCAAGCATTTGTTGTAGTTTGCGTTGAAGTATATCAAGGCGTATATCTCCATTCCGTCATTAAAATAGGGTCTAAAGAGATTATCGCCAAATATTCCACACCAATCATTAATCGACCAACGACGATGATGGCTCACTTCACGAATCCAGTGTGGGTGATTACTTTCTCCACAGACAGTAGCTGCACGTGTTCTTTTCTCCAGTTGTACACTTCATTCAGTTGAAAATTGTCTAACAACTCTAAAAAATGAAGAACGTGATCGTACTCTTTCAGAAAAACGCTCAGCATACAAAATTAAAGCAGCGTTAAAATTTCTTTCACATTCGTATTAAATGAAACTCATTTCAATTTTCTCTTGAACAGAATCCATGATGCTGACTACCACTTGACTTGTCTATCTCTACTGAATGATGAACTGGCACGCCTCTCCGCCAGCAAGCTTTTTATACGGAAAGGAGTTGAGTGTGCCACTTCTTGCAACTTCTACGAGTTTGTCCTCGCCGCTGACGCGCGGTAGCCATCTTTCCGAATGCGCCCTGTAAGCTCTGCTTTCGTGCGCTCAACGAAGCGCCTCTTGACGTCTGTTGCTAACGGCGAGAGCATACCACCAGCGCTCCGAAGCCACTGAACGCTCATGAATGCAAATAATCGGATCGTCTCTCTCGATCAAAAAATGTTTTGGACAAATCTTATGCATTTTTTAGTGTAGTATCCGAATATTCATTAAAAAGTAGGGGTTCCCATTTAAGAATTTGATGTTGGCTTCCGCCATACCCTCGAGGGGTGAGAGGGGAAGTTTGATTTTAGGTCTCACATATATCTCTCTTTAAGATTTTTTGTCTACGTTGCCTGATTTTCGAGTTATTTTGATTTGTCAAGTTAAATAGGCCACGTTTATACCCCGGCTGATGTGAGCGTAGGGGATGAAAGTCCACATAGTCGTCACCGTTGGTACAAGGAAGAGGTTGCGTGGCGAGTACAACGCTATGGCCACCTTTACCCCCAGGAACGATCCTGGTACTCACTTGGTCGAGTCGACCTCAGAGCCGTCCTGAATGGAAATCAGATAAAAGATCCCAACCTACGCCGGGATTCGAACCTGGGTATTTTAGGTCAGGCTATCTGTGTCCAATCGCTGGGTCAGCGCGGCTTTAAATACATAGTACATAAATAATAAATAGTACATAATAGTACACAATATTACATATTAATACTTTATATTGACACTCTCTAATTTTGATTATTAACTATACAAAAATATAAAGAAAATTAATCAAATGTCCATTGCCAGTTGTTCTTTAATAAACGAATGATCTGTTTCCCCCTACTTATTTGCATCATCAACCAATGATCAAGTTGATTCGGCAATGCTCGGTCCTTCCCGCCAGCCGCCCGTTCTGCGAATAGCAAGGGGAGCGCGCGTGGTATGAGAAATATTTACATCCAGACACAGACACACGTAAAACGGTGCGTATATTCTCCAGAATATGACACATATATCAAAACTGACGAAGAATACACAAAAAAAATCCTGGCCAAAATCGTGGCTGGTTGCCATTATCACAATATTTTCGACTATCGTTCTTCGTAGACACTTGAAAACATTAAGTTTCGCGTCGATAATTCTTTGAGCCGAGAGTTTGATGGCGCTGGACATTCCTGCTTGCCGACTGCGCTATCTAACGTTTATTTCCGAAACTACGTTCTGTGCAACGAATAACAAAGATTAAATTTATTTTATTGGAGAGCGTATAAAATACTTTAATGCCATTGAGAGCTACATAGTAGTAGTACAGAGAAAAAATACTTTAGTGATTCCTACCATTGAAACTGAATCGACATTAATAATTTGTAACATAATGTTGGTTTTCAAGTTTTGTTAATATAAAATGTGAGGAGGAAAGGATAAGCGAAAGAATGACTCAGTGTCAAATGCTGATCTAGTACTTGTGAGGCAGCTTGTTCGATTCCCAGTCTACGTAGATATTTTATTCATTCTACGGTACCTTAAAATCCATTAACTTACATCATCTTACATTTGTTTTGACAATGTCAATGTCAAATTAATTTACGCCAAAAATTGCTATCGGGAATAAGGAATGCAAACAAGCAATTCTAAAAAAGTGTAGCTTCGGTATGGGATAGAGTAGAGAATGAAAGATTTATGATACGAGGATGAAAGTTGGGGTGAGTCATGGAATCGGTTTGTTTCGTATGTGTTTGATATTGCGCTTGTCTGCAAGATAGACGTTCCAGCTTGCTTACCTGTTTTTGTTTCCGGCATATTCTGTTGCTGCATATTTTCAAGTTTCGGCTGCTGATGGAGTCCAAGAGCACATCCCAATTAACAGGATGTAGTGAAGAGGTCGGGTGTGGAGACAGCTCATATTTCTACAGTGAGAGACGCTCACGGGTAGCGCACCGTCGTGTCCTCGAGGATGAGCGGGCAGCAGCGGTTGGTTTTGAGGCGGCGAATGATGAGCTTTTGATTTTTATATTGATGAATTTAGGGGTTACCTCCCCTAACGATACATTGTGTAATGGTACATATGTGCAAGTTTACCAGCCCAAATTTCAAGGATGTCTTGTGAAGGTTGGAAACCAACGAGGCTTGACTGGCCGACATCATTAATTAGATCGCTGGTGAGGTAGATACCTTCCAATATTTAAGTATGATAAATAAAAGATGTTGTCTGGTATTAACTATTTATTTGGCTAATGATCGTTCCGATCGCATAGCAATTCTCCTCAGTAGTATTTTTATAAGTTGTTATCGGTGTTCAGTTCTGAGGAAAGTTCTGTGTAGGTCATGCGTTTGGCGTCTCTGCCACAGGCGTCGCCTCCGTCCTCGCGGTTTTGCTTCCCTTGCATTACATTGTTTTGTTGCGTCACTGAATAGATTGATCCGGTTATTTGTTGTTGTGATGATACTTGCCCAGATTCCATAGGCGCCGACGATGGTCCAGTCGCATGAGAACTCTTGAAAGAGGCTGGGACGTGCTGTCCCCGATGTACTCCATGCTGCTGCTCGTAAGTTCAGGCTGCTTTCTGCGACCGCCATGTTGGTTGGATATTGTTTGGAAATTGATTCATGGGCTTGAGAAACTAAATGCCCTGTGCTGAGATCATTGTTAGACATAAATATCGTGCATTAACACTAAACAAGCACTTCCGTCAACTTAATACTGTTTAGTACTAGCAATGAAAAAATGTTCCACCACTGTTCTGCGAAACGTTCGGAGCGATGTTGCTTAGTCGGTCGAGAGCGCAGAGCGAAGTGACCCTCGTGGCCTCTTCCCTCTCTCCGTAAAATGCCGGCGCCGCGGAGGCAACCTTCCCCAAAGAAGGCAGTTGAAAGGATTCCTACAGGAAATCTTGTAACATTATTTTATAATCATACGACGGTAAGTATAATTTTATACTCAAAATACTATCAAAACTACCATGTGATACATCATTGCATATGTCTATTTATGATCTATCTATTGCTAGTAAAATACATAGTGACATTAAAAAATTAAAAATAATTAAATTTTTAAATAATTAAATTGCCGCATTGCGGCAAAACTACAATAGAAACAATTAGACTAGTAATAGTGCACCGTCACAGAGACAAAATCAAGTGTGCTTATAGTGAGTGACATAACAGAACTAAAAATTGTAAAACCACAGTAAAAAGTGCCACAAAATAATACGAGTAAGTGCCTCAAAAGTGTAACAGAAGAAGATTCACAGGAGACCACACAGCAGATCCATCGAACTATTAAATAATGATGGAAACTGTGAATATAACACAAGACAAAACTAATCAACAATTCCACAAGAAACCAAATAGCATCTCAACAACAGTACAACATCTCCTACATCAAAATCGTATTCTCCAAGAACACTTAACAAATTAGAACACGCAAAACCAAATTCACAACAACAGCTTCATCATCACGGACTTGATGCAACTGATGATGACAAGAATCCATCTAATCAAACCAATTAAATACCAAATTCCAAGCTCTACAATCACAAAAATATGAAAACAAAACTCACCACAAACATTGCCCACAACAAACAAACATAAATCAAAAATCCACTACATCACAATTGGCCTTAATAACAGGCAAAATACACTCACCCACTTAGCACAAAACGTTACAACAAAATACCATACAGACAATACCACAAAAAATTATATGCAGATATACCAACAATAGTTAACCAAATACACGCTACATTAATTCTACAGATACCAAACATTGTACCAAATCAAATCTCAAATAATAAGAAATGGGATAAACAGCCCAACTTAAAACAATAACACTTCTAACTGGAAGCAAATGGCTTACCAAATAAAAAATACACTTATCAGTTCCCAACAACACTCAATAACAATGCATGCATAACAGAAACACACCTTGCACCAGGACACCTTTCAAAATCCCTGAATATAAACTGTTACAGAGAAGACAGAATATGTCAACATGCAGCAGGAGGAGTAGCAATACTATAAAAAGAAATTAGACACTCATTAATTCTTTTCCAAAATCGAACAATCTAGAGCTAAATAGCAGAAAAAATAACTTAAAAAATGAATATTTAAATTCCATAACAGGTATAAACCACCTAAAAACAATCAATACAAATGAATTAAAGCTAATATTACCTAATACAGAACCACAATCTTAATGGGAGATCTAAACAGCAAACATATCAATGGGGGTGTAAAGTGAATACACTTAATGGGAGAAAGGCTAAAAAGCACTTCAACATTAAACTTCAAATCATAGCCCCAACAAACCCCTACTCATACCCCCAAAACTGTAATGCTGAACCAGATATCCTTGACATTACCATTCTAAAAATCTAAAACACACCCCCATGCCCATGTGTACCTGAATTAGACTCTGACCACTGTCCTGTTATTCTCACCTCTGACATGAACTATATTAAAACTGAGTTGTCATTTGGCTTAGACAACAAAAACATAGATTGGGTAAAAATTCAAACAAACGTCGATAATCTCTCCCAAACCGATTCATGAAAAACAAAGAAGAATTGATATTGCCATAGATACCTTCACTAAAATACATACAAAAAGCAGCAAAAGAAGCAAATACTAACTCAAATTATAAAACCAAAATATATACAACATACAATACCTATCGGCATTGAAAAATTAATTCAAAAGAAACACAAAATACGTAGGCAATGGCAGCAATATAGAAGCCCAGACTTTAAAAAATACTAAAATAAACTAACACACCAAGTAAAACTAGTTTTAGACGAGCACAGAATCCAACAATATAAAAATTACATTTAAAAAAAAAAAATCCTAAAGACAGCAATTATGACAGGTACAAAACAAATATTGAAAGAACAACATCATACCAGAACTAAAGAAATCAGATAAAACATCCATAACAACAAAGGAAAAATGTGAAATACTAGCAGAACATTTCAAGAAACATTTACTCTAAATACAACCACAAACATTAACAATTAAAACCATATCAATAACTGTGAAGTAACAAGAGTCCCACACCCAGTAAAATATATATCACCAAAAACATACCAAACGATCAAACAGCTACCTAAGAAAAAATCAGCTGGAATTGACCAAATACGAACCATAATTTTACAAAAACTAAATAAGAAAGCAATTAGCTATCATGCAATATTCAATTCAATGTTAAAAGCAGGGTACTACCCCAAAAAATGGAAACACTCTATAGTAAACCAATCCAAAACCAAGCAAAAACCCACACTTACAGAAAAACTATAGACCTATAAGCCTAATCCCTATTGTAGCCAAAGTAAGGAAAAACTATTTAAAAAAGACTTCTGAAATATATTAATGGAATACAATACATACCACCTTCTCCAATTTGGATTCAAAGAAAAGCACTCGACAACACATCAACTTTAAGAATCACAGAATTAATATATAAAAAACTTCGAACAAAAAAAGCACACACTGGCAGTATTTTTAGATGACCCAAGCATTGACAGAGTATGGCACGAAGGTTTAATATTTAAATTACAAGAATCCGGATTACCCCTTTACTTGGTAAAAATAATAAAAAGCTTCCAAAGAAAGAGTTTTTCAGTAAGAATAAATTCAACCTACTCTACACAAAAAGAAATTCAGCTGGAGCCACAAGGCAGCCCATTACTGCAACATATTCACATAGCAGATTTTGCCCAACTACTCAAAAACCAACAAAATAGCATTATTGGCTGATGACAGTGCAATACTAACTTCTAACAAGTGTCTAAAAACAGCCACAAAAACTACAGAGGAACGGAACAAAGTAACACAATGGGCAGACAAATGGAAGATAAAACTAAACCCAAATAAATGTCTAGCAAAAATATCACACTATGCCCAATAAACACTACTCTTAAACCCCTAAAACTACTTAACAAAACTCTGGGTGGTACCAAAAAGAAAACTAAATATTTGGGAAATTAATGGACACCAGAACTAACATGGACAAACCATATAAATGACAAAATCACCCAAGCAAATAGAAGACTTCAAAATGTACCCATTAATTAACAGAAAAACTGTTCTCAAACAGAATGTACACAGTCCTGTACAGAGCAATAATTCTCCCCATTATAATGTATGCATGCCCAATATGGTACCACACACTAATATCAAGAAAAAAAAAACATTTCAAAATAAGATTCAACGTATAGCTGTAAATGCCCCCTGGGGCAAACCAATTACACTCAGAATAAAAACAGAAACTACACACAACTGCTCAAACGCACACATCCTTTTTCTCACATCTTGCATAAATACCAACAACTGACCACTTAACAACCTTGGTTCATCAGTAACAACATCCCGAAATCAAAAATGATGTCCAGGAGGAAAAAATACGAAGACATTGCTGACCCCCCTTCAACCTTTCAGAATTAGAATAAACAGTGTAAAGAATAATCAACAAACTTACTTGTAAAACATTAAAAAATAATGAGGAACCTGTTGGGCTTTCCTTATTTCTATTTATCTAAAGAATGATTGTATTTTTTTTTATAAAAGTGATACTCGTTTAAATGTTGACTGAAAGATATTCTGCTGTCTTATTTATTTGTATACCTGTATTTTAAGTTGTTATTGTATGAAAACAATCTCTGTAAAGCAGTTATGCTGGTCTGTGGAAATAAATAAATAAGTAAACAAAAAAATAATTCGTAACAAACTCGCTTTTTTGTTCACTCCACATGGCTTCATAATAATTTGTTAATATCAGAACGCAACTTTCCATAATCTTCATTTCATTGCAAAGTACGATCATTCCAATTCACAAATCAGAGATCCTTGTGTCACAATGCTTTGGCGCTGTATTATATCAAAATGAATATTTATCATTCTATAGAAATCTAGTTGGTCTAAGCGTTGATCAATCTGAAAATGATTTGTATTGTGCAGCAGTTAGAGGATGCTGATCTTCATATTTGATGATACATGCCACATGTAATATTGAAATAGAAAGGAAATAATTGTAAAAATACGTCTCTCAAAAAAGCATATTATAAGGAAAACAAGTTTGTTTAAACGAAAGAACACGTTTTCTCCAAAAATAAAAATAAAAATTTAATTTAAATTTTAAAATGAGACTTTTCCCAATTTTGAGCTCAGCTTAATCTATTGTCATCTTACTCAATCTTAAACTATTGTTTTTATTTCCTCTTGTCAAGAGCATTAATCCCAAACATTTAAGTGCAGAATGTCTTAAACAAATGATATGGCATTTTCTTGTTTTTTTGAAAACATATAAGAATGGAAAAATTCGATTTTGAAACTAGTCGCCTCAATTAAGTCTTATCTGCAAACATTTAATTTTTACATATGTTCATTGTTCCTCGTGAGTTGGGGAATTTGGTTCAGTTAATAAATTTAAAAAATGCAATGTTTTGGCGTTATTGATTCTGCTTATGATGCTGAAATATTTTAGAAATCTTCAAAAAAGCATGGGCGGTCCTAACATCGGTTTGCAGGGTGAATCGCTATGATAAAGATTTGTGGTGCAGGGTTAACATATATTATTATCTCCACACTACATAATGCATATTTTGATTTCAAATAACAGCGATCAATTTTCTAATTTCCTCAGAATTGAAATATTCGACTTAGTCGTGAAAGCAAATTTTGACAGCATTATAAATAAAATTGTCAAAACAAATATAAAATGTAAATTAGTGGATTTTAAGGCACTGTAGAATGGGTAAACTATCTATGTAGAATGGGAATGGAACACGTTACTCCGCGAGTTCTAGAACAGCACTTCGACACTGAGTCATTCTCTGGCCTTGTAACACTCCTCTTATAACAACTCATTTTATGTTAAACGAAACTTGAAAGCAACATTACGTTTACAAAACGTAATGTCAAGTCAGTTACACTGGCAGGAATCATGAAAGTATTTTTCCTCTGTACTACTACTATTTAGCTCTCAATGGGCATTAAAGTATTTTATACGCTCTCCAATAAAATAAAGTTAATCATAGTTGTTCGATGCACAGAACGTAATTTCGAAAATACACGTTAGATAGCGCTGTCGGGAAGCAGAGATGTCCAGCGACATCAACTTCTCGGTCCAAGACATTTTCGACACGAAACTTAATGTTTCCGGGAGTGAACATTCTTTGCATGTGCCCATGCCATTTTAACCTTTTCACTTCTGTGGTGTTAATTATATTGATACTTACTTCCAAATTATGTTTATTTTCTTCGTTCTCAATTTTATTCATTGAAGGCACTCTGCAACTTCAGCGCCAGAAGTCTATTTCCATTGCTTTCAATTTCTTTACGCTCATTTTTTGTTACTTTCCATACCTCAGAGGGGACATAAAGGGCAATATTCTCTACAACAGCTTGAAATAAGTTTCTTACTTAATTTATCTTTTCCTATCATTGGATGTATTAGTCTTACAGCCTCTCAATCTTTTGCAATTTTGTTTCCAGTATCTTGCGTACTGCATCCATTTGCGTTTATTTCTATACCGAGGTAAATGAATTTTTGACCGGGTATTACTTCCGAACCATTAACCAGTTTCAGACCTTTAGCACTTGGTCCAATAACCATATACTCAGTCTCGTTAAGGTTTATTTCTAAACCCCATTACTCTTCTTATAATTTTCACAGCATGTATCGAGCATCGCCTTCCTCTTTGTCAAATTAGACTTGAACATCTCTTTCTAATCAAAAACCTTTACAAAATGCTCGTGCACGGTAACGTCTGCTTGGCCAGCACCGTTTAAAAGTAACAAAACGTTACATTTCTAGAACTGAATACTACAACACAGTGAATTCCTTTCTTCTACAGAAAGCTTTGATTCTAATAATCGCAACTAATTAATAAAGGACTTATCCAATTTCAACTATTGACTATTCAACAACTATTGGACTACCTTTCACCACAACATTTCACAGAAATGATAATCAAATGTTTTACACAGTTATTTACAAATACTTGTTCCCGTAAAAATTACACATGAATGAACTGTATTACCTGCCTACAATGTTCTCTTTCCGTTATTTGTCGTGATCTAGCTGATAATCTACGTGATTATGCAAATTTACAACTGTAGCCTTTCTGCTGATGCTCTAGCGCTCGTGTGCTCTGCCTACTCTCATCATCCGTTACAAAATGTATTAGCGCCTGTGGTAGCGCGTCTCACCTTGTCCCAGATTCGATGCCGTTGCTCAACTCTTCGTCCAGAAGTCCTAGACGTTGCATCAACGCTGTTGTCCAGGTGTTCCTTCCCTCGGAATCGGCACCTACGTTTCTCTCTTGCTTGGCCCCCGGCTCCTCACGCTCTCGTCTTCTTCGGTTCTTCGCTACACTTGCCAGTAGCACGCCGACGCGTGGTATCCAGTCCCGTTACTAGCGGCGTAATTTCTGCGTACAACCTTATACTTGTGTTGCCAAATTAAAAGTCTTATGGCGCCTCATATCAAGCTGCTCTTTCTCTTGACTACTATTATTCCCACCCCAAGTCTCTGATGACTGAACCCAGTTCAGATAACTGCTGCACCACTGTCGAATTCTGTGTAACTTTCTAAATCTCATCCATTTTGTTAAGTTCAAATAAACTACCGGTCTTGCACTCGTCTTCTTATCTCGGTATCTCGTACAGAAAAAGGTTCTTGTTAGCGCTGTCCCACGTCAAGATGTCGACTCCGTCCTACCGGCCTTCGCTCATCGCACTCGCTTCACATGCTTTTCTCGGTGTCTCGTGCTGACAAGGGCCGAATGGTCAGCTGCGCCGCTATTTAAAGAGATGACGAGGCGTCACGGCGAACCCTACTTTGTTTTCCATAAGCTGGAAGTTAGCCTACGTCGCGACGCGGGCCGCAAATAACAGATAGCGCTGTTTCTGTCGTAAAGTATTTGGTGCGTCTGTGCCACGGTGACCTTCGCCGACGCAGGTATGGGTGTTGTGGGGTTTCTGAGCGTGCCTCAAACACCACAATATATAAAAAAACGGTCCGATTTCCATGAATGTTGGCACATTAACGTGTTTTTCCCCCAGAGGGTTTTATGTGCTGTTAATTTTGTTGTTCCTTTACGAGATGGCCGGATCGCTGCCAGATTCGCTGCGCGTGGATTGCCTCATCTGCCGGCGCCCCTTCCCTTTCCCCAATCTGGACGGTTCCGGACAATTTGCGAGCCGCGGGGAAACGCGGAGAATGTGCCGGGTGCCTGGAGACGAGCGCCGGGCAGGTATAAATGCGCTACTGCCGGCGGCCGCGAGCCAGTGTGTAGTGAGAAGTAGCAGTCAGTGAGTAGCAGAGAAGCAGTCAGTCCGTCAGTGTGTCCGAAGTGGAAGCTGTGCATTGCGGTGAACAGTGGTGCAGTCGGTGAACAGCAGTCAGCAGTCGAAGTCTGCAGTGGAAGCTGAGCTCTGAAGGGTGCATCGCAGTAAGCAGTGGTGCAGTGGGGAAACAGCAGTCAGCGGTTTGAAGTCTGCAGTGGAAGCTGAGCTGTGAAGTGTGCATCGCGGTAAACAGCAGTGCAGTGGACCCTGGTGTGCGCAGGGAATTGTGGTCTGCTCAGGGAATTGTGGTCTGCTCAAGAAATTGTGGTCTGCGCAGGGAATTGTGGTCTGTGCAGGTAATTGGGGTCTGCGCAGGGAATTGGGGTCAGTGCAGTGGACCATGGACAGTGCATCGGACTGGGTGATGCTGTAGAAGAAGAGAACAGTGTAAATAAATACTGTGTAAGAAGTGAACTGTGTAAATAAATAAGAGATCGGAGTCGTGTATAAAGAAAAATAGTTAAGTGTAATATATCCGTAAATAGACCAAGTAGTTTTTAGTGTCAGTAGATTTTAGTGTACAATTGTTCACGAATAAAGATTTTTGTTTAAAATATTGTGTTGGTTTTTATTCACCACGGAGAAACGTTACAAAATGAGAAATGAAATGTTAATTTACAGAAATGAAATTGAATGAATGATATAAAATGGAGGTTCGTTGTTACATCTTTGTTAATTATCACCGCAAAGGTGGCGTCGTGAACTTTGTCGTACTACACGTCCATGGGCACACGGCGTTGCCGAATACCTGCTGCTGGGTGGCTGCGGCATGCGTGGACCTCAGAGCTGCTCCTCTCCCGGGCGAAGCGGGGATGCAGGTGTCCCACACAGTTCGCTGGTCGGAGAGTCTGTCCAGCAGCTTGGCCACGGACCTGGCCCTATGTGGGCCTTGACACCAGGAGTATGTGTTTGCGGCACACACAGTCTCTCGCCAGCAGGTGACTGACGGTGTGAGTCGGGTCTGACCATACCGCTCTGTAGTACCCGCCGATGGCAGGTTCACAAGTACTTTTCCCGTGCGCCGATGGCAGGTACACTTTCCACTCGTGCCGAAGGCAGCGGTTTCACGTACGCGAAGCGCATTGAGTTATACTGTGAACGAAAAGGCGCTGGGCCGGCGGTGTGGCCTGTGCCTCTCGTGGTGGTTCTCGCCCGTCTCTCCTGGCACAAGTGAAGGTGACGTTACAAGCGAGAAGGCTGCAGCCCTTCGGGAAAGCGTGGGGAGCCGCCGTTCGGGGGAGGGGCCGGCAGCGCGGGAGCGGCGTGGGTGCGGCGGGCGCACCTGCAGGAGCGGCCGCCTCCGGAGGGGGGGAGCGACCACCCGCCTCTGCGCGAGAGTGTTGTGTAGTGGACGGAACACGCTGTTTGAATCTTGCATATTTCACTTATTCAAATACTTTTTTAATGAAACTCCTTTGCAAACGCTCTTAACACAACTGTTAGATGAAATCTAATTTGCCTTGAACAAACGAAATTGTCTTATTTCAGATTTCTCAAAAAAAAATCTCATTCATTAAACACGTGAAAATACATTTATATAATGAATATTCCCCTTCATTTAACAGCAATAGTTCTCCATCCAAAATAACTAATTCTATTTACAAAAATAAATTCTTCCACTGCTAGAATTAAACACTACATTTTATTCTAATTAAGGCACCAATTTACTCTCCTCTTGCTTCTCACCACTCTTCCGAGCATCAACACCAATCCTCCGAGCGCTTCGTCATGATTATAGCTTTCGCTGAGCAAATGCTGAGATGGCCCCTTGTTTTGCTTCTGGCCGTAAATGTAGCCTCACGCAAATGTAGTCTTCGCACGTTTTGTTGAACTCTCCTTTAACTTGTAATGGTGAGAGTAGAGGTAAGGGCGAGTTGCTATTTTGTTAGCAATGCAGAAAAATCATACTTGCAATTCGTGTACTGAGCAAATAAGTTTTATATAACTCAGAAACGAAAATAACTATTTTTCAAATATTGCAAATTTTTAAAATTTATTTTTATTTATGTTAAAATTTTACTCATCTTTCAACTACTTATAGTTAAAATGACGGGAAGGGATTCTGGAATTCAAGAACACGTTCACAGATAATCTTTCCCTCCTGCATCACGTACAGCTTTTACTGTTATTTTGACTGAATAAATCTAATATAATCTAAATCTAAGTATGTTGATGACTCACTACATAATTGTTGATTGAGCTAAAATACATGATGTTACACAGATGTTCAATGCATGTAATTCTAAAATAGAGTTTACGTTAGAAAAAGAAGTGGACGGAAAACTCAATTTCCTTGACCTGAAAGTCATTAGAATAAAAGAACAAAATTCTTACAGATTTGTATAATAAATCAGTGTATGCAGGAGTTTTGAATTTTAGTTTTCACATCCAAAGAATGTTAAACTGGCTAGTAAACAGGATGGTGAAGCTTTCAGAAAAGATATTCTTTAGTAGAAATGTAGAGAAAACATTTAAATTACTTATCAGCAATACCAATCCATTGAAATTTGTTTCAAAGCGTGTAAATAGTAGGTTATATAAGTAGCACGTGACCAATATATATCTGGTAGTGATAGTGTAGATGAAGATGTAGATAGAGAACAGGTGCAGGTCCGCATTGTCCTTCCTTTTGTACCGAATTTTTGTATGGAATTGCTAAATGCTACAAAGAAAAATTTAATAGAGGTATTGTAGAAAAAACAGTGAACCAAAAACTGTAATCACGAAGTTAAAAGAGAAAATAGAGATGAACGACAAAATGAGATACATAAAGTTCCTTGCCAAGCATGTTAAAAAAGCTACGTGAGGCAAACTTGTAGAAGATTCTGTGCAAGGGTGAAAGAACATCGAAATAACATAAATAAAAATAGTCAATTGCACAATCGTTGCACTTCATAGGGATAGATGAATTTAATTCTGTTAGGAACGTTGTATAATGAAGCGTTTGAAAATTTTAATATTTCATCATGTTTGGAATTTTTATGGAGTCATTAAGTTATTAGGAGTGAATGTGCAAGCAAAGTATATATATATATATATATATATATATATATATATATATATATAGTGCAACTATTGTAAAATAGTTGCAAATAGTTGTGCTGTGCTTTTGCACTTTTGGCCACTTTTGGCTATAATTGTTTGGTTATGATGCCAGTAAGTATTAATAGTTGAATATACTAAGAGTATTGTATAGTTATTGTTGTTCTGTATATTGATGGTAGTTATTAATGTATAATAATATATAATTATATATTATTGTGTAATATATAATTATATATACACGAATCCTCCTAACCTGCAACAATAGCTCCCACACAATCGCCCGTTGGGGAGGTTCGCAGATATCGTGTTCTTGCGAGCTAATAATATCACAGAGCAGTGGGGTCTTTTAGGGGTGTCGAGAGCCAAACCCATTACCAGAAATCATTAATCAGTTAAACTGGGTAAATGATCTCAAAAACCCACTTCGTCTCTTACAAAATACACCAAATAAAAAAAACACAAAATTCCGAGACTCTTTCAGTGACTTAAAATTTACTCACAGAATAATTAACCTAATAACTACTGGAAATTACCAGTACCAAATTACCAATTGTAACTCAGCTTGACTAAATCTGGTACTATTCCTGTTTACACTGAACATGAACAAAATTTACAATTTATCATTTTCCTTACTCAATGTTACATGCAAAATGCGTGAAAATGCACCACTCTCTTTACACACTTTCGCTGTGGCTGGGAATGACAAGAATGAATATGACCTATTTACATTATTCTTTGTAGGCAATAGTGCTTCAAAATGGCTAGTATTTTGAATTGAATTCTGTTGCCTCCCGTGTCCTTAATTCCCTCACACTTTCCTTCTAACCAGTTCTCCCCGGTCGTCGTGAACTTGACCTATTTATTGCAGCGCTTATACTCTGTTACCTCCTCTCGATTTCGACCGCTGACCTTAGAGCGCGCTGGCCTCTGCGTCGACGCCGCTCGCCCCCGGCTTCTGCGATGCCGATGGCGGGACTCGTCCGCCTGCTGCCCTCTCGCGTCCTCTTCCGGTGTTGTGCTCGCGCCTCCGTTCTCTTCTACCTCCTACGCTCGACTCCGTCCTCTTCTGCCTGCTATGCCCGTTTCGACCTCTTCGTCTTCCTTTCTTCTTCGTCGTCGACACCCGACGTTTTTCACTACGCACGCGTGCGAATGTTTCTTGCACCTCACAAGATAACTCGTGCGAACTCCGTTCGTGCCAGTCTCCCGCTCGTTGCTGATTGCACTTTACTAGACCTCAGCGCGTACTACTTCCCTAATAACGGGTATACTCACTCCTCGCGTCGTTGTCCGAAGTACATTCTTCTAGAAAACTATACAATTTCGTGGACGGCTGACTAGACGTCTGACCGACGTCCAACACTCCTACCTAGTAAGCAAAGTCGTTGCTGTGGCGGACAATAGCTAACGCGATTGGTGGTAACGCGCTTGGCGGAGGGCGCGGGGTAGCGCGGCGTCTCCCCCTTTCCGGCTGATTTCTCGTCATTTTCCTGCGCTGTCCAGCGGGCACCGTTAGCAACCTCTCCTTGGCGGCAGGCGCGCCCTTTTCGAACTGCGCGCCGCGCTTACTCATCCCTTCTGCCTACTGTTTCATCAAACTATCTCTTCTCTCTCTCTCTCTGCTCTCTCTCCTTCTCTCTAATATATATATATATATATATAGTATATATATATATATATATATATATATATATATTGAAACGAAGAACGTTTCTGCATAGTAACACTCAAAATGATTCTAAATTCTAATTAAAAAGAAGCATTAATCGTATCAGCGTAGTAACGCCGCCCGGCCGGCCGCCGCTGCCACCAAACGGTTCGAAATTGCGGGGGGTAGAACGGGCTAGGCGAAGTGATCGGTTTGGGGAGTATCGGAGAGAGGCCGCGAAGCGCACACGGACACGGGCTGTGCGCTCAAGCAGTTAATAGTGATGTTAGCCAACAGTTTGGATTGATGTAGGGCCATGAAGTGGGAGATTAGAGGTGATAATAATTGATAATCAGGTGAATTAAGAGGAGTGGAAAGTGCGCACCAGACCGGGACCAGTGAAAACAATTAAATACTGGAGTTTGAGTGGCCGACAGACACGCGTTTCCGCCCGGGTGTGATGCAGCAGCCGGCCGCAAACCCGTTGGAAATTCGAGCTGGGATTGAGAAGAACTGCTGAGATCGGGAACTGCCGAACGGGACGATTGCGCGTAGTGTATGTTAGTTATACTGTGACATTGCTAGTACTGGCTGGGGGGGTAAGACCCCGGCGAGATCGTTGGCCATTGCGTGGGGGGGCTAGCGGAGTCGACGCGAGGGAGAGCGGATTTCCCGACAAACTTCGGGGCGGACCCGCAAGTGTTGCCGAAACACAGCGGTGACTGTGAGTGCGGTGGTCGTTCCCGCCGCCGATTGCCATCGGCGGCCCCGCTCGCCTCAGCCAGCCGGCGGGTCATCGGAAGCCTCAAAGGTAGCGTTACTTGTGCACGAATCACTAAAGGCCTTGCGCACTGCGTATTGTAAGAACTTTTTGGTACATAGTGTGTCACATCATTAACTTTAATTGCACAAAAGGTTTCTTCGATCATTGCTTTCCAATTCAGCGTCCAACTCCTTGGAAGCCATTCACAGAATGTAACCCGTCCTTTATATCATTTTATTTGTCCGTGAGAGTTTCCGTTTTCCTAGGTAACGTCACAATATCTATATAATATATATATAATAATGTATATATTCATATATACTATATATATATGATATATATATATATATATATAATGAGTGCTGCTTTATGTTAATTAGTAGATACTTGCAGTTATTTGAAATGTATAGTTCCGTTCCAACCTGCTGATGATTAAGACCTCGAAACCGTTGTGGTAGTAAGTGTTAATGAAGATATGATAGAATAACTAATGTCAACAAGGTGTCTATAACTTATAATAGATATAGATATATTAAAGAAGGAAGACAACCAAAGAATATTTTTATGAATTATCACAAAAAGAAATAATTACCTACTCACTTCGTATCTTTTCATTCCTCTTTGTTCGCATCCTCGTAAAAATTAAATAATAGTGGTCATTGAGGATGTTCTCTGCTTGAGGAGTATGCACTCTCAATTGCCAGTTATTTGTGATTTTGAGGAACGCAGTAGTGATCTATTCATTGTATAATAATTAACTAACACAAACCTGGTTAAAGTGCCAATTATATTGATCTGGCTTAATAAATAAAGCCCAACGCTCAGATTGCGTATAGAAGAAACTTCACAAGACATAAATTTATGTTTTATATAAAAGTAAATTTGCATTTTTTACTATATTTTATATTTTTATATGAGAAAACTATTTTATAAAAGAAAATAGATTTTTTCAGTAAACTAAGATTTGAGAAATTTGTTAAATAATTACATCCGATTTTGGGGGTAAATTAGGATATCTTGTAAAAACTATAGTAATTCAAATGGATTTAAAGGAAATTTTCTTTGGTTTGGAAAACAATGTGTCAGTTTTTCCTGAAATATATTACACTTTTCACAAAGATATAATTAAAGTTTGTGTTTTTAATATAGCATAAGCAATTAAATTCTTGAAAATTAAGTTAATATAAATAGTCATGGTCTTTTTCATTAACAACGTTTATTTGTTGTAAAAAAAATCTACACAGAGTAATTTAGTGTGCAACGGAAGTATTCGTAAATTTATTTTGTATTGCGCCATTTTGTGAATATTAGTGGCTTTTCGTTTGCTTGTGGCGAGTGCATTCGCTGACTGTATCCGTGCGCGGGGGGCGGGGAGCCGGGGGCGGGGGCGGGCGCGTCCGCGGCGGAGACGCTCGGCTGCGTGCGGCAGCGCCTTGGCCCTGGGTTTCCGCTCGCGTCGCTCCGTCGAGCGCAGCAGCCGCTTCACGCAAAACGTCTTGGCCACGTCCATGGGTGTCTTGCCCTCCTCGTCCTTGTGGTGTCGGTCGGCGCCGGCCGCCAGGAGCGCCAGCATCGCTGCCACGTTGCCGCTCTCCACGGCCGTGTGCAGCGGCGTGCGGCCCGAGCGGTTGGCGCGCTCCAGGCCGGCCCCCGCCGCGATCAGCCGCACCACGCACTGCCCGCTGCGCAGACGGGAGCGAGCGGCTTTGCACAATGGATTAAGGCAGTGCCGTTAAGGTAGCTGCAGATTAATTTTACTAGATTACTCACACAGTTCCATCTTATAAGCGACACTGCAACCTTCGGTCTCTGCAATTACTCGTAACATAAAACATCCTTTAGTGGAACGAAAACACAACGAACGAATTCCGAACTATTTTACTCAATAATGCACACGGTATATCTTGGATGGCTTTCCCCACGTAGCTGCAAATAAAATTATTTCTACTACATTGAATACGGTCAATCCAAATTTATTCCAATAACGATTTGCTTAACCTGCTTGACAAGAGCGCCATAAAAGGCACCTGCTTGTCGAAAGCTGCACGTGCTTCAGATGTTCCTCAAACGCTGCCCAGGATGTACACCAGCTGCGTAAAGGGAAAAAATCCCACCTGCGGTCGTTGTAGGTGGCGATGTGCAGCGGCGTGAAGCCGTAGCAGGTGGCGGCGGCCGCATCGGCGCCGCGCCGCAGCAGCAGCGCCACCACCGCCGCGTGCGCTTTGGCCGCCGCCTTGTGCAGCGCCGTCCACTTGAGGCTATTCGAATAGTTCACGTCGGCGCCCGCGTTCAGCAGCATACGAACCTGTCAGCAACCATCCTACACCTTTATTTTGTGTTACTAATCGCGGAAACTACTAATGGCGATTATGATACAATCGTGAGAGGTGGTGCAGGACATCAACAGATGTCACTGCAGAGATAGGGAAGTTTTATGTTCGAATCCCGCCAATGGCAGGATATAGACAATAGATACACCACTAAGTAGAATTCATCCGCTGTCTTAAGGAAAATTCTTGCGGTGCGGCTGGTCACATCGGTAGTTATCCGGAGTTCTCCGATCAACACCAAACGAATGCCGAAGCAGAACAGAACCCAAACAAACGGGCCTCGGGCCACGCGCACTCTTCTTCCTTTTCATCACCGCACCCCTCACATGCGCCATGTGCCCCACTTGTGAGACCAGTCTGAATCTTAGAGCTTGTATATTTACGTTAGATATTGATTTGCACAATGTCCAATAGGTGAATTAAAAAAATTCTCTTCACCGTATTGTGTTGGAACACAAGCTCCGGCATCCATCTCGCGTCGGCGTCGGCTTCGGCACTCGACGTGCATCTCCGCAGCGGGGCACTCTACCCTGGCCGCTAAGACTGACCATTCAAGCCGAAAGGGTAAAAACGTATACTACGTACGGGGGAGGGTAGGTTAAGGAAGAGTGCGTGCGGTCAGTGTTTGCTCCGGCATTCGCCTGGTGGCGATCGGAGAAGCTACGGAAAACTACCCATCAGAGCAGTCGGCCTCTACAATTTTTCTCCAGATGGACATTGGAATAAAATTGACTAATTTTTGGCCGAAAGTCAAAAAATAAGTTGTAACATCACAAATTAACATGAATACAAGTATTCTATTATAAACAAAGCATCATGAATCGATATTATTACTCAAGTTGGTTGTCCTGATTTATGTTCAAGGTGCTGGAAGTTAGCACTTCTGTAAGCAAGTTGTAAGGTGCGAGTATGATACATGTGAAAGTACAGAGTATTTTGGTTGGTTGGTTTGGTTGGTTGGTTGGTAGCGACTGAACTTTGGCTACCAGCCCTAAGAAAGTCCACGACAAGATGGTCGAAACGTCGGCAACACAGCCTTTGACGCAGCGTCACCCGGACAGCCAAGATCACGCACATGATCCATGAAGGTAACTTGTTACAGAATTATGGATCTGGTATACTGCAACTGTTCTTTTTTTCGTGTGTAACTGTTAGCATATTTTAGTGAATGTTGATGTTTACATTATAACTAATATGCTGCGGTTTGCTGCGCTGAATCTATTTCTAAATTATTATTTAACTAAAGGAGATAATGTTTTACATAATTTTAGATGCCGTTACCTGCTGCTTTACACGAAATTTGTTTCTTTTCAGGTGTGTGTCGTATCAATCGAAAATACCTATTCATTGTGTGGCATTCAGCGGAGGTAAAAGAGACACGAGAATGTGCCGCTTTGGATTATGTTATCAGTGCATGTTATGGTAATAATGCCTCTGGAGACCTTTTAAAGGGTTTGAAGTTAAAAACAAAAGATTTGTGTCATAACGTTTATAGAGATGTCAAGAAGATCACGGAGACTTATCAAAAAATTCTGAATGGCTTTCTGGTTATTTCGTGTACCTACAGAACAAATTGACTGAATGACATGAAGTCTTTAACAGGGCGACATGTTCGTTCCGACGATGAGACATGGTCCAAACAAAGAGTGGATGCTAAATTGTCCTTCGAAAATGACCATCGCAAAAATTTAATGGTAAAAGCTGCAAGAATATCGTCTCGATTTTGGGAGAAGAGAGATCTAGGTAGTTGTTTTAAACAAAGTAACTAAAACTCCAATCAGACCATTGAAAAAAATATGACCATTGAAAAAAAAATTCTCGAAACAAGAAACTTCCAGTTGCATTATCCGATAGTATAACGCAGCAAGCAACAGTATAAGGCTACACAAGGATACTATCTAAAATCCACTATGCAGATATTTTCTCATAGATCGAAAAAGTGAAAAGAGCAAAAGCAACATGCAGACCAGGCTTACATGTCACAGAGAGTTTGGCGAAAGTCCCCTCACAGTCCCTATTAAATCATACAGAATGGAGAATAGTTCTTCTCCAAGAAGATGTGATTATTCGCTAAACAGTGTTAACAGATACAACAGTCTGTAATGCACAGCTAATTTGCAGTTATGGCATTGATGGAAGCTCTGGAGAAAGTCCCTATACGCAAATTTCTTCATTTTCTGAGTCCTTGGAGTCGACGATATTTGCCACAACACTCATACCCTTGCGCTTGGTGAGTTCCAATAGCATTCTTTGAAACGATCAGACACCTCGGACAGTCATGTTATGAGGAACAATTAAATTGACCAATTAAAACATTTAAACATCGAGAAAGAAATTCATGAACTCCTTGAAGTAGAATTTGCGATTATTAAGGACAGACCATTGGACAGCGGTTTCATTTGTTCTATATTTGATATTAATTAGTGGTAAAAATTTAAATATAATTACAGGCAACTGATTTAGTCAAACCTGCCAAACATTTGTGACAAAAAACCTCTTCAATTAAAGAATGCGACAGAATTTGACACAGCCGAATTTTTGTCTAAGCCTGGTACTTTACAATTTGGGGTAACCCCTCTATATCTTTGGAATCAGTTTTTAATGTGTTCTGCCCATAGCTAACTAGAAAGGGAATTAAAAGACTGGTAAGTTATAGGTGATCGAAATAAACGTTTGTTGCTGTGACAGAAAAAGGAATTCAAAAATTGTTTGGGGAAACAATTCATCTTTATTTGGATACGATAAAAACTAATGGCTGCGGTTCGTCTAATGACAGAATTACTGCATAACGAGCCTTCTCAGAGACCAATTTTTTTCAGGAATTAATGGTTTAAAGTGTTAATAAAGAGCTAATTACGAGATTTAGAATTATCCTGATAGCCATGTCTTGTCAATACTGAATTGACTTTGTATTATTTACCAAGTACTGTATTGGGACTGCCGAAGTATACGAAAAAAAATTATTGGATCCCTATGCCTGTAAGTGTTCATAAAGTTATTGTGCAGGGGAAACACATACTTCAGCACAGTATTCTACTAATTGGATGCCTAGAAGAAAAAGTTTCAGAATCTAGAAATAGAGTGTACAAAAAGGACAGACTCACACAAGGAAAGACAGCCGAATCCCCAACTTATCAGATACTTTCAACAGGGCATTGTACACATCCGATCCCGTCATTTCGACTGTCAGCCTCGAGAAATAGTTCAAAATAATATGAAAAAGGAACTTCTGCTTTAAATGATCAGAATGCTCATTTGTCTTGCACCAGAATCAAATTCTCATAAAGCAAATGAAATATCTGATCTTGTTGAAGTATCTGCTGAGGATGTTATGAAGATTAGAGTAAACATTATTTAATATTAGTAATACGAATGATGTCTATTTATTTCACAATATGAAATCTTGTTAAATGAAAATACAGTTGAATAACTTCAAAAGAAACGTTTCCATGCTAATTTTTAATTTGTCTGTCTTCTTACCTCAAGACAGTACGTGAGTAGTCATTTTGAAATTTTGCACTATCTAATATGATAAACTTCTTACCTCTTTCATATCCACATGTGTACAAACATCACATACATACACATCACATACATGTACATACATATCTGTACGTGTTTCAGGCGATTTGCCCTTCAAATTGCCGAGTTATGACGTTTGGCCAAGGACAGTGCACTTTCATTCCATTCGGTGCGTAGCTAGTGCTAAAAAGCTCAACCGTCGGAGCAACTCACCTCGTCCGCCTTGCCATCGTGGGCCGCCGCCAGCAGGTAGCGCCCGAGCGCGGCGACGCGCGCCGCCTCCTCGTGGTCGGCGGGGGCCGCGGCGGGGGCCGAGGCGGGGCCGTGGGCTGCGGCTGGCGCGGGAGCGGGCGCGGGCGCGCGCGTTGGCGAGGAGGACGCGCACTGGCGCGGCGGCGCGAAGGGGCGTGGCCTGGGGGCCGATGGAGCCGGAGGCGGGATGGCGGAGGCGAGCGTGGGCGGCGGGCGGGGGCGGGGGCGTAACACGGCGGCCCCGGCGCGAACAGGTGCCACCGACGTGCACACCGAGCGCACGGAGGTGAAGGAGTCTCTCTTGGGCATGGCGGCGGCGGGGCCCGGGGGCGGGGGCCTGGAGGCGACGCTTGGAGAGGCGCTGGCGGAGCTCCGCGTGGTCGTCGACGAACAGCTGCTGCCCTACGACAGCGAAGAGCGCTACGGAGAAGCTTTTCTCCTCTTAGTGTCAATACCCTACAACTCTTAATATGCCAGAATTAGTAGTATAGCTATAACAGTGCATATTTTTTCGTACTATTTCTAAGTTTTGCATCTTCTTAAAATTTCGAGTTCAATGAAAAAGAGACCTGCCTCATTTTTGAGTTTATTTTCTTCTATTCCAGGAAAAAGATTCGTCAAATAGTTTGTAGCAGTTTTTGAAAAAATTGAAATGATATTGAAGCTTTATATAAAGAAACCTAAGTAATGAAATTATTCATTTCAAAGTTGTATGGCCTTGAGTTTGAACAGATCATCCACGAAAATCAATTTATCTGAAAATCGTCTGAACAGAAAACGCGTCAGCATGGACAAATGACTGACGAACAGACAGCGGCAGTATCACAAATGACAGACGAACAGTAGAACGGATGTTCTACAGCCAACTGGTTTTGGATGTCAAGAACTCACAAAAGACCCACATCCATTCTGACTGCACTACGACTCAGACGAACTATTTACTACATATAGAAAACAGATTTATCCACATTCATATTATAGAAAGTAAGCATATCATAAAGTAAAAAATCAAGACATTATTTAGAATTCTTACTTTCCTGTATAAATAGCATTTTGAAATAGATCCATGGCTTTCATGTTGGGGTGCAGGATAGGATCGAGATTTTTTTGACATTTTATACTTTTAGATGTGTTCATTAAAATTGAAACTCTACCATATTTATACATGCACTTTTTTCTTTTCAAGCAAACAAATTTCAAGAAAAACTAAAATGCATACTTTTTCAGGTAATTTTTCAAAATGCAATGCGGACTTTATGTAGAGTATCCCCAAATATAAAATATCTTAATGATCTCCGAAACGGCACATCTAGATCTTCCTTACAAATTTACTTCTTACAAAATTACCTCGCGGATTGGTCAAACCTGTTCAAAGCCGATAAATCAAAGAAGGGTCACAATTCGCTGCCACAGAAAGTGCCGTCCTGCCCTATGCCTCTTGGCCCGGTTCGATGCCTTTTGGGGGCGGGAATTATGATGTCACCTTGAACGCCAAATTGATTCAAATTTGGCGCCACGTTTCGAACAGCGTAGTTTCGCTGATATTTGAAAGTATTTAAGAAGCAAAGATCATACATTTCAAACTTCCCGCCTTCAAGATTCGAATCCCTTCCCAGTTGACCAAATACTCATTTCTTTCGTACAAACGTCTTTAACGTCGGTTGTCAACTGCTTCCTATTTGTTCGGAGTGTCACTAAAAGATCGCAGCAGCACCTGGGCGTCCGTTTCTCGGAATCCAGCTCTTTCCACTTAAGACGCAGCGGACTCGCATTGTCATGAACGCCTCGAGCAATTTGCAGTGCACAGAAGCTAAGTAAAATATGTTGGGCGCATTCAAAGTTCGATTAGAGGCGCTGCCAGGCCATTCCCAGCACCTTTCTGGAGTCTAACATGCAGGAAAAACGACGAAGTTCGTAACGAAACGTTTAATTTCGTCTGGACAGAGGTAATCGTGGCAATATCTCATTGGTTCTTATTGCAAAGTAACAATCTTTGTCAGTTATGTATCGTTTGTTTTCCAGAACACTCTCGTCTGATGAAAACTTTCGATAGAAAAGGCGATGTTCGTTGCAGTTTGTGCTAATGCTCTCCCAATTTATCTTAGAAATATTTCGCAGCCTCAACAGCGATCGTTTTCAGTTTGGATGTCTAATTGAAATTTGAGTATGATTATTCTCAATGTGGTTGTTCAAACATTAATCTGAATTTAATTGATGCCTTATTTTCCATGGCGAGACTCAGGTCCGCTCTTACGTCTGACCACGCAAATTTCGGTACGCTCCACTAACGGAAAAAGGAGGCATTTCTTAGGCGACGAAATTGGCAATTTGAATTTAGTTCAAAGGCTTCATTTAGGCTAAGGATATCGAGGATCTTTTACCTGCAGTAAATTACTTCCATTGGACACCCGGCTTTACTTCCCCCCGAAGCAAGGCTTTCGAAGGATTTTCTCGCTTTTAAAAATCCACTGCTTCGAACGCGTTTGAGCCCACGAACTTGGGTATAACAGTCCGATATGTTTACCGTTACACCATCGCCACCGCCGTAGGATTAATCGTATTATCCACTTAGAATATGAGTGTCTTGAAGTAAACATCTCATTACAATACCATTCTGATTATTCTCAATTTGATTTCGCGAAGTGTAGCCCCCAATGTGAATGCCTAATGCGCTGGCCCGTGAGTGGGGAGAGGTTGAGGGTACCTGGGCGCGGGCAGCTGCGCCATGGGTGCGCGTGCGGGTGGACGCGGCGCTGGTCGCGCCTGAGCTGCGTGCGCGGCGGCGCCGGCAGCGGCTGCCCAGCGAGTCTGTGGCGGCCGAGCTGTCGTCCGTTGAGTACGACGTGGATGTGCTTGAGTCCGACTTATATTGCACGATGGGCGGCGTGTAATGGACGTCAGCAGGCTGTGGGTTTAGAATACCAGTTGTAACATTCATTGCCAAGCAATAGAAAAATGCTCTAAAACGTAATGTCCCAGAAGAAAGAGTAGAACAAAGATACCTCTGCCATCTCAAATGCACACTCGCCAGATTATCACATTTTGCTACTTAGTTTATGGTGAGCCATTTAGTGTAACACAGTTGTAACGAAATATAAAGTAACATGTAAGGCTCTCATTGGTAAGAATCTTATAATGCTCTGGTGTTTGTTTGGTTAACATAACCTTCAGTTATTCAAAACACATACCTGTAATACCCCAGAGCAGAATGAATAACTTACCAATAAAGTTAGGCCAAATAAAACAAGTCGCATACCTAGTTCGTTATTCTATGCCCGGCTCACGTTCATTCACAAAAAGTGACGATTAGGGAGAGGATTTTTATGTCTTAACATTTTTGAAATACGCTTTTAACAATATGCATTTATGACCTAAATATTCTCAAATATGCTCTTCAATACTCAATTCAAATTATCAATGCCCTGGCGGGCAACATCGTCGTTGCTCTCTATCTTCTGCGCATTCGGAAATGCACCAAACTGATGCGAAACGTGAACTGCGTATCCGCAGAAGATCGATAGTGGTTTGGATTGCTTTAACGCTCGAGCTTGCAAGAACTCCATATTATTTCATTTTCTCTGTAAACCTATCTTGATAAAAGTCACGAGAAACATGAAGCGATATGTTTTTGTGCAAATATAATATGATCTACCCCACTTCGCCAGAGAAATAATTAAAGTAAATATTCACCTTCGTGAAGTACATTGTATATCTTGTTGCATTTCTTCTGACTGGTTTAAAAAATACTAACGTATCCGTGCGAGAACTCTCGCATTTTAAACCTCACCCTTTCCCTATCCATTTTCCTATCCTATTTGTTAAGAAAAAAGTTGTTTATGAAACGTGTTTATTTGTTATAAATGTAACTTTACAATTACAGAATATCAAACAAAAATGCAACTGATGTTAGAAACAAACTTTCAATACAGGTTTATTCAGTATTATAGAGATATGTTCTTTGAACAATTCACACTTCCTTAAAAACAACATTTAAAGTTATTAATCGATCTTCCTTGTTAATTAGCGTTTCGATTTTCTTGATAGTAATAAAATATTAGAAAAGGCTTTTACTCATGAGAGAGCCAAATAACGTTTTCCATGCGAACCTGCAGGATCGGGCAAGTACAGCCCTACACTTTCAGCATGATTTAAACTTCCTGGGTTTGTTATGACGATCAGGTGGGAGAGTTGGGTTGGAGCGGTAGTGCGCCAGCTTGCTGGGGCGCGAAAAGTGATAAATTATTACTATACTAAAGTATAAAGTATTCGATGATTTTCAAGAAAAGCAATTCCGTGCCAAAAAATAGTAAAATTAATATTTATATCTTTGTTACCATTAGAAGCAATTTAGTAGGTTTAGACTTCACTTCGGTACATGTGAATTTTGCGTAAACGATGTTTCCGTTTTGAATATCTTGGCGAACCGACAAATTAAGTTTAATATCAAACGGTGTATTATTTACAATATGAGTTTACAGCTGGGCATCAATGTACAGATACTGCCTACTTTTAAATCGTGAGTCTGGTCTTATGTCTTGTTGTGGGCAGTAGTCAAAAGATTTGCGTTATCTTTCTATAATTTTAAATTTGGTTGCTTTTTTAAATTAATTCACGTAGTACTGTAGGCTAGAGTGTTATAATTTTTGCTGTTGCTTTATTGCACACTGTTACTTTAGTTAATCTGAAAAGGGTGTCATTTTTGTTGTTTCAGAGCACAGCCTACCCCTACATACCCGTGTGAAAACTCTCACATGCTAAACCCCACACTCCATTCTGAAGGAAAGTTGTTAACGAAATGTATTTATTTGTTTAAAATGTAAAAAGAAACTTCCAATGTTCTAATACAATATCAAATAAAAATAAACATGCAATTGATGTTGAAAATAATTTTTTAATAAAGATTTATTCAGTATTTAGATTTAGATTTAGATTTATTTAGTCAAAAAACATTAAAAAACTATAGGTGACATAGGTGGGAGATTATCTGCGCACGTTTTCTTTCTATAATTCTACGGCAATACTGGTAGAGATAAACACAAACTAATCCTAACAAAATGCGTCTTCTCTCTTCACTGTACACACATATTCCTCAATTAGGGACACAGTACTTGTAGACCTCGACAAAACGTTAAATGAATGTTTTCTCTACACCCATAAGAAACAATCTTCATCGGTATCAAGCAACTATGAATAGTACTTGTAGTTGTGGCTGCGAGAACGAATCTTAAATTAATATTTATGCAAATAATGCTCGTCAGTCTGCGCAAACCACGGTGTAAACAGAAAGCGTAAGTAGTCTGAGGTGGAGGAATCTAAGCGTTAGAAGGTTGCCTTATCTATATACAATGGTCACAAGTATGCAAATCCATACAAATCTGCTTCTTAGTGATCATTAACAATCGCCTACCAGCCCGGTATTCCCTAAACTGAACATTGAAAAAACTGTAATTTCTTAGATCAATTCTTTGCTTTCTGTATTTTATTTTGTGTGAGTGGTCGCCCTTTGAATAACATGGCATTTCAAGTGTTTCACTGATAGTTTTCACTCCGGTTGCTGCGTGTACAACTTGAAGAGAGCTAACTGACGTTCATTCCCAATTGTTAATCGACCCATTCTTTCTGCTCGAAAATTTAGCTACTGTTTTTTGCATTTGGTTCATTGTTTTAATCTCACCTTTCTTATGAGGATCCTATCAAGATATTACATTAAAGGACAAACCATAGAAATATAAGCCAAAATTTTTGTGTTTTTAGCTTAGCTTTCGGTTATAGGCGCATAGCGAAATGAGCATTCTGTGTAATATATAAGTCCGATAAGTCCAGATGAGGCCTACCCTAGATATTACCCTAGATATTTAAAGTTACTACCTCAGAGATTTTACTTCTACCCATTGTATATAGAAATGATTTCTGTGTTTGAGCCTTCGTAAAACTAATTGTTTTGTTTTTTATGGATTTATTATCGTTCTGTTTTCATGGAACTGTTTCACTTGTCAATATATATTTTCAACTAATTGCATCTTTGTTTTCTTTAACACCTTATCTTTTCTGTGTTACTTTCTTCTTTTTACTTGTCACGATGCAATCGTTCGTAAGAAGTCGGATAGATGATAAATGTTTGGCACAAATTACATAAACATAACTAGAATTGCTACAACAGCATACACTTTCTCGCATGATTGAAAATAATTACATAATATTAAAATATTGTAATTTCTGCCATACTAAAAACTCAGTTATAACTTGAAAAAGTCGAATTAAAACGAGTTGCCTCCTGCCCTTATCAGCATTATTTTCCATTGTTTTAAATTTTAGAAATGAAACGAACATGAATAAATTTAAATGTTACAGTATTTACAGATCATAACACAGAAAAGCATGAATAATTTTACACAAGCCTACCTTGATTTCATTTGAAGTGAGCTTTCAATTTTTTATACCGTAATCAGCGATTACAACTTAGAAGTATAGTTTTAAGTTAAAATTTATTAATTTTCTTTAATATTTTTCCTTTCATAAAAATATTATCTACATGAGGCTGTTCCAACTCAGTTTCTCGCGGGCACTCAGCTTCTCGGCGTGCAATCGTAGTCAGCCGAGTAGGAGGTTGTGGAGGGTGAAGCACTCTTCTCACTTAAGCTTTGCTTTTCGAGGAAGCCATGTAAGTAGTGCGATGGTTGACACAGGAAGCCATAATCCCTTTTTCTATTTCACAGGATACCATCTATCGCCGATGCACTTTGAGATGAAAGATTTGCAAGATTCTATACTTTCTATACAAAGACAGATATTTTAATACCCTTACTTTGCCGCGGTGGTAAAAGAATTTACAAGTGGAAGTATTTCCCAAGCAGCATAAAATGCAGCGAAGATAATATCAACATTTGGCTCAACAATATTGTTGTGATTATTTTTCCTCGGCAACGAAAATAATACAAAACTAAAGAAAAAATCAACTTCAGACATTGAAGAACGTCAGCGCATCCCAACAGTCTACTAACTGATACCAGGCATTGCTTGACTTGTTAAAAAAATATATCTAAAGTTAATTTAATAAAATATTGTTTTCAATCGAATTGTACGTTTCCTGTTAAACATTATGGTTTCTTCCTGAGTAGGAGCGCCAGTGTGAAGAGTACTTTTCTGACTGACTGATTCGTTGTATCATGATTAAATCGTTGAAATCGTTCATCTGTTGTGCTTCCTAGGCGGCTCTTTCAAAATCTCTAGAAAATGGATATTAATGAATAATACAATTAACATTTTATATATAATAGAATGTTTAGTTCACCTCGGAAGAAACGAACATTATATGCATCAATAATATTATATTTTATGTCAAACTGCCCAATTAATCCCAAGTTCCCTTCAAAATGAATAAATAATCAATGCATAGAAGAAGTATAATTACTCATGGAGTATTTATGAAGTGAGTAGTTACTATTACATAACTGCTTTAATTTGTGGTATATAAATTTTTAATGTACATTAAATTATAAAACCATAGTTTATACTTGAACTCTTCATTGTACAACTCTTTAGGAAGTTGCACGAATGATTCTTCATTGAGGACTGAGATTCGCTCTCACGATTTATGAGTCACGAAGTCGATTCACTATTTACTAGCGTCACCACGAAGCAGTACATGGATAAAAGAACTGCATGGACGATGGACCGATTCACTCGATGTAACCGGTGCAACTGTACCAATCATTGAATGAAAATGGGGTAAAATGCGGTGGCAATGTACACTGAAAAAGAACTCTCAGACAGTATTTTCATAAGGCAAATCCAAATCATAAAATAAATGCTTTATTATAGCGACTAAATACTTACGGCAGTTAGTGGCCTTAACGGCAGTTAGTGGCCTGTGAATTCGAGAACATTTGTGATTTACTGCTACGTTTGAAGTCTGATTCGTGCATTATAGGTCCGAGAAGGTGCTGGGTGCTCAATTGCAAAAATGCAAAAGCAAAATTAGCCAATAAAACGTCTATTTGGGTTCCCAAGATTGGTGAAAAGTTATTACATTTTTTAACTTTCATTTTAATGCATATAGTTTGGCCATTAATACTGCTTCTTTATTATACTTTTATTGAATGGTGCCCGTAAAATTCATATATTTGTTCTAGATGTAAAGAATGGCTTAAAGCTATTGGGAATCATACACTCCCTAAATGTACATGGAAGCATCTCACGGGCAGTAATTTTATATGCATGGAACAACAACATTATATCTGCCACTCAAAGAGCATGTGATCATGATGTTCCGGTAAAATTTCGAAACCATGAAATCTCCTTTGCGGATAAGCATTGCAGGATTTCAATGCAAATGATCCAGTAAGAGGAATGAAGTTAATTTTCTTCGATGTACATTCAGGCGTTTCAATTGTACGTTGTACGAAGTGATACTCTTATGTTTATTTTCAATTTGAGAAATCCTGGTCCAAAATTCACCCCAAATTTCAGTGTATGTTACTCCTGGTAAGACTTCTTTTCAATAGAAATAAGTATAGTTTGTTTGTTCAGGGAACAGTTTGTAGCAATATGCATTGTTTAAAATAGTTAATAATGTGAATGAAGTGATTCTCATCAGATTAGCCAAGGTAATCATCTTTTTTGGTTACAGAAACTAATGCCAGTGAATGGTACATCGCTGCAAGTGTGCCTGGTATATTTGATGCCAGTATCCATGCTGTTTGCCTTGAAAATGCATTGAAATAGTTCAATTGTAAAATGTTCATGTTCATTTGCTGATCACCTTCATTGTTGCACCTTGTTTGAACCAACTAATCAATATAATAGGCTGATCAATATGCTACTACATCATGTGCGGCAGATGCATATGCTAGCCTTCTAAATTGTAAGTATTTGCTATAATCTTCAAGAAACTCAATTATCACATTGTTGCATATTTTGAAGGTGGGAGGTTTTCATATATGTCTCCATTTTCACAGCTATTTCAACCATGTCACTTCACTTCAAGTTCTTATGAGTATTTCCCATGGAATTTTTTTCCTTTGAATATAGAGTTATTAGTATCAATTGAGAGTAAATTACAGAAAATAAAAACAAAAACGAATGTTTTTGTGGTTACCTATACCACAACGGCTACCACACACAACATATTACCGATGTTCCCTGTATGAAGCCCCTCTACTTTGAGATCATCTACGCGTCTCGCAAGTCAAGACAATGAATTGCCGGCCCCTCACTCTAGTGCACCTACACGTACAGACACGCGCTTCACCTGTCGCCGACGCTGCTAGAACAAGAAGACTGGGGCATTGTCCTCCTGGCCTTATATAGGCCCTATATAGGCTACCCAACAACAAAATGTAATCAAAATCGATGGAGGCGTTTCTGAGAAAAAAATGGTTAATCAAAAATTAAAAACTGTTTAAATTTTACGCGAAACTATAGAACTGTGGAAAATATACAAGTTTTCGAAAAATTGTGCAGGGCTTTATTTCAAAAACTATATTTAAGTAAGTGACAAAAAACTCTATCTTTAATATTTTAGTTGAAAGAAGATGCCGAAATTCTTTTCGAATTTTTGAAATGTTCGTATAATCATTTTTAACGAAACTGAGACCTGCGCCATTCTCTTTAACGTTCAACTATTCAACAACTATTCAACAACAAAATTCAATCAAAAACGACGGAGCTATTTCTTTTATCATTTTGAAAACATCCAAGGTGCTTCATGTAAAGTACCCTCCATAATTAAAATATCAGTCTTAAATTCAAGGGTCTGCGACATTAGACATTGTTTAGAGAATATCAATCTTGGAGAATTGGCTGAACAGTTAAGCCGCTAGCGTTGTTCACACTGACAGACGTTTCGCCGTCAATTGATTTTTTTGTGCCAACGACCTACAAAACGCATAATCGGGCAATATCACATGTTAGAGATTTTTTCGAAATTTGGTACCTGGGTGTATCCAATTTTAGGTTTTCCAAGGCTCTGTAATAATTTTTTTCAGCCGAAAATTGCCCATTTTTTCCACGACGCATTACATAACTAACTCTCTGCCGCGGGAGACAAAAGTAAAAAGTGAAATGTGGAGCATTATACGTTTTTTCACTTTCCAGATGATTTTGAATTGTACTTAAAAGATATACGTGCGTCATAAAAAACTTGTATTGGGGACAAAAATGGTACAGAGCGAGTTGATCAGCAGATGAAAAGTAGTCAGGCAGGGGTCCAATGTATTCCTTACAATTAAATTTGTATTCAGAACATGTGAAGGATAACATAAAAGATTCGAATGTAGGAACTAAAGTGAAGATTATTTATAATACATTTTAGTTATAATACAATTGAACCTTTATTGAGCAATCACAAATATGTTTGTGAAAAAGTGGTATTTTAGAGGGGCTGTTACTTAATAGATCTTATTACTTTCTTATGCTTACGAAGAAACTTTATGCTGCGCGAAAACACCGAGAATTTTCGGCAGAAAATCTCTTACTACAGAGACCTGGTATCGAAAATTTGGATAAATTCAATGGCTAAATTTTAAAAAAGTCCTCTTACACGTGGTTTAGCTAGAATACATGTTTGTGGGTTCTTGATTAAGAACAGTCGATTGACGGCAAACGTCACCCGATTTTCTCCAAAATAATTATTCCCTAATCGATCGCCATGATATCACGGTCCCTTGAATTTGAAATTAATATTTTAATTTTTTGGGGTACTTTACATGTAGCCCATGTAACTTTTGTTGTTGGATAGTGTGAAAAACGTTTAAGAGAATGTTGCCGGACTCATATTCCTTAAAAACGCTAATTTTTCAAAAATTTCAAAAATTAAATTTTTTTTGCGTCTTCCTACAACTAAATATATTAAAGATAGACATTATGTTCCTACAAGGTAGAATTTGAAATAGGGCCCGTTAAAATTTTTCGAAAGTTTGAGTATTTTGTTCGTAATTTTATGTGAAATATAGGCATTTTTTGATTTTGTTTAACTTTTTTCCTAAAAAACGGCTCCATCGATTTTGATTACATTATGTTGTTGAATAGTATGAAGGACGTTTAAGAAATGGTGCAGGTCTCGTGTTGGTGAAGAATTCTGATTTTTCAAAATTAAAAATTACTAAAATTTGTTCAGAGTTTTCCTAGGCAATTTTTATTTTCTATAAACAATTTTTTCTTAAAAACGCACATTTTTTATTAACTCGACACCTTATATAGCATAAAAGACTCTTGAGAGAATGGTGCTTGTCTCATGTTCACTAACGTGCCTGATTGTTTGAAAATTTAAAAAAATAAAACAATTCAGCCTCGAATCGTGAAGATGCATTTTCTTAAAGAAATGTGTCATAAAAAGCAGATCTTCAAAAATTCATGTTGATATTTTTTTATAATATGTTGTTTTTTGTTTAATTTCACGAAAAACATAATAGCCCTCTCCCAATTGATAGCAGGTCATCTTCGGCGACTTTCTAGAACTATTGTAAAATACAATTCTTTCTCTTCATGAAATGTGTTTATGAACAATAGATTTTTTAAGTAAGGTTTCGTTAAATTTTTCAAAAATATGAGTGTTTTCACCTAATTTGGTGACAAAATTGTGGCCAGCCGGAATTCACCGCGATTCATAGACGTAAATCCCAACATTTGAATACTTTCGTAAGTTAGAATTTGTATTTTTCACATTTATATATATATATATAATATATATATATATATAAATGTGAAAAAATGTTTCTTACATTCAACCTTTCGTTATACATTTACACATTGATCTTTTATAAATTATTTAAAACCTATTTGAAAAACTGTTAGTTTTTAGGGAATATCAGATTGGAATGCTAAAATGACTCGACAACTGTGACTCAAAAGCTCATTATTGGGAATCACGTCGTATTGTTGGGACGTGATTTATCTGCATGGTAGCATTTATAATTGTCAAATTTGTGTTGATATTTGTTTGAAAATATTTAGTTTTTAAACCATGTGTTGTACTATTTGTAATGAGCAGAGTTGAGCAGTATTTAAATACTTGTATTTGGAATACGTATTTTAAATAAATTTTGTGTTTGTAATGTTTTCCTCAACATTGCCCTATATAACCAAAGAAATTTATTGACATCCCACACATAGGTCCTGTATCTAAACGTATAGGACAATGTTTCACTAAATACGATATCTCAGTAGCCTACAAAGCCTTAAAATCCCTCCAATCTTTATTCTTTAGCTCCAAATCACCTATTCCCCCATTGAAAGAAGTGGCATTTATCACCTAACTTGTAATAACTGTAATTAAGCATATGTAGTCCAAAAAAGGCAGAAAATTTTCAGTTAGAATTAATAAGCATTTTAGATGTTGGAAACAAAATTTAGACACTTCCACCTTTCAATCATTTGAATCAATTTAACCATTCCTTTGACCCCAATTATAATTTTAAAATTCTTCACCTTGTGAACAAAGGCACAAAAATGAAACTTTTGGAGAACTTGGAAATTCTAAAACTTTTCAAAACTACTAATTTTTCTATCATGAATGAACATTTCATGAATAAAAGCAGTCCCATTCTAAATATTTTACTAACTAGCCCCTAATCATTCTTTTGATCTAATTCCCCCCTTTTTGCAATCTCTTTATCTAGTCAACTTGTTAAAAGTTTGTTCTTTATATAATTAAAGTTCTAGAGTCTTGCAAATTACTAATTTTCTGTTCTGTTCTTCTTACATTCCTGTATGAAAAGCAGTCATTTTTTATAGTCTGTTTATGACTACCCTTTCTTCTCTTCTATTCCTCCCCCTCCCCCCGCCTTTCCCTCTTCCTCTTCTTCCATTCCAAAAGATGGCTGCCACCTAGCTGTAACCAGCATGTTTTGAAGTTTTCATATTTTTTTGACCATGTGAACAATCATGAGTGATCCACGTTGCTTGGGCAGTAAGTATTTTCAATTTGTATTTATTTCATATTTTTTGTTTTTATTCTATTAAATTCACAGTATTTCTTGTTTGTGTTCAACTTGTCTTAATGTTTCATTTTCTCGCCCTTGCTAGAGACCCACTGTGGGTGGGAAGAGTGTTTTCCCGTAAGTTAACTCTGGATAATAATTAATAAAAATTATTAAACCTTTTGTGGAGGTTATTTCCTTTACCATATTATGGATTACTACAAGATATGTGCTACCACTACGGAATTAAATATTGGCATTTTCAATAAAAAATTGTAATTAAAATTAAATTAATTATTTTCTTATCAATCATTCTATTTTTTCTAGTGACCTATAGTCATTGTGTAAGCTGAATATATTTCATTAATTTCAACCAGAAATTAGAACGCAAAACCTACTCGTGTTTTTTTTCAAAGAAATTGCCCATATTTTTTTAAAAAGCTTATTTTGTACAACAGACTTTGAGATAAAAATCTCTATCTCTAATTTTGAAATTTGCTTTTTTAATTTTCGAAAAATTCTTAATATCAACGAAAATGAGACATGCACCATTCGCTTAAACTTCTTTTGAATTATTCAACAACAAAAGTTTTTCAAAAAAATTGGTGCCTTTTTTTAATATTTTGCAAATGTTCGAGGGGCTTCATGTAAAGAACCCCCAAAATGAAAATATCAGTTTTAAACGGCAGGGATCGTGACATCAGCTAGAACGATTGGGGAACATCAATTTTGGATAAAATCGCTTGAACTATTTATGTGCTAGCGTTTGCACAGAGGAACAGACAGGCAGGCGTTATTCGTCTGTTGGCATTGACCAACAAATAGCTTCCAATTTGGCACCTCGTTTTTAATAAGGACATTTGATTTTCTTTAAAGGCATTTCAGAGGAAAGGATCATACATTTCAAAGTTGGCACTCTGGAGCTAGCCTAATTCTACTCAAAAAGCCGCGCGAATTTCTTCCCAGTAGACCAAATACTCATTTCTTGCTTACAAAGTACATTGACGTAGATTGTTAACTATTTCCTGTTAGTTCGTAGCGTCACTGACAGATCGCATCAGCTCCTGGGCAGCCCCAGTAATACCATTGTAAAAATTCCGCGGAACCCAGTGATTTCCACGGCAGACGCCACGACGCGTGACCAGCTTGCATTGTCATCAGAGGCGCTGGATGCACTCGTAACGTGAATTAAAACGTCGAAATTGGTAAAGAAACGCTTGATTTCGTCTGGACAGAAGTAACCGTGATAATCTTCAATACTCGTTCTCGTTCTCCAAGTAACAATCTTTGTCAATTGTGTGTCTTCTCTTTTCCAGAACACTCACTTGTGTGATACAAAACTACTGATAGAGTGGCGACGTTTCGTTGCAGCTTTTACTATTTGCTCTGCCAACTTATCTTGCGAGTATTTCGCAGCCTCAACACCGTCAATCAATTTTTCCGTATGAAGGATGCATAAAACAGTTTCTGACTACAACACGAGTTAGCAACTGGATATATCAAATTTTTCGTTATTAGGGCCTGGAGGTTTCGTGTCAAAAATTCGACGTTCTCCGGCGCACGATCACGATACTTTCTCTTCTTACGTTAGTGAGTGCGAGAAAGTAAATATAGTTTTCTACATGTAGCACTCTCACGGCGCAAGAACAATAAATCAAACTTTTCTACAACACTGCAATAAATTAAATATTTTAACAAAATCATAAGACGAAAAATGCAATAACATCCATATAGTCCAGTGCAATATTTACCTCCCACGAATTTGAACTAATCGTGCAAAAACAGAACAAACTTTTTCGCATTATTTGTAACTGTTCCGATATGACTACACTATTTGAATGTGGCGTCGCCCACATTTTAAACGCCGATATCTTAAAACTATTTTCATGTGTTGAAAATATTTTTCATACATTTCTTTCACGCGTAGCTTCGTTCATGTTCTTACTGTATCTGGTGTTGGTCATACCGATAAATCATAGCTGATTGTGTTATACTCTCCTTCAAAAATTCTCAACGTTCAATGGCCTTGTATCAATACGACATATGAACTGGTAATATTCTGATTTCAAAATTATAATCGCCGTAAAAAATATTTGAAAGTATTGATGATGCGAATAGTTAAGAGTTTAGTACAGCTACACTTTTTACGATGTTTTTTGCATTATTGCACAATAATGCTCAAAGTTCACCTAGTTGTTCGTCTAGGTTTTTCATTAATTCTAACATAAAATCAATCTCAATTTGTTTCAAAAATTCTGCCGAAAAATCTTCTACAAAATTCGGTCGCAAAATCTTTTACAAATACATTTTATTCTCCCCGGATTTGCTTAACACTTCCATATTTTGTCCCCTAAGTTTAGAAGAGATTAAAACTCCACACACTCAGTCTAATTTATGTTGACTTTCACTTCTGCAATAGCTATATTAATTGTTTTGTAGGCAAATAAACATAAACAATAAAGGCGGTTGTTTTGTATGTTTATGTGAATAAGGTTAAGTTTAATAGTAATAAGTTATGGGTCACATTAATTTAAAACTTGGTATTTGTACATTTAGGAAGTACAAGTGATAAGTCGAGCGTAACAATGTTCATTCATTCTCTAACAGTATTCACAGTTTTTTTCCGTATTTAGTTGAGTAACTTCAAATTAAATAAGTTCTAGGGCAATACTGTACGCAGGTTTTGCAAATTTATTTTTAAAAGTATGGTCTGAGACCTACAGTACTACTGAGAGACTACTATTGACAGAAAAATGCCCTTTGATGCTAGTTCGATCATAGATATATCATAGATATATCTAGGTAGCGTTGCTTTAGTTTCCGGCACACTCACAAAAATTCTTGTCGTAACTTGTAACACTTTCGTTATCTGGGCCCGGCAAGAAGAGCTTTTTGTGCCGAAAATTCGCGGTTTTTTCCGCGCAGCATTTTAGTTCTCTAATAATAAAATAATATACATTTCTAATGTTCTAGAACTACCTGGCTTCTCCAGGACTAGCTGGCACCCTCCGATTTAGACGGGTCTTCTGAGCTGGTTCACGCCGTGATCTTGACGGCCCCGGCCTAGCGCTATCTCGAACTGGTCTTCTCTAAATGAGGCTCACCGATCCACAAAACGGTTGGGTTGCTGCCCTCGACTAATTTCTTTTATTTCCTCTTCACCGCACCTGCACCGTTATTAACGAATGAGATTGGCTCTATGTGCAATTAACCCATGTTTTGTGTTACCCTGTCTCTTCAGAGCTAGTGGATGATTAAACTATAGACAGTACTTGGCAATTGCCTAAAGCCCACCAAGGACAGGTAATCTCGACAACATGCAACTTTTTAGGGTCCGACATTGAGAGGTTTTCTGCCGAAATTTCGAAATTTTTTTTCGCGCGGAATTACATAACTTTCTCTATACAATGTATATTACTACGTGTATATGAACATATACGAGAAAAGTAGAAGCAACTTACGAACAATCACATATACCGTGTACATAGCGGAACAACTGAAACTGAGAGTGTCAATGACGGACGACATGCACAATGTTTGACGAGGGGATCCAATAATTCCGAAATTGGGGAAAACACCAATATTCTTGTACGAATTAATAATGGTATTGACCGTTTTCCGATGAGTCTGTTGCTTCCCTAATCACTGCCTTGGTTAATCGCGTCAAGGTTAATTCCAAGACTTCTTTCGTATTAAATCATATCTTAAGATGAATAATTCCGCGGAAACTTTGTTTAAAACAAACAGTGTTATACACCAGCACGTACTTTCTCGCGATATTGTAAATTATCATATAATGGTATCACATGATAATTTCTTACTTACTCTTCAACTACAAATGAAAAATACATCAATTTTTTAATTCAAATGCTTTAACGGAAACAGGGTTCTGCTGTTGCATTCAATGTAATCACGTTTTACATAAATGTACCGTCGATGCACGATGCGAAGTTTAGCTGTAAATAAAATTATTAGTTTATATTAACGCGAACGAAAGGCATCCTTCCTCCCTCATGTAATCGCCATTAATTGTTTCGCCAAAAATCTAGGCTGTTTACACTGCTTCTCTCAAACGGCATGAAGTACTTCTTCACAGTAAAATGTAGCGTCGCTGACGCTATAAACTGTTTTAAAAATAGTTGTTTGTGTTGAAAATTTGTTTCATATTTCATTTTTTCATGCCAAGCTTTGTTTAAATATGATCTTACAGTATCTGGCATTGGACTTTCCAATGAATCGTATTAGCTGATAATGTTATACTAACGTTCAAAAGTTCCCAATGGCCTTGTATTTTACCTCCATACGGAATATGAAATAGTCTTATTGCAATTTCTAAGTTATGATCACCGTAACAAATACTTGGAGGTTTTCATGCTAGTAGTTAAATTTTAGTACAGCTTCGTTTTTATGCTTTTTGCAAAATATTCACAAAAATTCACATAGCACATTTACATTAGCACAAATGCTAAATGCAAAAATGCAGATCATTTCCAATTAGTTCTGGAAATTCTACGCAACATCTTTTACAACTACATATGATTCTTCCCCGGATTTCCTTAATACTTCCATATTTTTCTCCCCTAATTTTTGAAGAGATTTAAACTTTACAAACCCAGTCTAAATTGTGTTCAGTTCTACTTCTGCAATTGCTATATTAATAGTTTTGTATACTAATCAAGCGTTGCACGTGAATCTAATATTAAAAGGCGACTATTTTGTAGGTTTATGCGAATAAGGTGTTTGTTAAGTTTAATAAGAATACGTTGTGTGACACATTTTGTTGAAAATTGGTGTTTATACACTTTTAAGAATGTTAAAGACAGAGGTCGAACATAAGAATTTTTTTACTTATTATTTATTTATATGATTGTTTTGAACATAGATGAGTTTTTGATAACTTTACATATGTATTGATGACTTAGGGCCGAATTCATAGTCGTCACTTATAGGATAAGCGAACCCTTAGTTGATAAGTGCTTTCTCAAAATAATTGTTCACTTATAGGTGCTCGTATTTCATAGATGTTCCCTACGACAGCGGAATGAGTGTTCCCTTAAGCGGAAGGGAAATGTCGCAACATGGTATTGGCGGCAGCCGTTTCGAAGTTCTTGGCAATCGTGTTTACACACGCACTTAATCTTGTACAAAGACCCTCCAATTTAACAGGGGGCGGACACTCCAACATAGAGTTGACGTCGCGCGCAGGACGAAATACTTCTACGAATACTGCTTCTAATATGTCCTCATTCAGACAAAACGAGATGTTTTGATGTTTGTATATTTTACTAATGTGATTACTACCGATCACTAATAACAAGCAGAAATGTTACAATATAATCTACGATTCTCATATAATTTCAATGACTATTTGACACCGGTATCAAGTTAATATTTTTAAAATGTACTTATTACAAATCCCTAATAATAAGAAATGTTTCGTAAAAAATATAATCCATGAACCTCGTATCAAAAGTTTACTGAATCTCTGCAATGTCTTGTGCATTTTCTACACATTATTTATGCGCATTTTTGGATTGCAATATAATACTTAACATTAGTATCAATTGAATCCTCAACGCTAAGATATGCTCTAGTATAACTAATGAACATAACGTGGTGGTATGGTAGCATGGTATGAACATAAGTCTGCAAATTCTGGTAATGGATTATTAACATTTCATGTAATTGAAAATGTCAACCCCATATAGTACTAACATAAATTCCATTTTACAACAATTTAAATTTCATCACATGTTATTCATATTGCAAATTCATAATTACTTATGATAGGTCTTATAAATCAGAAATCCAGTTCAGCGCTAACTGCGGTGGCAAGAGGTTGTGACCGCAGCGCTACCTTGTTAGTTCAGTCGGCGTCAAGCTGAGTACTCAGTGAGTTGCGAGTGTTCGTGAAGTGACCAGTGTTTTCGAAAGTTATTCCATTTGATCACACTCAAGGTAACTGTGGCGCGCTCCCGAATGCGTTGAGATGTTTAGATTATTCAGAAAATGCACATATTCAAAATGCAACGGAACCTAAACAGAAACAAGTCGCGGAAATGCGTAACTGTAAAAAGATCAATTGGAAAGGTTGTGAAGTTTATCAGAAACTGTAAAAAATCAAACAGACGGTATAATCAGAGACTACAGGCTTTTAATAACAGAGAATACCCACGAGATTAAAAACCTTGACGAAAAACCAGCGTCCCTTCAAAATCATCCACAAGCGAATCCAACCCGACGCAACACCTCCCGATAATCCCTGATTTTTCAAACCTTCAAAGACTAATAGCCAAGTTAACGACACTTATAACAAGCCACAACATAAAAATAGCGTTGTAGTCAGAAAAACTCACCTGTTACCTCAAATCAAGTTCTCAATACCAGTCTTTATGTATCTATCGCAACGACCGTCTCTGCAGCGCGGCCGCAGGAGAGGGCCATACTAGTTGCACAAAGATATAAAACCAACGTAAACTAATAGCCTACGAGCACGACCCTAGAAAAACCATAGCCAATTAAAAACCCAAAATAAAAGAACAAAGAGCGACAACCAAATATCGGCAATATAATCCTCCAAGTAAGCTATTTCCCTAGAGAAAATATATACTGATTTTTTTGGAAATAACGATAATATCATGCTAATGAGTGACCTAAGAGCAAACACTGCGATTGGGATGCATCACAACAACTCCTCAGGGCAAAAATTACTAAATCTAGCTACCACTCTCAATTAAGTATTATGGCCTCCAATAGAAACCCACCCTTACCCTTACAACAATAATATAATTCCTACATATTATATCCTCATCACCAAAAAATATTGATTTTCCGCCTATACCAAAAAGTAATTTCCTAAACTCGACTCGGATCACAATCCAATAATCATATCATTCATCCCTCTCGTATCTATCATCTATTATAAACAGCAAAAGGTAAAATTAAACTGGTTTAAATTCAGGGCATTTGTTAAAAATTAACACAAACATCGCAAAACATTCAATCTGAAAAAAGACTTAAGATAAATGAAGTAAAAACGATAGTCAGCAACATACAAGGATCCCTCACAAATTCGTACCACCATATCTCAAAAATAAACCAAACCAATATACAAGCAACAAATCCCAAATGAAAAATCATAAACCATAATTAAAAGAAAACACAAATTTAAGACGCTATGGCAAATGACACGACGACCAGACCCTTAAAAACAAATTAAAACAAATGACGAGACTAGTTAAACTAAACTAGACCAACATAGATATGCAAAGCTTTCAACTTTTCTAAAAGAAATTTCACCCTTCATCTAGGGATACGGGTCTTACCATACATAGAATAAAAAGACAAAAACAAGAATCTCCACAAATTAAAGTAGGGTTGCACAAGTGCAAACCTATGCAGATGACCTAATCTGGTTACGGACTTAACGATGCCAGGGAGCCAAAAGGAACTTAAGGAGCA